>JAWNPI010000035.1:11375000-11850000 GCA_035047625.1 Drosophila mettleri | reverse complement strand
CGCAGCACGCAATGCTTGCAGCTGACGCCGCTGGGCAGCTGCAGGCGCACGTCGTAGCTGCCGGTGCTTGAGCCGATGTAGTACTTGAAGCTGCCGTCGGGGAACTGCAGCGGATACTTGTTGAAGCACTGCTCCGACTCGCTGCCAAAGGCGTCCAGGCTGCACAGGTGGAAGCTGAAGTGGCCCAAATGGTTGGCCGTGATCAGCGCGTTAATCTCGATCGTGCTGCCAGCGACGTAGCTCTTCACTATGACTCCAGCGCCAAACTTGCCGCCCAGCTCGTTGGGCCGGGGCGTGGCCAGGCTGTAGTCGTCGCCGCACAGGCCGCAGTTGCCATTGTTTTCGGTTTGTTTCTGCAAAATCGAATCTTTAGCTGCCCTTCGAGGCCACGATGTGGATGTGGGCTGCTTACCCAGAAGCCGCCACAGTACAGGGCATTGTCATTGTAGTTTGTGGGCGCTGAGGAGTCGTAGCGCCAGCGCGAGGATCGACCCACCGGGCTCAACATCATGCCGTGTCCCTCGATCTGCCCCACATTCCAGCTGAGCAGCACCGACCACACGGCAATGGATAAAACGTTGACGCTTATCATTTTGTGTGAAAGTTTTCTTTTCACTGTTCCCTGTGTCCCAGTGACCAAGTCTTTTATATCTGCACATTGCGTGGATTTCTCATTTCTCTTTGCGGCTGGCGTTATCAATCGTCAAAGCGATCGTATTAGCGTTAATGGCCTCTTATCGCTTATCACTTATCACTTATCACTGTCTTCTATCGTCTTTACAACTGCCAAAATTTTGCAGAATCGTAGAATATCAAAATAATTATGACGCATAAAACCAAGCCAAATATTTGCGACATAATTTCACGATATTGAGCCGTAAACTACAGTGAGCACGCGCTACAGTGAACACAATTATGATACAGATACAGTTGAAGGCTATTTTAGTTCCACCTGGCGTGTAGCTCAAGTAAACTGAGCGAGTGCCCACTGTACAGAGGACTTCTCGCCGGCAAATTGGCTGATAAGCCAACTATTGGCCGCATGAAATTGGCTTGCAGCCTTGGTTACAAATTTGGCTTTGCTGCATAAATAAAAAAAGTCTTTGGTTCAAGGCCTGAGCGGCAGTTCACAGTGTTATATAACTAGCCCTGAGATTAGAGTCTAGTTTATGACATTTTATTGGTGTTTTTGGCCCCAAATTCAGAGTTAATTGACGGCAATGCAGATAGCCGACATTCTGTATAACTGTGATTCAGATATACGCAGTCACTTCAAAATGTCCCAATATATACATACGTATATCTATATGTATATGTATATATATCTATATGTATATGTATCTCTCAAAATCTCAAATCAAATACCGATTGGAGCTGCAAGTTAACGACTCGCTGAGAATATCATTAAATCAGATGGAACTACCCGAATAGCAAAGACTTGTAAGAAATTGCTAGAATATATCTCATCAATATGATTCGCCAGCATTAGAAAAATATATAAAATAATTTATATAAATTGAGAGCCTAAAAGACTGGATACCAAATACAGCTGATCTTATTTTCGAGCTCAAGTGCAAATCTGATATCTCTTTTTCCGTATTTTGCTTTTCATATTTGTTTATGGCTTGAAATAATTCACTTTTAAATTGCGCAAAGCCGAACTAAAAAAAATCGGAAATGAGCATAAGAATTAGGTCGAAATTGCAGTTAATGTTCTGTTGCGTGTCTTGGATAAGTAAATATGAGGAAAATTAATAGGTATAAATAAAATATAAGGATATTAATAGACAATTGGGTTGTAGTACTAGCTAACAAATGGCCCTAGCTAAGTAAGCAGTTCAATATCTGGATAAACGAAGCAAGCAGTACAATGCAAATGTTCAGGTATAAATACGATATTCGACAAATTTTAGATCAAATGGTGCGTGTCCATGATACGCCATGTAAGCAGTATAGTACAAGTAGTGCATCGCAATGAACAGAAAGGCATAATGCAAACATAACAAGCAGTGCACCGCAACGCACAGAAAGGCATAAAGGAAATTCGCAAATCTTGATTTGTTATCAATTTAATTGAATTGAATTTATTTATAGCTATATATTTATAGTTAGGCAATAAAAAATCTCTTTGGCTCTATTGAATATTTGGCTTCGGTTCTGTACAGTATGTTAGACTCGACCTCCTCTGGCCCAGCGGCACGTGTCAGTTCCCTTCACATGCTGCGGCCCCAGTAGATGGTCACGTCGGCGCAGTTCTTAAATGTCTCTTGGGGACCGCAACCCAAGGCACCAGTGCCATTGCCACAGTTGCCCCAGTTGTTGGCTGTCGGATCAATAAGAGCTAAATACGTATTGAGGAGGCGACGAGGCGCACACTTACCGCCCACATAGGTCCAGCGGAGGACGCAGTGCCGGCAGGTGACACCTTCAGGCAGCAACACGATCACATCGAACTCGCCGGCTGAGGTGCCGATCTGGAGTCGAATGCTGCCATCGGGAAAGCGCAGACGATGCTGATCGAAGCACGCTTCGGACTCCACTCCAAACACATCCAAGTTGCACAGATGGAACTCAAAGTGGCCCAAGTGGTTGGTGGTAATCTTGACGCCCACTGTGATGGCACTTGCGGCTGGGTAACTCCTGGTGATGATGCCACTGCCGCCAATCTGGCCGCCGATCTCGTTGGCGCGTGGCTGACCTGACGCAAAGTTGTCGCCGCACAGGCCGCACCTGCCTCCATTGTTGACCTGGGTCTGCATGGATGAAAAGGATGAAAAGGATGAAAATGATTGTAAGTCTGAGAGTGAGTGGCTCACATATAAGCCGCCACAGAAAAGCTCGTTGTCGTTATAGTTCTTTGGAGCCGATCCATCGAAGCGCCAGCGCGAAGATCGACTCGGCGGGCTCAACATCATGCCGTGCCCATCCATCTGCTGCAGGCCAATGGCCAGAAGGAGCGCCACTCCAATGGGACACTTCATGATTTTCTCGATTTCACTTTCACTATGCCCGCCCCAGACCGTGCACAGGCCTTATATTTCCCAGGCCGCGCCATTATCTGGATCCCGATTAGCGAACGGAGCGCTTCACGACAGCTCTTCAGCTGCCGCCACGCAATGTTATCAGCTCGAGGGCAACACGCAGCTCAAGCATATGCAAATAATAATAATAATAATAATGATAATAATAATAATAATAATAATGATAATAATAATATTAATAATAATAATAATAATAATAATAATAATAATAATAATAATAATAATAATAATAATTTTAAAAAAATTATAATAATTATAATAATAATAATATAAATTTGTTTATTTCGGGACCTCAACGACGGCGACTCCCAAATACGCATCTCCAAATGGAATTACAAAGCAATTACAGAACAAAATTGCAGTCGGACACGACCGACCGCGTGATACTCTGTTTCCGTAGGTGCAAATCCTTGAAAGAGGAGGTCAATAGTAACTCAAGTTCTACTATCGTAGCCCTGATAGTTCAGAATATATAGAATTTTAGAATTTGCCACGCCTCTTGTGGGTAGAGATGTATATTGCATATATTTTTCGAGTCGGCAACGCATTATACACTCCAAATTTAAATCCTAATTGGGTTGCTGACTTTAGAGATTCAGCATATTCTAGTTTGCCACGCCCCTAATGGGCGCCTGACATTGGACAAACCCGATATGCTCGTTTCCCATTTGTGAGCAGAGTATTAAAAGCTCACACAAGTGGCAATTGCCAATCGCAAGGAATTTGAAACATTTTCAATTATGGATAAGTAAGGCAGAGGCAGCTACTGGCTTATCGCTCATTGACATGTACATATATATATATATATATATATATATATATATATATATATATATATATATATATATGTATATAAATATGCATATATGTATATATATAGTTCATATAGTATAATCTGTCATCACTGCTGTTTGACTCAAATGCTTATCAGCATTATCAATTCAATTATCAATATATCAAATCAATTATCTGATATCACAATTATTTCTTATATTTGCCTTTGGCTTTACTTTTCTCTTGAATGAGAACTCAGCGTGGCAGCCCTTGACATTCTCGATTTAACTCTTAATTTAATTAATATAAAATTCTTAACTTGCTTTAGTGAATCACTGATTGACCGATTGAGAGTTGGACCTATTGAAGCAAATTTGTTGTTTCTTATCAAAGATTACAATTTATTCATGTCCTTTAAAATGAGCATGAAGAAGAAGAAAATGTGTTATACATTTGTTGCTTAACTCTTATTGTATAAAATTAAAAATATTAATATATTAATTAAAGAGTATGTCATTATTTCGTATAGCTCTACAGCTACAGGAGAAGCTAAACCGTAATCCCGACTAAACTGAGTTGCAAAGGGGACTCTTATGGTTGACGGATTGGGGATACCCACGAGCATTTGGTCCAAATATCTGATTTCAGACTTCAATAGCCGAGCAATGCTCTGCCCACGCGTACGACAGTACGGACAGCACGACGAATAGCGCACAACCTAATAAACTCTCTTCAGTTCATTCATAGCCATAGCCTCAATGTTTGTTATTATTCAAAGTTCCACTTAATTATTATATTTATTTTTGTCTCTAAAGCTTTTCGACTGGAATAATATCCTATAAAATGTTAGAAGCCATTCCATATGCAAGCTAGACAGCCAAAGTGAGCTCTCTGTTTATTTAAGCAATAATGTTTTCTTTTTATACCCTGAATCCATTGAAAATGGAAATTTCAGGGTATAATGTTTTTGTGCAAATGTATGTAACAGGCAGAAGGAGGCGTGCCACACCCCATAAAGTATATATATTCTTGATCAGCTCGACGAGCTGAGTTGAACTAGCCCTGTCCGTCTGTCCGTCCGTCCGTCCGTCCGTGTAAACACCTGGATTTCTGCAACCACAAAAGCTAGAGACTTCAAATAAAAAGCAAAATGCTCGATAATACCATACGCTGTACGAGTTTATTTTTTTTTTTCGATAACTCGTCCCATTTTTTTTATCGATAACTATCGAAAATATCGCTTTGTTTTTGAGGTCTGGCGTGCACACCGTTAAAGATAGAATCGTGCACTAAGTTGTGGTTGATGAATAAATGAAGCTCTTAATGATTGGTATTGCAGCTCAATGGATTCAGGGTATCTCTTAGTCGAGCAGTCTCGACTAGAGTTTAGTTACTTGTTTATTATTAAGAGTTGTGTATGTGTCCATTTGCCATTTGTTTATCAACTTCGCTTAGTGTGTATCTGGCTCTGGACTCGTAAAGATCGATAAAGGCTTTCCAGAAATGTCCAATTTGGAGCTGTTGCTCCAAGATGTTTCTTCAGTTGCCAGCGCAAAATGTATAAATATCGACGTATATCGCATATCGCGGATCGCAGATCGTACACGAATCACTATGGCAGGAGGAGCCACTGGGAAAATGGTTATGCGGACATACGCTGGCTGGTAAGTGGCATCTAAAGGATGCAGATAGTTTTATCTCCTAATCCTAATTTTGATGGCAACTACAGGTAGTTATCGCGATAAGCTAACGGTCGCTAGGCCCGACGAGTTCGACTTGGTACTTGACTTAGAATTTGCAGCGAATGACCGAATTATTGTGAGAAAGGACTTCAGCAAGGCTGGCAATGTCACTTTGGATATGACGAATGTACTTAATGCTCTGCAAAATCAACATCATAACAAAGTTACCAGAGCTTGCTCCTCGAGGACAAGTTGCAGAACCCAGTAAAAGGCGCTGTGAGGCGGGCTTTATATAAAATGGGCGACCAAATCGAGGTCAATGGGCAAAAGACATCACTTGTATATAGGAGATGTGGACCGACGCATACACTGTTCATTGACGAGCCCAATATGAAATACTCAGTGGACTTTGTTCCAGTCATCAGGCTGAAAGCAAAGCAAAGTGTTTTAGTGGTAGAGCAACTGAAGTACTTTAAAAATATTCCCCATTGGAGCGCGATTCCGAAGCCCTTGAAGCCTTTCGAACCCAACAGTGTATCCTTTAGGGCATCCTACTATGAAGCCGAATATGCCATGCTGTAGGACAACTACAAGGTAAAGGATGTCATTAGATTCATGAAAAAGTTCCGCGATTCCAAGCAAAATATCAGCATGCTGAAGAACTACTCTGGCAAATAGACGCCAGCTTAACGAAGTATTGATCGATGTCAGTACGAATATATTATTAACTGGCTTATGTATGTATATGTATATTCATAGATCCCATTTCTGAGTAACAAATTAAAAAAATTGACAGCTCTATTTATTTATTATTATTTATTTGCTGACTTCACAGAAAATCAACGAATCGATATGTGGAATTGCATTTCGGCAGAGACCGATTTATTTACTAAAGCAGCTGAGAATTTAACAACAGTTGCAGCTCGTCAGGAAATCAAAATGTCATTCAGTAAGAAAAGCAATTTAAACCATTTTATTATTATTATTAATATATTTTCATTTAAAATAAGCTAAGTGACAGGAACGGAAATAACAGACGGCAGAGGAAGCGGCAATTCAAATCGAAGCCAAATCTGAACTCGAATTCACATAACACAATTAATTACTTAATTTATATTTATAAATATAAATATATATATATATATATTGAAATCCCATAAAAATATCAATGAGAACAATCATATATGTATGTATGTATGTACATATTTAAATAAAGCTACACTGAATGGGCTCGTCACGTCAAGCCTTAAATTGTTCTCAAATCAGTATCTCGGGCCTCAGTGCCGTGTATCGATACTCAACATATTGTACACTATCGATATGTCCATTGAGTACATGCGCCGATATTTTACTATCGATGAATACACTATTCACGGGCACACTGTTGCACATGCACGTGTAAATAAGTTGCTCGTTGATTTTGCTACAGTTCTATAAAAATGGTTAGTAAATATGTGTGGGAACATTGTAATTGAGACTAACATATTGTTTTCTTTTAGCGTAAGAAACAGAATGACGAAATACCTGGCTTTCCGTCATTGGAACAAAGCGGCACCAGTGGCGGCAACGATGATATTCTGAAAACTAAACCTAAATCGAAAAAAAGCGGTGGTTTCCAATCGTTGGGTCTAGGATTTGAGTTACTGAAGGGTATTACGAAACGTGGCTATAAGGTGCCCACGCCCATTCAGCGAAAAACTATTCCATTGATTTTGGAGGGACGCGATGTTGTTGCCATGGCCAAAACAGGATCCGGTAAAACCGCCTGCTTTCTAATCCCTTTGTTTGAAAGGTTGCAACGCCGCGAGCCCACTAAAGGTGCGCGGGCCTTGATACTATCGCCAACGCGTGAGCTGGCAGTTCAAACATATAAATTCATTAAGGATCTGGGTCGTTTTATGGAACTGAAGACGATCCTAGTTCTGGGTGGAGATTCCATGGACTCGCAGTTCTCAGCAATACACACATGTCCAGATATCATTGTAGCTACGCCTGGTAGGTTTCTGCATTTGTGTGTGGAAATGGACTTGAAGCTGAACTCCATAGGTAGGCATACCATACATTCTTTTTAATTTACCGATTATAATTCACTCTGATCAATTTACAGAGTACGTCGTCTTCGACGAGGCTGACAGACTGTTCGAGATGGGTTTTGGCGAGCAGTTGAACGAAACGCTGCATCGTTTGCCCTCCTCAAGGCAAATGGTAATGTTCTCGGCGACGCTGCCAAAACTTCTGGTTGAATTTGCACGTGCTGGACTCAGTGATCCCGTGCTAATTCGTTTAGATGTAGAGTCTAAGCTACCAGACGCACTGTCCCTTAAATTTCTGTACTGTCGACCAGATGATCGATACACGGCTTTAGTAGTTCTGCTGAAATATGTGATACCTAAACAGGCGCAGACAGTTGTCTTTGCGGGCACACAACATCACGTCGAGCTTATTTCTTATGTAAGCACAATGCTAGGCGCCAGCCAGTGCAACTGCTCATACTATTTTAATTTCAGATACTTACTCAAGCGGGCATTTCAAATACCTCAGTGTATTCCAGTTTGGATCCAGCTGCTCGTAAAATCAATACTGCAAAATTTGCTAGCAAAAAAGTTTCGGTCCTCATTGTCACAGATGTGGCTGCTCGTGGCATTGACATACCAAGCTTGGACTATGTCGTAAACTTGCATTTTCCAGGAGTACCAAAGTTATTTGTTCATCGCGTGGGACGTTGTGCTCGTGCAGGACGCACTGGCACAGCCTACTCCATATTCTCCACAGATGACACAGCTCATTTGCTCGACCTTCACTTGTTTTTAAATCGACCGTTCAACATCAATGATAGCTCTTCAATTGGGACCATACCACAAGACTTGCTTGAAGAGGAGTATCTGGGCGTGGCTGAGATCAAGAAAAGTCATCATATTGTAAGCTGTTGTATTTGCCATTTTGTATGATCTAACATATATTTATTTTGCTTGATAATTAGGCGGGCGTATTGCGGACAAGTGAAAATGCCTACAAGAAGTACTTGAGCTCGCGTCCTACTGCATCTACAGATGCGAATGCACGGGCCAAGAAGATCAAATTCTTTGCTTTAAAAACACTCGAGGATTTTTTTAACGCTGCGCCTGTGCTCGAGCAAGCAGCCAAAGTGTCTGGCCAAAAACTAGACGAAAACTCGAGGGCAGACGTTGCAGAATCTGAGCGTAAATTGGAAAATGAAAAACATGATATATTAGTCAAGATGCGCAACTTTCGGCCAAGTGGTGTAAGTTGTGCCCATGGCTACTAGGAAGATCTAATAATTTAACCAAATCTATTTTTTAGACCATTTTTGAACTGAATACGACCCAAAAGTCTCTTCCTTTTGTTGTTATGAAGGACAAACGTTCACACCACACAGAAGTAATCGAAAAGTTTCGCCAGCAACGCGCTAAAGAGGATATTGACGACTTGCAAAAGGATGTGGATGCCCAGAAGCCTAGCAACATTACAACTGCAGATGATGAATCGATAAGCACCACATTCAAAAAAGTTGTTGCACCGAAGAAACGACAGAATATGGATGCGCTGTACGAAGACAAACATAAGAAGAAGAAACGCAAGATACAAGTCAAGGACGAGGAGAATTACGTGCCTTATCAGTCGGCAGATAAACACACCGAAGATGGCCTCGCTATCAACTCATTTGAAAGACAAGCCCGCAATGCCCAGTTCTCTGTTTTCGAACGCGACGCTGCACAGGAGGTGAAGCACAAGCCTGGACTCAAGAAATGGGATCGCATCAAAAAGAAAATGGTGTCCGTTCAAGATCCGCGCGCTAACAAAATACGCACGGAGTCCGGCGCTTGGATACCCGCTTCGTTCAAGACAGGTCGCTACAATGAGTGGAAGGAGAAGTCCAAGATCGAGGAGCAACTACAGCGCGAAAATGCAGGCAGCGACGACGACAACTTCAAGCCGCTGTCTCACGCGCAACGCTATCCTGTTGGCAGACATGCTCGTTACAATGCCAAACTAGAGTTGAAGAAGCGCATTAGTGGCAATGACAAGGAACTGCGCAGGCCGGAACAGATTGTAAAGTCGCGAATGCGTCTAGAGTTCATCAAGCGACGTCAAGAAGAAAACACGGCCAAGAAGGAAGAAAACCGTAAACGGAGTATGCGCAAAAATCAGAGGCCAAAAGCAACGCCGCAGAAGCAATCGGGAGGCGGAAAGAAGCGCAGATGAACAACTAGCTGAACGAGAAGGGGAAATGTTTTTGAATAATCTTATAGTTGTACATAAAATAAAGACTATATTTTATCTAGATAGCGATCATTGGTGCCACAATATAGTTCGTTTCCAGCACTTTCCATACTCCAACAGCAACTATAAATATATCCTGGTAATCTAGCCTCCAGATGTACGCCTGATCCAAAACTAATTTTAGCGCAGATGCCCATCCGTTCACGATTCCGTTGAAGTGCCTGGAGCTGAGCCTTTGTCTGTCAGTCCGAGCAATTAGCGGGTGTTGGAAACATTTTCCATATTTCAGAGAAGGCAATCGGGAAGAGCATCATAGAATGGAATGCGTGAGATAAGTGATTTCATACCACAACAATTTACGCAGTGTCTGCCGTAACGAAGCTGAGGGTTGATAACTTGAAAACCTGGCGAACACGTGCGCTAACCCCGAGCTGCTTAAGTAATTTATAAACTGTGAAAGCAGAGCGAAAACAAACCAAATGAGTCAAGCAATAGACGAGGCACTTCCTCTTCCACTTTTAAGGCAGAGCCGCTGTAGAGCAAGGAAAAGTCAAATATGATATTTTGAATGGCTTAAGGCAATCTGGCTAACACCCACAATTAACCGAAAAGCTCTGACCTGAGGTTAAATAAGCGAGCGACAAGCCTGTTGTCTCTTGTATCCCTGCCCGAAACATGACCTAAATGGGCATTTAGACAATGGCCCAGTGCGCGTGTGACAATCGTTTGTTTGTTGCTGTACGTGTGCCTGCGTGCCTACGTGTGTGCGTGTTGAAATACAGCACAATTTAACCATTCCAGGAAAGACGATTGTTAGGGTGCGTTACTTCGGCCACACCTAGAGTCGAACTCCGAGCCCAAACACAAACCCATAGCCTGTCCAAATGACACGCACACTCACCGCTAGGACTAGGGCAAATGCAAACTTGTGCGTGTGCGCATCCCCGCAAAACATTAGTAATTACTTTTTTTCTAAATTCAACTTTTCATTTACTTTTTTTAATATATTTAGGAAAATCAACCCGCTGTCAGATCACTCATCTCCAACTAATAGATCATTGACTCGAAGACTTCGGCCCGCATTACCAGCAGCAGATGGTGTCAAAGTCACGCTGAGCGCAAGCCACAATTTGAATGAACCCACTGTTGCTTGACCCACCCTTAGGCCCGGCTCATGCATGACTGTACTGATTACTCTAGATGAGGGTGTTTGTTAAAGATATTCAGTGCAAGCCAGGGTCACATGCTGCCGACGGCTGTCTGACTGTCTGCCTCTGTCGGTCTCAGTGTGTGTGTGTGTGTGTGTGTGTGCTTGACAAACATCAATATGCACCAACCCCCTGTGACACAGTTTGTGTCACTCATATTTCATGCTTTTCGACTCGAAAGACTTCACTCTGCACTCCACGCTCCTCACACCCACTTCATTCTCTTTAATAGGAGTGGCATTACAAATGCTTGGAAGACCATGAATAATCTAATTTCCAATGTATGCTAGACACTCTGCAATGGGATATATCATGTGATCACATGTATTTCTCTTCTTATATTATTGAGTTTTATGTTTATTCTCTTAATGCAGCCATTTCGCAACATTTCCACTTCGAAATGGATTAGTATACCATTAAAGATATTGCTTCAATAACAAGCCGCGCCACAGATTAAGAAACCAGCAGGGCGCATCCTGAGGGGCCGCGAATGTTTGGATACACCTAAATACCTGGACAAAATATGTGGGCAGACTAAATACTGTCTCAATTTTTAATGTGAGCACATATATATGAAAACATACATATATATATATATATATATATGTATATATAGACTTTTAAATGCGTCTTGCATTCCATAAACATATTTTGAGAACTTAAAGTGGAACACAAAGAAGTTCAATTTGGGCGTTACACGCAGCCAAATGTCGCCCCTCTTCGACTTGGCGAGATTTTCTTTAGTTGGGGAACTTCAGCGACTAAAAATACACTTTGGGGGATGGATGCTCCCCATACAGAAGGCAAAAAATTCCTGTTGTGCAAGTGCATTGCCGTTAGCCTTTTATCGCGTTGTTCACAATTGTGAATTTCGTTCTTATTTTTTTATTCATTTTTGTGGGGCAACGGGAAGTATTTCTCGTTTTATGTGCGCGCCTTACATCAAAGTTGCTTACCCCTTTCTTTAATATGTAGTCAACATTTGTCACAACTAAATGGTCCCCTAACAATTCACATATTCATATACCCTGGAAATAGAAAATAGATGCAGTCAACTTATGTGCTTGTCTCTCATTAAGCTCTGCCCTCTTTCCGTCCTCCTCCCTTCATTTGCTAAAATAATCTGGCGCCTGGCCTACATCAATAAATTAATAAACAATTTAATGATTTTCCCCTCTTCTAAGCAGTGCAATATTGTGAGCACAATGAAATTGTTTGTTTGACGCTGCATTTTTGTGTGTCTGCAGCTCTCAATGAAACAGAACAGATGTAATTACAATTTTATGAATTTCTCAAGTGCCTGCCTGTTGTAGCCAGAGCAACTCTCACTCTCATTTGCTACTTGGTGTTAAACGATATATGTATGCATTTACTTATAAAAATGCATAACTCTAAATGAATATTGGATTTATTATTAACAGAATTATTAATTGCTTAAAATGAAGTATTGTGTATTCTGTATTGTGGCGGATTGTATAAATATATATGTATACAATATAAAAAAATCTCAGTTGAAAGGCAATTAGTTAACCTGAAAAATATTACTTTAAATTATGAATGTACATAAACTATTTAAAGTAATATTTTTCAGGTTAACTAATTGTCTTTCAACTGAGATTTTTTTATAATTAAGGATTTAGTTATATACATCTATTATACACAGTGTTCAACTAAAGTCACCGTATCCCTGTATTTTCACAAAATCCCGTATTTTCACAAAACACGCTACAACTTTTTCAAATTAAAAAAAAAGTTTTGATGGAGATTCATAAAATACTCTTTAACGCCTTAGCAAACTCCACACGCTTTTTCCTATTTAGTAAATTAACGTATGGCTTTGTGCCAGGAGTGTAAGACCTAAAGTCGAATGGTTGTATGGCCTTATGAAAGGTTTGCGGCTATACATCATTCTGAAAATGGTTGTTTATTTCTGATGCAATCTTTAGGGGTTCCGGTGACTTTAGTCGCACACTATAAATACATACACTCAACAGTAGGAAAGTAAAAAATAAAAATAAAATAAATAATAGCACTTAAATATGTTAATAGCTTTTTTTAAATTATTATGAAAAGGAATAAATTAGTTATGGTAGAAACTAAGATTAACTATTCCAAAATATGATTTATTTATTAAATGAAAACCGTAATGTGAATTATACTAAAATTAATTTACTTTAATATAGAACATATAAATTGAGTTAGTTGATTAAAGTGTATAAAATTATAAGAAAATTAAAGTTTTTAAAATATTTTATAATAAACGTAGAAATAAGATAAGAGTCTTCATTTTTTAAAAATAAAAATATTATATTATATAAATATATACACGCAATATACATATATACATATCTATGTGCATATGTCAAATAGTGGAATGTAGCATTAAGTGCGGAACAGCTAATTGGCCCCTTTGAATGCGCAGATTGTTGAACTGTCGCCATGGTCACTCATCATTGGCAGCTGGACCACTTGACGGGCATAATCGGCGGCAGAGCATCTTATCTTATTTTCTTATACATATTTCTATGTGCATATCTGTATGTGGACATTACTCTGTGCGACTGCAGCTCTTTGTGACACACTTGGAGTGCATGTCTAATTTGGGCTGCCTTAATCCCGCATAGTTGACGGCCACTTCGACAATTGCACAATTTACTGAAGAATGCTTCTCTAAGCGTCACTTAAAAACGCATTATTCAATTCAAAGAAATTGTTGAGATGCAAACTAACAACTGAAATGTGTGTGTGTGTGTGTGTGTGTGTGTGCAAGCGTAAGTGTGGACACTTTAATAGTTGCAATATGCGCTTTATGGTGAAATCTTTAAAAATTGACTTTCCTTTAGCAATTATAACATGAGGACGTCCCTTTAAAGAGCCGGAAATCAGATTGGCTTTCCGCATTCAATGACTCATTGCGGTTCAATGTTTTGGGTGGTTTCTTTCATTGTTGCCATTTCTTGTGCACGCTATTTTTATCAATGAAGGGCATTGCAAAGATAAATGTTTCGCAAATCCCGTCAATGGGAGAATCGACAGTCAGCGCTTTCTCAGATAGCTAAATACAATTAATTTACAAATACATGTATATATTTATACTATATGTATGTACATACATATGTCTACATGCCTATGTACATATAAATATACGACATATCAAGGGTTGGTTGAACCTTTTGAAAGAACCGTTAAAACCTATTCCATTATTCAATTTAATAATACCTTGCTTGGCAAGGCTTTAAATGCTTTGTTAGTTCAAATACGTCTTTTTATAAATATTAATAAATAATTATTGCTTAGACTTAAAACTATCCGAAAATAAAAAATTAAAGGAAATTAATTTAAAGTCTTGCAACCGGACGTCATCGCCAGTTATCGATAGTACATGCGATAGCGTGACATCACTAGTATCAAGTATCGAGAGTAGGATTAAGTATCATCTCTATCGTTCAGTCGCAACAAAATAATTGAACGAATTGGGTGTGTGCGTCGGTAGCTAGCTGGTTCACGTAATTTGTTCGTGGAGAGGAAAACCAAAGCAATCGAAAAACAAAAGTTTTTATCGCGCAAATTAACAAAAATATACCCTATGACAAATATAAAAATTTGTTGACGTATGCATTATGGTTGTATATACACATACAAAATTAAAGGTGTGTTCGTGCGCGTCTTGTTTGATTTGATGTGAATGTGTAAGTGCGTGTATGTATGTATTAACATGAATGGTAAACAAAAAGGAAAAGAATGCGCGAGACCAATTAAACAAATATTTGCAATATATACAATCAAAAAAATAAAGCTTTGATTAATATAAAGTGTAGCATTTAAAATATTGAAACAAGTGTTGTCCGCTGTTGTCAAATTTCGATTCAAGTAGAATTTAGCACGCTGATACATACAACGAAAGGCAAAACGAGATTTTCGCAAGCCGCAATTTGTGTTTGTGTGAGTGCGATTGTGCTTAGTGGGCTGTATACATACATGTACTTATATGTACGTTGTGCACTTGTAGTTGTTTGTGTTTATGTGTTTGTTTTGCAACAACAAAAGAAATACCAGTAAGCAACTTAATAGTGAGCCGTATTTCTACGCTTTTGGCACTTTAAATAAGCAAATACTTAGTGTGACCGCATATGGTTGACTTGCAGCTTGTTTTCGTTTCGTTTTGCACACTGTCCCTGCAATCGTGCGCTTGTGGGTGTGTGTTGTGAATACGTGTGTAAGAGAGCGAAACACAAAAATTGAAATATTTTCGCCTCGTTCGTTTGTGATTTCTAATAACAATGCCCAACATCAAGTGAAAGTGTAAATGTTACAACAATCGCTATTTATTGTAAAATGTACAGTCGAAGCGTCTGAAACTGCAAACTGCAAAAGAGGAAAATCATAAACAACTGCTGAAATATTGCACAAACTTTGGATTACCCTGCACAACCAGGAATTAATACTCGTTGCTTGCAACTGTTGCAAATATAAAGGTAATCACAACACAACTTTATTAATGCATATATAGTCGCAAATACGTACATACATACATGCTCCATTGGATATATACACACTCTTGCACCTGCAAGCACTTGTTTCGACTTTTCTTTCGCACAAGTTTTTTCTGCTGTCGCGTTTATCTGTCTTGCCTGCCAATCGTTTTGGTCGTTAAATATGTTGATGAATAATAATTATGACCGCCTGACTATAAGATACCCTATATGCTGATTAAGGAAAATACTGAAACGAATGTTTAAATTGATTATTAAATTGTTTTGTCTAGCAAAATCCAGTTATCAGCAAATGGTAAAAAACTTTTTTTTAGCGATAATTATCAATAGTCAATGACGACGACGTGTCGACATTCACATACACTAAATCGACTTGACTGTTGATATTAATGTTGACTGAGAATATATATGTATACTATATGGCAGATGTTTCTTTAAGTCTGTCAATTATTTCGAATTGCAGTTAAAAGTTGTTTATGCGGGTTGTAAAAAGAAAATGTGATTAATATGTGAAGCTTCGTGAACTTTTTAAATGATAATCTGCGCGGTACAGAATTATATTAAGAATATTACATCGAGATATACATTTATATATATATATATATATATATATATATATATACATTTGATTTTTTTAAATTTCGTTTTTTTTAAAGACATTACTGAAATTGACTCTTTTCTGTTTTCTACTGTTTGCATCAAGTATACTCTTTGTAGACAACAAAGGCGAATTGTTTGGAAAATCAGAGGGAAAAATGGAAATCAAAAGAAAAGCTTACCGAATGAGTTGCTCGCTTGAAGAGTTTCATTGTACTTGCTCAATAACTTTGCCACGTGCCGGTAGATACACACGCATTCACTGACATGTGACATTTAAGCAATTGTTGTCTATGAAGGCGAATTTCACATTTCCTGGTTTAATTGCTGGCTATTGACCGCTTATCGATGCATATACATATTTACATACATAAATATATTTATGTATAGATTGGCAACTGTGAGAGTAGTGAGTAAATGTCGGCTGACAGTGTTGTTCTCGCACCCTTTTGGTGATCGTATTCATCAATCTGTCTATCTTAGCTTTTTTTCTCTTTGTTTCACCCTACATTCGTATTGCTTTTTAAAAATCTTCACGAAAGTGAAACTTTGTTTTTATATATTTATTTGTTTGCCGACCATAAGTTAATATGTAACGTAAAATTCAGCAACGACCTTACAACAGTCACAGCGACTGCTTATGTCGTTGAACTCTTTCAAGCACAACAGCAAAAGCAACAGCATAACAAACTGTGAGTACGAAAATACCGACGAGGTGCAAAACAAAATTAAGTGCATATGTTGTATACAAAACTTTACCGTTGTCTCACAGCATACGCTGTCTCGTTCGTTGGTTTGTTCGTTCATACAAAGCGACTCCGGCATAAGCCAAAGCTCGGCTTTCCAAGACGTCGTCGATGAAGCTTCGTTTGTTGTATTTGTTTCGATTGCTCTTTGACGCTTTGCTTCGGGCTCAACTGTAAATTCATTCCGTTTTGCTCAAATATCATGGTTTAATTGATGGTTTCTTTCCGTCTCGAAAGTTAATGAAAATTTATGTAACTTTAACTTTAATTATATATTTATTAAAATTCATCTAACTCAAACTCTAAATTCTTCAAATTCACAAGTTTACGTGATATATTCTACATTGACATTCGTTATAGATTATTTATTTTATTTATAATTTGTTTTGTTTTTTAGTATTCCTCTTTGTGTCGTATTTCCTATTGCATAACGTAGCGCAGCTTAAACGAAAATAGATTTGTGTCTCTGAAAACAGTAAAATGTTAAGATGAGCAATACGAAATAGGTGAGTGACATAATCACTGAAATCGTTTTAGTCTCCCATTTAGTCAAAATTGACCAACACTTCAAACAAATTGTTGCTTAAGAGCTAAACATGCGAAGTGAGCAAATTGTGTTTGTTGTTCAATCCGAAAGACGTCACAAAGCTAGAGCCAATGCGAACCAGTTTGGAATTTCAACTAATGATTTCCGACATTAGAGTGTTTGAAACCTGTCGCTCTTTGAGTCTGCACCTGCTTAAATGTAAATTCCATTTTCTTCATTGGCCACTCAAATTTCTGATCTCAAAGAAAACAATAGAAAGGAAGTCTCCATTAGGCGCCGACTAATAAATGCTCTTTTTAACATATGGCATATGCCAAATCTAGTAAACAATGTGGCCAAATCTATTATTGATTAGCTGAAATGGACAACATCAAGAAAAGAAACACAGTTTGTCGAATGCTGTTAGTTGCTGAACCACACACTGAAACACAAAACAAAACCAGATATCCATAAAGTCCATATTGTAATTAAGGTAATTATGAGTTAATTTTTTGACGAAATGGTTTGTTGGATGTTGCACTTTGATTTCAAAAGATATAATAATTGTGATTGAGTGAAGCTAGACCTTCAATATTTTGAAATCAAAGGCAATAAATTGAAGATTAAAAAAATGCAATTCTTCAATTACAGCTATAAACAACTATTTTTTGAACAGTAAATTTTTTACTTTCCAACTTTCCAAATGATAAAATGTTGCATATTACCAAACAACCAAATGTTTCATTTCATGTGTACTTCTGCTACAATAAGAGTCTGAGAGCTGTCCCTTCCCGCATTTTTACTTGATTACGCATCGAATGCATTTATTGCTGTTGTGTTTTCATTGTGCTCAAAGAGGCCAGCCAGGCAGGGAAAAGATTGTTTATGAGGCGATAAAATGAGCGACGAGGTTGGGGATCAAATTCCTATGTAGAGAATGTGGAGAATGTGCCGCACATGTGCGGGCAATAACCAAACAAGCGACAGCCATTGTTTTGACCAGAACAGACCGAAAAGTTCACGTCATTTGACTTCAAGATGAAATATTACTGGAATGCTTATTACAGCCATATTAAGGATCAGCCCATTTGTTTTTACTCGGTTACTCGGTTGAATTATAAATTTTTAAATAATTTTTTCAACAATTTATGTTATGTATTATTCAGACGGCTCTCAAATATGAAAAGTTATGATGTTCTAGGATTTGTTCAAAATTCAAGAATCTGTGAGCTATTATTTTATTGACACAATTTTTAAATAGTTTAGTTAATCTTACAGAACTAAAAGATTCTAAGATGCTGTGAATTTATCTCATTTAAATTCTCAGCATCTTAGAATCTCAATTAGAATTAGTCCTCGTCCAAGATTATTCAATGTTTTTTCTTTCTTGGTCTTTCTCTTTTGCTTGCTGCAGCTACGTCAACATCCGTAAGGAGAAGATACGTACAAACCATACGAAAGAGAAAGTCACCAACTAATGTGTTTGCATATACATATATGTATATATATTTGGGGAAGGGGATATTTTGTTCCATTTAGCCAGTTGTCACTTAGAAAATTGTAAGAATAAAATTATACTATTGGAAGGAAGATCTAAGCTTAACTGTATGTATCTTCTATATCTACGTGATTTTTATTAATAATCAATCTTGTTTTTGGTAAGATTAAATTAATTTTTTTTAAAATCGTAATTTGTTGTTTGACTTGTGATATATTCTCATCACTAAATTTTATTTATGTACTTTTTGACGAAGCGATTACAGAAATAAGCAGTCAGCTAGCGATGCTTTCTTCTGCGACTATGCTTGCATGCACGCGACCTTGATTTAGGCTTTAACCTTGATTTTGGTTTGAATTTATTGCGATACAGGATGCAGAAAAGTCGAGCTCGTGGAGAGCGTGCAATTCTTGCAAGAATCCGCTTGAAATGATACAATAAAACAGATTAGCAGGTAATGCCCGTATGTGGAGTTGCTTACCTTTTTCTGGAAGAGATTCTTCTGTCCTTGGGTCATGGCATCCCATTGGGCGGGTGCCTCTTGCAGCAAGCGTCGTACTCCATACTTTGGATGTTTGCGCTTAAAGTAACGTAGAAAGTTTACATATGGTAGCGGTGCTACCAAAATTGGATAGTCTAAAATATCTCGAGCCACCGGAGCCTCGAACATAATCGATGAAATTAACGATAAATATGCCAAGTGCAATACAATACTAAAATAATTTAATCCTGTTGCGATAACGATATAAAACTCTATTACATTTATTTTTGTACTGTAGTCTAGTCTACATTCCCTGATTCATGAAATTAATATGGGGTAAACACTATATCTAAGCCTGCTGTATAAATTTCGTAAAACAAATTCATGAGTTCACTGTGACTGCTACCTAGATACATGTATATTTCATATGTATGCATACGCATATCTTATGCATGTAAAGCGGAATATGTCGCATAAAATTATAATAATTTCCGTTGTGTTCAGGTCATAATTTGAAAATTCCACACCAAATACTTTTGCATACGCAAACAAAACAGTCGAGGAGAAGAGAGTTTTGGCATCCATCATTATTTGTCTAGCATAAGATGATATAAATACATATATTTTGACTCACTTTTGAGCCTATTACTCAGTATACATGCAAATCATCAGCATTTTTTATTATAAATAAATATACGCAGATGTACATACTTAGAAAATTGATGAAACGCGTCTGACACTTGCTCATTCATCTCTGGACAACTGATAAGAAATTCCATTCCATTTTATTCTGTTGCCCTGTTCGATCAAAGTCCGCGCTAAGACGCAAATCATTTTCAATTGCCGACACCATACACTATATATATATGTATATATTTATAATGCAATAATATCAGAAGCCCCCATTGGAGACTTAATATATAAAAAAGTAAATGATAAATTCTGTCAAGTTTGTTTCCTGTTGCATAGCTGTCGACTGATCTGAGTTGAATGAAGCTTTGCCAGTTGCCCGCCGATGCGGCCAAGGGCTTTGTAATACTGAAATTTCCATCCGGCTTATATATATATACATATATATATATATGTGTATATATGAATGCGAGTAGGGTATATATATATATATTTATATATATATATATATATATATATATGCATATGTACATTTATAGCAATGTTTGAGGCGTACAGTAAGTCTGTTTTATATATATGGAAATTATTGTACTATTATTATTGTGGCTGTGACGCCATAGCGAACACTCATTGAATATATTTAATATGGAACATATGCATGTACATGCCACATTCCTGAACTGTACTTAAACGAACTTAAGTGTATATCATATATATGCATATATAGTATTGGTATTTTAATTTGTTCAATTTGTGCAAATTGAGAACTTGCTTTTATTCATTTTTATTTCCATCTGAAATACTTTTATTTCTATTTGACCTTATGTTCCGTATTTGAGACAAGTCAGATTCGTATTGTTATGTGTCTGAATCGCTGTAAGGAAAACAAATTTCTTACAATTAACTAATTAATTCTACAATAACTAGCGACTTTATTAAAAACTTTAATGATTATTATTAAGTTGAAGTAATGTCGATTAAGTAATGTCGACAAAGGAGAGCTCTAATTTTTTGTAACGTGCTAATATTTGTTTACTCTATCTAGAAGCAGAATATCAGCAGCTGTCAAAAGCCTGCACTTAAGTGCAAAATACAATCCAACGTAATAAATGATAAAGCATACAAAATAAAATTGTATCGCTTCAAAGCCCTTGTCATAATATGTTTAACGAAGTATTTGCGTTTAGCAAACGTCATGAGCACTTGCTCAAATAGCAGAGATCATTCGCTTAAAAAGCCAACTGAAAGAGAATTAGAGAATATAGTGAGGTAGTTGTGCTCTGCGTAATATCACTGAGTTTTCAATTATTTTGAAATGCTCAATATAACAGCTAAATAGTATTTAATGCATAGTCACGCTTTTCACACAGCCCGTGTATATAATAAATATGAAAATTTTACCAACCCCTGAGACTTTATCTTTCTTTACTTCATTAAATTATTTCAGAGGGTATTAACCTATTTTTCTTCGAAACTAACTAACTTTCATTTGTCTAATTGTATATTTGGCGTAAAGCTTAGTTATGTTTACCTCTTGAAATAAAATATATACATAATACTAACATATACATAAAACTAACGGTGTAATTGCTTATTAAATAAAGTGCAGAACTTACTAATTAACACTAAAAACTATTTTTTTTATTCATAGTCAACTTAACTTTTGGTTTAGGTGGAACCAATTAGAATCCGTATGGTAATTTAAATAAAATAAAAAATGTTGGTGGCATTCATCCAATATCTTAGGCTGAAAATATATATGCACTGCAATATATTTTCTTAACTGAATCAAATCAAAAATCAAGCCTTGAACCATTTCATCTTATAGGATTGCGTCCCGGTTTTTCGCTTTTTAAGGCGTCTTAGTATTTTAAATTTATTCAACCAGATTTTTACGAATTCTACCAGTTCTCTAACATCACTGGTTGACCTTGATATTATATTGCGTGGTTACGTGCTCACAGCGATGCTCTCTTAACAGCGTAGAATCTTTCTATCATTGTATGATATCTTTTTACGTTGTTTGCTTGCGGTTTATTTACCGCAATTGATGTAAATCGCAAGACTTGAGATTCTAAGATTCTAGACGGATGATTGTAATCAGATTACAATTTTATATATATATATAAAAACTATATATATATATATATATATATATATATATATATATATATATATATATATTCAACAATTTTCACCTCTTTCCGCGGATTGCCAACGGAATAATAAAACTGGATTTCGAAGCTGCTTCTGAAATTTCAATGGAATTCCACTTGGTAGCGCATAAAATGAATTGCATAGTTTTCCATTTTCTTAGCAAGTTGTGGCGAAAGCCAATCGATAGAAAACTGCGGATGCTGTTCACTGGCTACCAACGCCTGCTCGATTGCGTTAGGCTCAACTCAGTAAGAGCTCCAACTGTGGAGCTAAATCTTTTTTGATTTGGTGAATTCATATCCGTTGCTTGAATCGACACAATCACATTTACATGCAAACGCACACACACAGCCATATTTGCGATTGGAATTGTGTAAATTGTATTATTCACTTGTTTGGCAAATTTACATTGCAAACATTAGTGTTAAAGTGTAACAGCTACCATAAGAAAGTATTGTTATGTAACTTCATAATTGTTTGTGAGGGTATATATATATATATATATATATATATATATATACATATATTTAAGATCCCACGAACTAAACTAAGCTCCCTAAATATACATAAACCAAATTATTGATAAATAATATTGAATAATATATTATTCGACTGCTATCTACAGAATAAACTATTATAAGCTATTATATTATAAGAAAGTCGTTGTTTAGTAATATTCGAGCCTATAAAGCCATGTATGTATGTCTAATATCTAGCGCGGTCCTATGTTAGCTATGTTAATGGCCGATGCTTGTTTAGGTTGAAATTGTCCTACCAAAAATCTTTTTATGTTATCTTGATTACATAATTTTGTCCATATTATTATGGATAGAGTACAAACTATATAGGAATAATTTATATAATATATTTATATAATATTTATATAATATATATATATATATTTATATAATATATATATTTTAAGTTCGATTTTTTTTGTTTTTTACATTTTAAGGCTTGCTTTAGCCACTCCCAGTCAGCGCAGTGGAGTTTTTTTTTTTTTTTTTTTGCCTTTGTTTTCTTCTTCATCTGCCACGCCTTATTATGATTGAGAGTCCATTAATTGAGAGTGCCTGTGTCTGGGTGTCTGCAGTACATAATAATAACTGCGTGCAGGCTTTAAAAATTTAAATTAATTGAGTGCATGTGATGCAGATAGATATAACTGTCATAGTTTCCAAAAATATATGTGTAGAACGAGAGAGAATGTGCAAAACGAGAGAGAGATATCGAGAGAGAGACAGAGAGAGAAAAAGCGAGAGTCAGAAAGGCAAATGGAGAGAAACGTTTGAAGGAACAGTTTTTGTTACTCAACTTTATACATATATATAGATAAATGTTATTATTATACCTGAAAACTAAAATTAGAGACATATGTACATATCTATACATATTGTATTATATTTTATACATATTTAAAAGCTCTTACTTGATTTATTGAAATAGAAAAGTAAACAATTAATTGGAGGATGACATTTTTGTATGCGCAACTAGTTATTTAAGAACAATCAAAAGCAATTTAGCGTTCAGCTGTTTGCTGCCAGATGCCGCCATAAAAGTCGTAATAGAAACCCTCAGCAACAGCAACAACAACAGCAGCGGCACAAATGCCAGCAGCAAGAGTAACAACCAAAACTGCAGCCCACGTTGTTTGGCATTTAAAACGGCATTTGATTCATTCAGTAAATTTGGAGAGTGAAGCGAATGGGCACCAATAATGGTCTGGCTTCAGCAAGTGCCCATAGATGGTGAGAAGTGCAATGAAGTTCTTTACTGGCATGTCCCAGTTAATGGCATACATATTATTGAGTGGGCTCTGCAGAAGCTTTGGAAAAAACTATGCATGATAAATAAATGTCGACATAGTGCTCTACACTAATACATATAAAGTGTGGACTTATGGTTCAGTCTTAGTTAATATAAATATTTTCATATGTGTATGTGTGAGCACAGAAATTGTGGATGCTTTTGGAGCATGAAATCGTTGTACTCCCTTTAAATCATCTACAACAAAATCGTCAGCAGCTCGAAGAAATTTTCTTATGCCAAGCTGTAGATTGTAGACTTTCTCGAAGTTTTCTGTCGTTATTGTTGTTTGTGGCCTGGCAAAAGAAAATTGAGAAAATTAGTGCACTCGCATAGCCCACATAATGCATCCAATTGCTGCTAGAACTATGCTGAGAATGTGTCCCAACTTTTCCCTTGCTTCATCCATCGACTCGATTTGATGCAGCAGCGACGGCAATTGAAATTAAGAGTTCATTAGTTGGATTAAAAGGAATTTTTTGAATACCCTGTATTTTATACAAATGCTAAGCGTGGGTATTAGGTTCTGTCGCAGGTCGTTTATGACATACTAAAATATATTTATACAGATTATTATTGAATATGTAGAATAATATAATATAATTAAAATCTCTTATGGTTAAAGTAGAATCGAACCACAGTTTGTTGGTTAAAAATGTTGTATAAAGCTTAGCCGTAGCCAAATGTTAAAGCAAACAGCTGCTAAGCACCACGGGTGAGCTTTGCTGTCACACCTGCGAGTTCACCTGCCCGATGTAAATTGAAGTCTGGGAAAATGGTATAGTATATAACTTGTGCACCATTTCAAAAAATTATTTAAACTCTTTGGACTTTCGCAAAAATGAATGAATGTAGTTTGTTTTACCACTACAACATATTATGCATTCGTATAGTGTGTGGTTGTCTCAAAGGTAGATTCATAACTCAAAGCTATGTATCTGTTGTTAGTTGTTAGTAAATCTGTTGTGTTGTGTTGGTTTTTCTACATATATTTTAGGATAGTTAGCCGAACTTCTTCCACAGTTTTTCTATGCGTTTTTTCCCTAGAAGCCTTCCGGTATCCACCTTGCGGCAACATCAGCACTCCAAAAGCTGCAAAATCATTGAGGTTACTAAACTAAAATTAAAATTTGCCTTGAAAAAAATTAATAAATAAATAAATTAAAATAAAAAAAAAAAAAACAAAACAAAACATGCAAAGTATCAAGCCCCAGACATGACTTGAATAACTAAACATAAAGAAGCCAGCCAACTCATCAGCCAATGCTATCGAGGCAAAACGGGAAGCTTATACAACAAAATCAGCATGAGAACAATTCGATCCACAGTAGCCACAGTAAGTATTCGGTCGCTTGCACAGCGGACACAGGAAGTCGATAAAGCATTATCATGTAATTATATACAATACCTGTTTGCTTGGTTTTTGTGCTGAGCTAAGCTAGCCTGCAGTTGCAGATAGTTATGCTTAGATTGTACCACTTCCTAGAGTCTCTGCAAATTTGGCAATTTGCAACGAACAACGTTGATAAAAGGCAAGAAAACTCATTCGTGTTTATTTTATAAAACATATATTAATGCAAATTAAGAAGTAAAATATTAGCCACAGATATGGTATCTGCGCGTCGGACCCTCTGTGCAAGAGCACGTTCGTTTGTTTTGTGTGGGGTGTTAAGCAGTGATGCATGCAACCACGGTCCATGTTGTAGGGTCGAAATCAAGTATTTTTTCTTGCCAGGCAAACGACTTTCACAGACCGGGTAGCTTGGTCGCCTTCAATTGAATTGTTTTTGTGAAGGCAATAAAAAAACTAGTTTGAGTCAGGTCTGCGATTCGGGGCTCTGACTAATTGATGCATCGACGTATTTAAGTGAATGTCCCCGGCTTGTGGCTCAGTGTTTTTTTTTAAGCTTCATAGCTGTTAAATATTTAATTAAGGATATGTGTAGATACAAATAGACCCCATTCAAGAGATACGTATACTCATTATCTTAGAACGCTCAAACTGTATATAGCCATGCTGAAACATCGATTTTCATTGAAAATCCCATTTAAGATATTTTACCTTTTCAATTTTCGTTTAGAATTCTGATGTGTTTATTTTGTGTGGTTCTTGGTGTTGTTTGGTTTTTCTCTAATTGCTATTGAACTCTTTGACTTTTAATTGGATCAAGTTCATCAGCAATTATTTAAACGAAGCAAATGTATTCAAAGCGAACGGGTCCGGCGAGCAAATTCCGAATGTCGTCGCACTTGTTGCTCAATTCTCAGACGCGTGCAATGGGTATACGAGTAAATGTGACAGCTGAGCGACCACACGGCAACCCAAAAATAAAAACTCCAATCGCCTTGAAATGAGGCAATCAACAGGCATGTTCGACCAAAACAACTTAATGAACATGTTGTAATTGCATGACCAAAATAAAGGGATGATGTGTTCAGACATCGTCCAATTCAAGAACGATTAGGAGAAGAATTTGACAGGCCATGGAAAGCAGTATCTTATATACATATAGGTATAAAGAGATAGGTATTAAACATAGTTATTATCATTTGAACTTTTTAAATTGTATTTGATATGTCAGTCTTATCTAATCTCACAAAAGCGACAGCTATGTATATATGTTAAAATATAAGCCTACTGATATGAAATTTATCCCAGGATCAACATGTACTTAATACATATATATGAGTATAAATATATATTTAAACGCATCTCATATATCCATACATACACTTGTCTGTGTTCCCATGCACTCCTCTTCCCACGAACACAAAATTACCATGGAATCTCAAGTGGAGCTGCTGAGCAACAATAAAACAAGTCATTAATGTATTCAAATATGAGTTCTGTGGAATTTTACATGCAAATGGAAATTTCTCTAAGATTACTCACTGCGGAAATCGACTAGGAAAATTAATTAAATTTACAAGTGTCAGAAAAAATATATGAATTTCCGAAAGTTTGTGTAGAATTCTGCTTAATTACAGAAATATATTTGCTTAAAAAATTATTCCAAATTTAAAAAAAAAAAAAAACAATTTTTTTTACATCAAATATTAAATTTAGGAATATAATGATTGAAACTTCGACTATACAAAAAAGGTTTTCCATAAGCAAATATTTATTATAATAGGTCAAATTCTATTGTGCCCCCGTCGGGTGCAAGTTTGCCATAGAGTTCGTACACATAATAACAGACAGCCTCACAAAAGCAGAAGGTCATGTTTTACACGTGGCAGTGAAAAATGTGAACAAATTTTATTGGACCAAAGTTCAACTGAGGGAATGACAACGTCAACTTATCTGTTTAAGCTTATTTTTAATTTTTAAGTTTGTTTTTGGTTCTTTGTGATTCATTAAAAAATTGCATTACATTCTTTAATCAATTAAAGGCGCAAAGTTCTGCTATAAGTTTGCATTACATTTCCTTACTGATTCTGAAAGATATTTAAGAATATTGGTATATAAATGGATGCAGATCCATTTATATATGTATATATACATATATATAAAATAAATTTTTTTTACATCAAATATTAAATTTAATCAATTAAACCTATACAATAAAACCTGATACCTATTAATAAATTTATACATATATATTGATCATACGGTCGATAACTACTACTGGTTATTCCATAAAAAATGCTTTCAATATCTCTATACGTCTTATCAAGCTGTTTTAAAAATTTTGTATGTTGATATATATGTGTATGTATGAATATATTTCTATATAGCGAATATATATATACACTTATGTATATACCCATTCTTGAATGTCTCATACACATGCAAACATTGAGATATTGTCAAGGCCATTTGACTGTCCGCAGCTTATATGTACCAGATTTATTTATATAGATTTTTGCCGTCATTGATTTGCGTTTGGTCATGGGCCAGAGACTTTTTGCTCATATGAATAATAATGCTGTGTATAAATATGTATATATATATATATATATATATATATATATATATATAGATTTTTGGCAGCTATGAATTCAACGATCAGAAGCTGAATGGCGATTTTTTATTTGATAATATGTTATTATTATTATTATGGAAAAGGGACAAACAAAATTTATTGTTGCGGTATGCACGTTTATAGTGTTTAAAAACAATAACTAATTAACACATTTTTTTTTTAATTTGCAGAGTTCCCGAAAATATGCTAATTTTAAAAAGCTGCTCAAAACAATCTACGAGGGAATAACTTAAAATATATATTTGGTTCATATTATGCATACCCCGGAGTATATTCTATTGAGCGAAAACAAGCCAAAATGGAGCTGATTATTAATCAGATGAAAATGCATCTATTGCACTAAAGTAACTGACTCAATCAAAAGTCTTAAGGCTGGCAATCTTGCTGTGAACCCTCTCTCAGGCTTTTCTCCTTATTTCCACACTTTAAATTAATCTATCGAAAATGAACTCCGTCATCTCAGCATTCAAGACCAAGAAGAGCAACGCCGCCAGTCCAACAGGTATGGCGGCTACGTCTAATGTTGCAACCTCGGAAGTTAAAGTTGGGCTAACCATAGCCAGCGTTGGCGGCGGCACCAGAAAAAAGCCGGTGGCTCAAGACAATGGCTATCAGTATCTGAGGCAAATTCGTGAAATCGAAACGGCCAATAAACTGCTATCGCCGGTTGTCGCCGTCGCAGCCGATGACCTGAATGTGCGCAGCAATTCCTTTTTAGAGAGTGGCGAGAAGCTGCACTTCCGTCCGGCCACTGATGCAACTCCCATAAGCGCAGATGTCGTCGATCACTGCGCACCAGCCATGGTACGTTTGTCCTGTGTGGATGCGAAGTCTGATTACAATATGAACGGCAAGGCGAATAGCATAGCCAGCAGTCCCAGTATAAAAGCGGCCGAGAATGGCAACATGGACATTTATGGCTTGGCCTGCGACCAGCACAGTCCAACTCTGCTGGATGACGATGATAACTCAGAACATTCGACGGCCGCTTGCAACAGCACCAGCAGTTCTAGCGAGCACAGCAACAGCACCGTGGTGCAGAGTCCAACCGTAGTAGTCGTAAGCCAGCAGCCGAGCAGTCCCAATCTAGGCAGGGATTGCAGTTTATCATTGGCCAGCACATTGTCGGTTAATGGTGAGCCTCACTCAACATCTAGCACCACGCTTTCCTCCTTGAATTTAGAGGAACCTCTCGCTGAGTGCACCTCAGAGAGTGAGAACGGATTTCAACCGCCACTTGCTTCGCCTGTTCTTACGAAAAGTCGAGAAGATTATGTGCCTGCGTTTCTAAAAGCCCCGCCCATTACCTTGCCGCTGAGCATAGCAAACTGTAGCCTCTCGACAGGCTTAACGCCAACCATCAGTTCGGCGGCTAGCACTCCTAAGCACGTGCGCTATGCAAAGCCACGCCTGAGTCTCAGTCGTGGATTCAATCAGTCCATGCCCTCCGTGCATGGTCGCCCAAATCCAAGTGTGGTCTCAACTGGCTCTGGACAAAATAGCGTCCAATCAAGCGGCTTGCCACCGAAACGGATTTCAACGCATCAAAGGAACTTGAGTTTGGATTTCAGGTGTGCTTATGATTACCAATTAACATTTACTGATTTTGAATAAGTTAAATAGCCTAATGTACTTACCTGAATAGATGAATCATATATTTCATTAAAACATATATAAATGTAATATATATACACATATATACATTATTCTAGATAATTGATTAATGAGAATCTTTCTTATTATTATTTGAAATTTCCTTAGGGGGTTTGTAATTTGTCATATTTTTCAAATATGTAGAGTTAAGTGTTTTTTTTTTTCAATATTCGATAGATAAAACTTTTTTTTTGTTTTTGTTGCTTCTTAAAATATATAATTTCTTTCTTTATTTTCTAAAAAATAAATTACCAGAAGCAAATTCATAAAATCTGTTAAAAACAGCAACAATCTAAGGTATTAACATGCCACTTTGAGTATTAACATTCACTGTCGCTAACATTTCGCTATTAGATTATCATACAGAAAGTTGTGGTAACAGTAACAGTGTGACTGAGCTTCGCCACGGATCTGCTCATATAATGAGCACTTGTTGCTCACATTCAACCTTCTCTGTTTATGCGTTTCTATGGGTTCCGTTAATATACCTAGCTGTTATTGATTGAATTGAAATTAAAACGCCCACAGTACAGACTATACTTGAATATTTTAATTGGACAGCAGCCAAAACTAACCTATTATACATTCTAGTATATATTTATGTATTTGTATGTAAAATTTGTACAGGGTATTTGCTAGTCAGTTCAGTTATACTGGAGTCTTGTCTCTCATTGACATTGTTTTTTCAGCTCTATTTTCACATATTAAAAATTGATAATTTACTGGAGCAGGCATTGTTTTGAAAGCCTTCCCTTCTCATAGGCAATCATAGTAAGAAACCAATTGCCATAATACTTTTCCCGTGTTGTGAGTGCAAACATGTATAGAACATATGTACGTATGTATGTACGTACATACATATATGTATATTTAGCAGCAGGTTGTGTTAAAGCTTCAATTCATTTGCAATTTACTTGTTGCTTAGCAATAATTATAGCTGCAGCCGAGCATAGAACGCTGCGAAAACATATTTTAATTGATTAATTTCACATTTGTCCTTAATTAATTGAGTTATCCTACAATTCCAGATCGATGGGCATAATGCTGCCACCCGTTTCCCAAGTGACCAACACTCGCATAAATCACACACAACATCATCGCAATCGAAGTCTCGACAGTGCCTTGCAGCGCATACCAGAGGTGAGTAATTGAACAAATTGATTGTGGGAGTCACCTTCAGAATGGCCCACAGTTCTTGAATACACTTCTAAGTTTTATCTATTTACTTACATATATCTCCATTTCGGTTTGTATCAGTGCATGCGCAAGTTGCTTAATATAATCTGTTAAGTAATATTTACAATTTTGCATTGTTTCTGTATGTTTATATATTTGTTTATCAGGAACGTTGATAATAACAACATTATACCCATGCGCATTGTGGGTCAAATATATATACAAATGAGAAATAGACTGATACTGAGATATACAGACAGACAATTCATTGTCTTAGATCTGATACGTGTCATTTTTTTTTTTAACAAAATTGAACAAGAATTGTATGCAGCTCTCACTTTTTTCATCACATTGCAACAGAGTCGATGCTCAACGCCAAACTGCCAACAGAAATCCCCTATAGCTAAGCAATTGTCTCTTGAAGACATCCGTTCCACTGTAGTCTTTTTAGAGCGAATGCCTTATTTGTATTTGAATACTCATATGGCAGTTGAGTTTCCGAAGCTGTCTAAAACTGAAAATGCTTTTGTCGACAAGTTAATGTGTTAACTGAACATTTTTACACTTACAGGTCGAGATCTCCTCGCCCAATGCCGAGAGTGAAACTACATTTTGTTCGCCAACGACAATACTCAGCACTAATATGTGCACGAGAATTGCAACAACAGCGGCTAGTGTAACGGCCGCACTTGCCACGTCCCCCCCAATGCCAGCCCTTACTGTTGGTCAATGCAATAATGCAGAGTCTGAATCCGGTGCCGTTATTACTGGCAGACCAGCCATGGACCCGCCTAAATCTACAGTCACAGTCCACACGCAACGGAATCATCATTTACCTATTGGAGTTAGTAAGTATTTGAAGTTATTCCATATCCAAATTCGGGTTTTCTGATACTATTGTTTTTTTTTTTTTTAAGTTGATTCCTGTCCAACGTTGCGAAATCGAGCCAAATCGAATGAACTGGGAACGACTGGTACCCCTGATATGGTTGATGGGAATGCTGGGAGCAACAATAGCTGTAGCCGGGCTGGTAGCTATAAGAAACGGGAAGATCTGACTAGCCTTGGGTCGGACGATTCCGGTAAGCTTATTGACTTTTCTGAAGTCATCTGAGCATATTTATTTTTGTATTTTTATTTTTATTAATTTAAACTCTTTCACTCTTAATCTCGGCAGGCATCATATGTGGTTCGGAATCAGACCAAATATCTCTAAACCGAATATGCCACTCTCATGAATCACTTGATTCAGGTGAAATGGATGCTGATGCCGATGCCGACGCCGAAGCGGATGCCGAGGAGGAAAGCATTGACATGTTGGATACAACGTCTATGGACGAAGACTACAATCTAATGGAATCGGATCTATACTTCTTTCCGCCGCATGCCGCCAACGAATACGACTGCCGTACTCTGCGACCCTCGCGCAAGCAAAAGCAACAAAAGCGAGAGGAATCCAAGTTGGCAGCACAGCAACAGCAGGAGAATCAGGAGCAACGGAATGAGATCGATTATGTGCGTTGTCGTGGAATGAACATATCTCAAGCGCCCATCGACTCGGAGCTTGGCGTGCTAAATAAAGAGTCACTGAAGGTCGAGCATGAGCAGGAAAACGATCCATTGCCCACACCACAGACACTCACCAACAATATTGTGTTAGTGGCAGCAGCAGCGACAGCAACAACACCCACAGCGACGCCAGCAGGAACACCTACACCTGTAGCCACACCCACCGAGAGTGCCAAAAACGATCAAGTGCTCTTCAAGAATTTTTTCGGCGCCACTAAAAATGCAATTTTCCGCACAGCTCAAAGTATAATTGAAAACCATGAAAAAAAGAATGCGGCCAAGCAAAAAACTGGCGAACTACAAGATGTCTTGAAGGTAAAATCTCTGACGAGCACAACGCCACAAAATGTTGAGCAAAACTCACAGGATTTGATAAAGTCCCCAACGGATATTTCCAAAAAGAAAGAGTTTTTTAGTTTGCTGAGCTCTAATTCCAGCAAGAGAGCTGCCGCTGCCGCCGCTGCTGCAGTTGCTAGTACAACAATTACACCCACATCTTCATCCGACGTGCCTTCCGAAGCTGCCACAGATGTAAAGATGAAGGAGCTAACCCTAAATCTGCGGTTGCCGGGCGCAGAAGGTGATGTCGGTACCGATGTAACGATGCGTAAGAGCTCCTCTATTAGTTCGTTGCATCAATTGAAGATGCCAGTGCCTGGCGTGGTGAAATATTTCATCAGCGATCGGGCGCCCACTGCTTGTCCCCAGCAAAATTATGAGCGAGGTCCTAGCGGCCTATTGCGCTTCTTCGAATCGCCTGTGTTTAACATTCACTTTGCTGTACATTATTTGTTCTACTCGAAGGAGCCAGGCGTTCTGAGCTTCATTGGCAACAAGATCTTTAGCTTCCCTAACCAGGAGGTGGATCTCTACATACCGCAGTTGATATTAATGTATATTCAAATGGACGAGCTAGCCGAGGTCCTCGATCCGTATCTCACAATACGTTGCAGAAAGTCTGTTGACTTTTCCCTTAAGTGCTTGTGGCTATTGGAAGCCTACAACTATCAAGTGGACTCGCTGGGGAACGGCAGTACTAGCCGGAAGTCCAAGCTGGCGCTGATGAAGGAGATATTTCCCAAAAAAGAGAACAAACAGCATGTCAGGCCCGATAATCTCCAAAGCCCAGCTGTTGCACTTGTGAAGAAAACTCATCATCGCTCTCAGTCGGATGCCACAGTGCTGCTCGCCGACTCTCGCAGCCCTCACACGCTCAGCATCTCGCATAGGATGTACCAACAGCCTCCGTATACCACACAAACTCTCCCTACGACTCCTGCTAAACTTTTTCTCGGCGATCTGACCTCGGGGCTTGCATTCGACAATGGCTGCACTTGTTTCGAAACGGTGCGCGGTCAGGTGAATTGTCTGCTAGGGCAGCGCACGCTTTGTAGTTGTGGTGCACCCAAGACGGCGCCTCAAAAGGAGTTCATGAAATCCCTCATGAATGTGGGAAAGAATCTAATCTCATTGCCTTCTAAGGCAGAAAAGACGTCAGCCCTGCGTATGTTCCTTAATTTAATAAATAAAAATTTGCCCGCTCGTGTCTGGCTGCCACTCTACTCAGATATTCCACACCATGTGGTGCGAATCACAGAGGAAAAGACTGCAGTGCTAAACTCTAAGGACAAAACGCCGTACATCATATACGTGGAGGTTGTAGAAGTGCCCGATATTTATACGTCGCCGCTTATACCCAAGTTGATGCCATCGCTGCGCCACACCAAAAGCGAAGAGAACTTGGACGGCACCTGTTTGAATACACACCAGAGCTGCAGCCGGACGTCTAGTTGTAGCAGCACTCATCATGGATCTAGTTGTCGTCGAAAAAAAGAAACTGAATCGTATGCGGAAAATGGATGCGGCGAGCATTGCACGGATAACAGGAGCCGTTTGCTGTCACTGGGCGGGCTTCAGGGCAATAATGATGATGTGTGGTCACAAGAAGACGATCAGATCACCGCGCAATATTTATACATGAGCAAGGTCAGTGAGCGAGACGCCATCTCACAAATGTCAATGGACTCGTGCGACTCCCGCGATCAAGGTATGCGATATTCATATAGTGCTCAGCTTCGTTTTCTTGAAATGAATCATTTCTTATTTACAGGTCCCCCAATTGTCTTTAATATTGGCGATGTGCGCACTCGACACTGTAACAATTTGACCTGCGAGAACACAAAGTCTTTCAGCAATGATCCGGAGGACCCATCTGCAGCAGCATTAAAGGTTTGTGCAACCGGGAAATAATAACTGAGATGAATGATCTAATCTATTTTCTTCATAGGAGCCTTGGCATGAAAAGGAGAAACTCATTCGAGAATCCTCCCCCTACGGTCATCTTTCTAGCTGGAGGCTATTGTCCGCAATCGTAAAGTGTGGCGATGATTTGCGACAAGAACTGATGGCCACGCAGCTATTGCAGGTGGGCTAATAAATTCAGTCATAATCAACTTTGAGTATATCATAATATTTGTATGCAGATGTTTAAGATCATCTGGGAGGAGGAACATGTTGATCTCTGGGTGCGATCATATAAAATAATATGCCTCTCTAACGACAGTGGTTTGATTGAGCCTATTCTCAACACCGTTTCATTACATCAAATTAAGAAGAACTCGAACAAATCCTTGCGCGATTACTTTATCGATGAATACGGTTCTCCAACAGGTGAACGTTTTCGCCAAGCCCAGAAAAATTTCGTGCAGAGCTGTGCGGCTTACTGTCTTATATCCTATCTGCTGCAAGTTAAGGATAGGTGAGTTTCTATTATGAAAATGGTAACTGCATTTATATGCTAACTTGTTCTTGCATTCCATAGGCATAATGGCAATATACTCTTTCACGCCGATGGTCATATAATACATATAGACTTTGGATTCATACTGAGCATATCTCCCAAAAATTTGGGTATGTATCAGAACTAATCCCATGATAGACCTAAAATTACTAATGTTTTTTTTTTTCGTGACGCAGGTTTTGAGCAATCACCGTTTAAGCTAACACATGAATTTGTCGATGTTATGGGTGGAACCGGATCCGAGCATTGGAGAGAATTTAATCATTTGTTGCTCGTCGGGATGATGTCTGCACGCAAGCACATGGATCGAATTATAAACTTTGTGGAAATTATGCGCAGTAGTATGTTAACAAATCAATTCATGGAAAGCATTTTATGCTAATTCTACTTCCCATTTTCCCTGTAGATGCGCAATTGCCGTGCTTCAAGAATGGCTGTTCCGGCACAGTACAGAATCTCCGAAAACGCTTTCATATGAATTTAACTGAACAAGAAATGGAACGCAAGGTGGAGCAGCTTGTGCAAGACTCACTGAAAAGTTTATCCACTAAGCTTTACGATGGTTATCAATATTATACGAATGGCATATTGTGAGAGCGGTTTTTTATGAAAATCTAAGCTAAGGAATTAATCATCAATAATCTTGTGTTCTAATTTGCCGATCTGATAAACCAAAACTATGTTTAAAAAATTTTATATATATGTATATAAAACCAAACAACAAATGTTATTGTAGACAGAGTCGTTAATAATGCATAGTGGCACTGTTATTATTATATATTATGTTAGGCCAAAGTGAATGTTGCTTAGCTTTTAAGGAAAGTGTAAATGTCATTGACTGTACTCGTCTGTCAGCCGTCTCTCGGTCTTGCATTTCATTATGAAAACCTACATAATTATCATCGACTTGTATATATTTAAGATCTTATGACTGTATTTAGATAATATCGTAAGTTGCAACGGAAATTAATTTCATAACAAATAATTACATCTGCAAAATATTCACTTATTCGCTCACTCTACTCTATCCATACTATAATATACAGTAAATTTACTAATTGTATACATGGGTAATTAATATTGAAATTCCAACAGTTATCGGATTTGTAATCATTATTCAATCAACTTAATACTTTCCAACAATGTAGACATCAATTTATTTATAAAGTAATACAAAAAACTTATATCTACGATAATGACATTAAATTTCTGTTCGCTTATTTCCTACAAATTCCGCATATTTATAATTGTTCTATACATAGGTAGACATATAATATATATATTTACATATATATATATATATATAATTAATGGAATAATTACTCTTACTTTATAGTAACTAAGCGATATGAAAGCAAAAATCAAATTAACTTCAACTGAACTTAAAATCATAGTTAGGCACTAAAAGTGTTTATTTCAATCTTGTGTATGCCAACACACAATTATGAAGCACTCTTATGTAATACAAATAAATTGTATAATAGTTATAGTTACCTAATATAAAAACCAAAATTTAGCTAAAAATATTTTTAAAAAATAAAAATTGCATTTTTCTACAAATTTATTTAATAAAGTCCATCAACAACAATTATAACTGCAGTGATCGCTGTGAATTATAATACTTCGGTTTATAATGTAATGCCTGTTGCCCAATCACTGAGTGGTCAGTCATCAGATATATTCAAAAATTCAATAAAAATGTATCTTGTAATGTTTTCTTTTATCGTAGCGACCACTGTAATATACAAAACATTCAACACCAAAATTACATTATCCAATTAATAATAAAAATTAACATGCCAAACATAAAAGCTAATAGTCTCATGTTATGTTCATAATATATCATACTTGTACGACATATATGTATGTATATACACATACTTGAGAGAGCAGAGCAAAGAAATTGTGACTTTATAGAAGACTCGACCATTTTAATAAACACAAAACTGGCACTCCTTTAGTGACATTAGTGTGCTAGTATATGTACTGACAAGTAGTCCAGCTAAACAGGTTCACATGGAGTACTATGATGCATGTGTGCAAGGTCGTATGGTCACATATTGTGAGACATTACATCGTAATGTAATTTGTCGGCACAGGCTATATTTTGCCTTGTATTCAATTTTAGTATTCTTGAGGAATTTTAAATATGAATCTTAGTTTACTAATTTAGCCTTGAAATAAAAAGATAGTTAAATATTAACAATCGATAATTTGACTTGATATTTTTGATTTTTAAGTGTAGTTTTTGCATCAAAAACTACCACAAATATTCTTGGCAGCTTGGTAACTTTTAAGGCTTTTTTATTCATATTCATATTTAAGGCTCGCTTAAATACCGTAAATAATAAAAACATTCAACAATGCATGTAGTTCTTATAGTAAGTGTGTGTGGTAGTGTTGTTGTTTGCTAAAAATGCAAAGATGAAAGATGAGAGCAGACGCAGATTACACTGCGCAGTAAGTAGAGCGCAAACATGAAACTTAAAATGGTTGGTAAATTATAATTTGGAGTAAATAAATAATAATTAAATTGATTTGTATTTTTTTACAGGTGCTCCCGTAAATATAAAAACATACACATTTATAAAAATACAAATATATAGCTGGATAATTTGAGTAATTTCGTGTTTAATATTTTAAAAACGGCCATAAAAATATAAAAACAATTTTTCCTGAGCTCTCTAAGGATTTTTGAGTTTGATTCGGTTATCGAAGCCCGCAATTGGCAGCACTACCTTATCGTTCGACCTCCACACATTTAACAGCGCTGTAACACAGTTAACAGTTTCAGCATTTTCTCGGATAAGCTTTTAGTTACATTAACATAGTGTGTGCATGGTCACACTTAGTCCCTACTGTCTACACAAGTGCTGATATGCTTCCAAGTGAAATTTTTTTTCAAGCAATGTCTGATAAAATTGTAAGTAAACTACTAATTGTTTTAATAAAATGCATTTATGATGTAGTGAGGTAGTGCAGAGTATTATTTTACTATTTATTCAAAGATGCCATATCTGATGCCATGCCGGGTAGCACTTGCTGGCTGTTTGAAAACGCCGGCACAAAACAATGAAGTGCTCGCTAGAAACTAATGATCTTATTTTTTAAACAAATTATTTTAATTTTCTCTGCGGTGCATAATTGTCACCCAGTAGTCGATTAGTACGGTCAGTGCAAATTTGTTGCCATAGCGACGTAAGACAACCGACACGACGCCTGGCAGAAATGCAAACACTAGTGGAATGACTTGTATATTTTGCAGCCACAGCTACGGACCTTTGACAGAGAGGAGTGAGGTGGGGACACAGTGCATGCCTGCAAACGAAAATGTTTGAGATCATGGCAGTGGGAACATATTATTTTTTGGCACGGTTTTAACACATTTATTTACATTTTCTAAGTAATGCCAAAAATACGAGATTTGGTACGAATTCGTTTTCCTGCTTCAGTTAAAGGCGCGCCTTCATGTCATACAGTTCAGTTCGCTAAGTTTCAGGCCTTTTAGGCTAATCCAGTAGCTCAAGCTACTCTTAACAACAAGAACAGCAGCAGCCAAAACAAAAGCAAACAACATAATGTCTTGCGCCCCATTGCTGCTCGAACACTTCATCTATAAGAAACGCAATTTCGTTTATGCCTTTGTGCGCCATCGTCTCTTTACGTTATGCAAACAATCGGTGTGATCGGTGTCTTACACTATTTAATATATATATAACTAATTATTGTACTGCTTGATTTACAGCTAATACGCGTGCAGTCTGCGGAGGGCATCAAACGCATCGAGATCTCGCCAAAATCAAATCTAAAACAGCTCTATGACAGCGTTCAAAATGCTCTCAAAGTCGACGGCTTTGGTCTGTTCATGGATCGAAGCTTTGCCACAGAGCTACATGCAAGCGGCACCCAGCTGGTGGGCAGTGCTCTTAAGCATGGCGATATGGTTTATCTAAAACAAATTGCAGGCACTTCATCACGAGTGAGTTTTTCTTTATAAATGATCTTAAATATGTTGATAATAACAAATTCTGTTTTACAGCGTACGAGCACCACAGCAATTGACAAAATGTCATTCAATAGCCCTGCTCAATTGTCCAATGAGAAACTTACCAACCACTCACGTCCCACCATTAATGTTATCGAGGATGAGGTGGATCAACAATTGTTCAAATCGAATGGCACCATCAAGCGTGAACGGGATAGTAAGCTGTAAGTTCATTATGAATCTAGCAGATTGCTTGTTATGATTCATTATTAAGTATTTGCTATAATCAGTAATGTGTTACTTAGGCAAGATCCGATGAAAAATTTGAGTTTTGAAAAGTAACTAAATTTAATGTGCATCCCTTAAGCTACAGGCTTATCTAATATAAAAATGCTTACTCAACTTCGTTAATTTATTTCGTATTTTCTTTGCTTAGCTGTCATCACAATGCTAACGGTCGTTGTGTTCATTGCTCCCCTCTGGAACCATATGACGAGGGCTATTTAAGGGAACATAACATCAAGCACTTGTCGTTCCACTCGTACATACGCAAGCAGACTTCTGGCATGGATCATGGAAAGTACTTTGTATTCGATGACATCAATTGTCGCATTAAGCCCGGGTGTAGGGAGCATCCACCATGGCCCAAGGGCATATGTTCGAAGTGTCAACCGTCGGCTATAACGCTTAATCGCCAGACTTATCGTCATGTGGACAATGTTATGTTCGAGAACACCAAAATCGTGGAGCGCTTCTTAAACTATTGGCGCACCACAGGTCATCAGCGCATGGGATTTTTGTATGGCACATACGAGCAGCATACGGATGTGCCACTAGGCATACGCGCCAAAGTGGCGGCTATTTATGAGCCACCGCAGGAATCGTCGCGTGATTCGATCAATATCTGTCTAGATGAGGGCGCCGATGAAGTTGATGCAGTTGCAAACGCATTAGGACTTAAAAAAGTGAGAACTCTCAATTTCCCATCTGCATTTCCTGATCAACGAGTTTTCATTGACAGATTGGCTGGATCTTTACTGATCTAATTACGGAAGATGCTAGCGCTGGCACGGTAAAACAAATACGTGGCATTGAGACACATTTTCTGACCGCTCAGGAGTGCATATCAGCGGGTGAGCTACAGAATCGCCACCCGAATCCATGTAAATATGCCACAAATGGCACTTTCGGCTCTAAATTTGTAACCATTTGTGTGACTGGTGAGTGTTGCTTTGGGATTATGTGCATTAATTTTTATTTATAAATACTATATGCTCTTGTCAGGTGATCAAACTAAGCAGGTTCACATGGAGGGATATGCTGTTTCTGCCCAATGCATGGCTTTAGTTCGTGATAATTGTCTAATACCTACTAAGGATGCACCCGAACTTGGCTATGTTCGTGAATCGACCGATAAACAATATGTGCCGGATGTTTTCTATAAGGTATGTAACTGTTGTTTAGATAAATATCTAATAAGATTATTATATAATATGATATATTCTAATGCAATTCGAATTGTTAGCTCTTGCTGTATTTTGTTTTGAATTCGAAAGCCAATTTAGTTTACCAAGTTAAGCTTGAAATAAAAAGATTTTCATGTATTTTTCTGGAATAACGTTTATTGAATATTTTGAAGTGTATACATATAGAATTTAAACATTATGGAATTAGCTGTGTATTTGGTTGAATTCATTCGCTTTGTCACATTTATATCGTACGATTCTCAATTTTTAATCAGCCCATTCCTGACGACCATGTCATCATTTTGATACATTTGTTTTTGTGTTTTTCTTCTTCTTCTTTTTCATAACATGGTTTGTTTTTTAGCAAGCAAGCTGCTGTTCTTTTTTAGAGATTTTCTTCGGAATTGATTTTCACACATAGATATAATGATATTCAGATAAATACATTTAGATATTTCAATCAACTTTTCAATTTATATGTTCGTATTTCTGTCTGAAATTGCTCGTGAAAGAATAACTTATTTGAAATGTTATTCAAGTTTACTTAATTGAGTTTTAATAATTGTAATTATCAATATCATCAATTAATTAATTCTTTCTTAACGACCGCTTTTTTTTCGTTCTAACTGTCCTTCAATTAAAATAATGTAATATTGTTATTTTTTTTTTTTTATAAATATAACATAAATGCTTAAAAAATATATAAATTATATAAATAAATATAGACTTAATGATCTAGAATAACATATAAAAATATAATGTCAATATAGCCTCAAACATTAAAAATAACATATCATCCATTCTCTTTGTTGATTCTTGTCGCCTTTTTTTTTCATAATATGGTTTGTTTTTTAGCAAGCAAGCTGCTGTTCTTTTTTAGAGATTTTCTTCGGAATTGATTTTCACACATAGATATAATGATATTCAGATAAATACATTTAGATATTTCAATCAACTTTTCAATTTATTTGTTCGTATTTCTGTCTGTAATTGCTCGTGAAAGAATAACTTATTTGAAATGTTATTCAAGTTTAATTAATTGAGTTTTAATAATTGTAATTATCAATATCATCAATTAATTAATGCAATAATCTTTTTACATTCTTTCTTAACGACTTTTTTTTTCTAATTGTCGTTCAATTAAAATAATGTAATACTGTTTTGTTTTTTTTTTTTATAAATATATCATAAATGCAAAAAAAATATACAAGGAAATAAATAAATATAGACTTCATGATCTAGAATAACATATAAAAATATAAGGTCAATATAGCCTTAAACATTAAAAATAACATATCATCCAATCTCTTTGTTGATTCTTGTCGCCTCTTTAGTTTTTTTACCATGCTTTTCTGGCTCATACTGGCTCTGATTGGTTTGAAATACTTTAAAAAAAAATTCTATTCTGCTGTGTTGCATTGTATATAAATTGTGGTTAATAATATGTTTGCTGGTGTACCATTTATTTAAGTATTTCAAGTGTTTTTTTATTTTATGGTAAGCTACACATTAGTAATGTGTATCTATTTTGCTTCGAACACTTAAATCGTGTGATTCTTAACTCATAATCGGTTCGTTCTATCGGTATTCGAACCGATTAGGAGTTCGTTTGCTTTGTTATTCTTTTACTCTCGAAAAATGAGCTGCTTTTAGGCAAGCTAACAGTATATATATATATATTTTTTTTTTTTTTGTTTGTTTTCAAATTTACCAATATTTGTAAATATGTGTTGATACTTAAACACGATTATATAGCCATCAATCAGGTATTTGAATAACACGTAAATATAGTTATTTTTGTAATATATTAGTTGTCAGTAATTGCTCAAGAAGGAGAAAAACTTTTATTTACTGGATTTATTCGTATCATTTATTATACTCTATTTGCAAAGAGTATTTGGTATTTGTTCCATGTCCGTCCGCATACTATTACTCGCTCAAATTTGGGAAATGGAATATTTTTGTAATTTGGAATATATACTCGTGTATAGTGCAAAAATGATAGTTGTTCGGGGTAATTAAGGATATAATAAAGCAAAAATACTATTAGTTGAAGTGATAGGTCGTTGAAATCTTAAAAATATATTTGCATTGACAACTAAGGAAAAAAAATATATTATAGATATATCCTGGCGTGGCAACATTAGAGCTAGATCCGAAAAATTTGGCACGTTAGATTAATGTCAAATTCTTGTTCGGGTTGGCAAGAATGACCTCCACTAATTGCATAAAAGTATGCATAATATACTTGTAAAGATTGCACATATTTGAATGTGAGTTATAGCGTTTTATCAATATTTTCGCAGAAATTTCGTTTTTAGCGATAGGTTTTTATTGTAAACTTGGATGGTTTTAAGTTGCTTGTACTCAGTTATATGCATAGCTTTCTTAGACAATAAAAATTTTTTGAATACCTTTGTTTCAGTGTCTTATTATTATTGTTTTTGATTATTAAAAACGAAAAAATGTTGTGTTCGAGATTAGAATTTAGTATATAATTCAAAAAGATTGTGATATTGTGGTATATATTCGTTCGACTTGTGGAATACTATTTGTCTTTGTGTTTTACTTACTAAATGTAGTTTTTGTTTCAATTTGCAACTGTATAGCAGGTAACTCGTAGCGCTTAAAATCTGTTTTCCTTTTCTTTAATAACATTAAATATTCTTATCAATTTTCATGGCAAAATATTTTTTTGCTTTGCTCGACTTTTAAAATACATGTACATTTATATAGAGAATACTTTATACTTATTTTATTTTTATTTGAAAGAACTTTTTAATACAACCTTTTAATATAAAAACAAAAATTCTAATAATAGTAAATAAAATAAATAATAACAAAATAAAAAATAAACAAAATAAAAAACAGTCTAGTCGAGGTGGCTCGACTAAAAAATACCCTGAACCTTTCACGCTGATGTTCCGAGCATCGCTCGGGCTGTATAATAACCATTGGCAAGAATGATGCTCACTAATTGCTTTCAAATATAGCCCAAAAATTATACATAAAAGACTGTTATGGAGTGCGTAACTTTTAATGAAAGTTAAAGCGAAAGTATTTTCTTGTAAACTGGGATGGTTTTAAGTGGCTTTTACTCAGTTAAATAAAGAGTTTTCTTAGACAATAAAAAGGTTTTAAATACCTTTGTTTCACTGTCCTATTATTATAGATAGATTCGTTCGGCCTGTGGAATTCTCTTTAATGGAATTGTAGATTATTAAGAAATACAAGTATGTCTTTTATTTAATTGTGGAATGCGTTTTCTTCTAAATACGCAGTTTGAATAAACTTTACGCACCGTTATTATGACCTTTATATGTGTCAATTTGGCAAAGCTCAAGTGTCTAGTATTTGATATAAATATTTAGGGAATGATTATATTCGATGGCCGAACAGACAGACGTTAGTTAAACACAGCTCATCGTACTGTACGAAACGCATGCTGCTCTCTGTTGAAATTCTATTGTTAATGGGTTCAGGATATAAAATAAGAGTAATGTGTGTTGACTTTCACAAATTGTAAAATATTCTTTCATTTATTCCAAATCTGTATTTAAATTTCGTTAATATTTGATGTAAAGATTTATATGTAGATAAACACTCAAAAATGTAAATTCATTTTGATTTAATCCAATATAGACTTTTAGTTTCCTTAACACATTTATTCTATTTAGTTTCAAGAAATTTTCTTTTTAATTTTTTTGTTTCAGTTATTTTTCATATTTCATATATTACCTCAAGCTGATTACAAATACATTAGTACCGTTAGACCGACCTATATCTTTGTTTTAAATTTCTGTTAAATCTTTCTTAAACAAAATTTAAAAAAACATATGTTGCCTCTTTAGTTTTTTCGGTAAAATGCTTATCAAAATATTTTCGTTTCAAAATATTTTAAAATAAAATTTTAGTTTGCTGTTTTGCATTTTATATAAATAGTGGTTGGTAATAAGTATGCTGGTGAAACATTTATTTAAATAAAGTAAAGTGTTGTATATTTTGTGTTAAGCATTGCAATAATTATGTATGTCTATTCTGTTTGACACACTTAAATCACATGACTCTAAACTTCTAATCGGTTCTTTCTATCGGCATTCGAATTATCATTTTAATGTATTTGTATGCTTTGTTATTTTTTTTCTCTCGTAAATGAGTTGCTTTTAGGCAATCTAATTGTATACTGTTTTTCTTTTATTATTGTTCTTTTACGAATTCACCTGTAAGCTCCTTTGTAAATAGTAGTGACACTCAAAACACGAATATTGCCATCAAACACTTAGATTTTTCAAAAACACGTATATATAGTCATTAAACATTTAGTTATTTCGATATTTCAATTGTCAGTAATTGCTCTAGAAGGAGAAAATTGCTGAGCTATTTATATTTTTTCGTAAAATTTTTTTTTGTTTATTATCAACCTAATTGAGAATAATTCTACTCATGTACCGCTTTCAAATATTCCAACATTACATTCTGTAGTCTGATGCAACACATTTGATATATGAATCAAATGTGCGTTAATCTATTCATGTCATTTCATTTTCTTTTGATGCATTTTACGTTTTGAAAGCGAATTTTGATTATAAAATCATAAAAATAATTTATTACAAATAGATTTGAATCAAAAACCATAAAAAAAATTGTAAAGAGTGTAAAACTTTGAATATGATTTAAGCTTGAATATATAAATATTCAAACTTATTTTTTTTCAATATTTGTATTCAGAATTATATCTAAACTTGGATGGCTTTAAGTTGCTTCGCCTCAGTTAAATTATCCAAAAATGTTTTGAATACCTTTCTTTTGTTTTTGCCTTCTTTAAAGAAACTAAATATTTGAGTATTTACTCGCAATTTTAGATTAAAATTCTTTGTAACACATTAAAATTTCCACTTGATTTCATTTAGTTTTTCAATAAGAAATTCGTTTTTTTTAATATTAAGAATATAGAATAGGTTCGTTCGATCTTTCGAAGCAAATATTTCGCTTACCAAAAAAAGTATAGTGAATAATATCCTCTATAGATAATTCAGCATTGAGAAATATATTTATATCTCGCTTGAAATTTAGGTAGTACTCAGTGTTTAATTTTAATTTTGTTTTAAACTTGCTGTTCGCAATATTTAAATATTATTGTGAGTATATATATTTGTAGATATTCCAAAAAGATTTTTAATTCGTTTGGATTGAACTTGAAAGAGATTCTTAAGACTTTCTCGAAATATTTATTTTAGTTCTTAGAAGTTAATAGATTCAAAGGGTTTGCTCGATTTTAGTTAATTTCAGAATAAAACCGTAAATTGATAACAGAAAATTAGTCGGGTAGGCCGACCTATGTCAAAATAAACATAGCATACAAAATTTGTAGTTAGTATATAATGTAGATTTTTGATGCAGCTGAGTTTTTCCATAAAATGCTTATCAAAACTTTTAATTCAATAAATTTAAAATATATTAACAAAAAAACACCTATAAAGAGCTTATAACGTTGTTATAAAAATTATTATTGTATTTGTAATCATTGGTATGTTTGGTATGTCTTTCGATAAGCTGAGCTGGAAGAGCTCTTAGGGCTGCATAAAACTAAATAGAGTTGTCTTTGGGATAGCCAGCGATTCTACTTAAGAGCTGCCGTGTAGATACTCACCACAATCCCTGATAGAAGTGCGGACCGAGGGATCTCCATTTCTATCTCCTGTACTGGCAATCCTGTCTAGTACATCAATACCATCCACAATGAAGCCAAATATAGCCGTGTAAGGGCTCATGTCATTTGCCACCAAACGGAACTGGCTTCCCACAAAACCGTTATTGTCATAACGCCTCTGTCCCCGACGCATGCCCACAGTGCCTCGATAGGCCACCAGTCCGGACTGATCTGGCATGAAAAAGCGATCTTCAAGTGCTGAAAAGCCGCCACGACCGTTCTGCTGCTCAAAGTCGCCTGTAATGATGCTGTCATTGTTCCAGGTCTTAAATACTTTGCAGCCCTTGAACCCAAAGCCACGTTCGTGTAAGATGAGCGCGCGAAAGTTCTCTGCCATTCGTGGGGCAGCATCGTCAAATACCTCGATTAGGATACGGCCTATGAATTTTCCTGCCATTTCCATATCCAGAAAGTAAACGGGATAGGGAACAGGTGAGGGGGTATAGTTGAATTGTAGTGGGGAAATCCGATAAATAGGAAGGATCGGAACAACGGCTCCTTGAGCGGCAGTGGCTGCTGCGGCAGCAGATGTACTGGCTATGTTGAGATCAAAGCTACAAATTAGCTCGGGCTTGATCGATTGTTCTTGCATAATTTGAATGATCGACTGATGTTGCTGCTGTGAATGCATGATCGTTTGCTGCTGTTGTTTGGGAGGTGAATGTATCTCTGCGGTCATCTGTATGTGGCTCACGTACTGTGGCTCGCATCTGTTGGAATTAGCACGCTGTGACATCTTTAATAGCCTATTCGAAATCATCGGCTGGTTCAATTGCACCTGATTGCAGTTGTTGTTGTCAAACAGTTGAATAGACGGACTGGTCGTGCCACTGCTGTTGCTGCTGGTTTCCTCCCAAATTGTACACAAGTGACTGCATTTAAACTGGGAGCGTGGCAAAGTGGGACTTAGTACTGCCTGGTTCGTGTTCTGTTTCTTATCAACCTGAAAATGATCAATCTCCTGCTTATCCCTCTGCAACTTGTCATCCAGCTTCTTCTCCTTGTGCTCTTCATCTTTTTGTTCTAAACCCGCCTGCTGATTTTTATCAATATCTTTATGCGGCTTCGTGTCCCTCTGCTCTTTATACTTTTGCATCTTATCATCTTGTTCCTTATCAATCTGCTCTTTGTCATTCTGCTCTTTATCCTTCTGCTCCTTATCCTTCTTATTCATATCCTCCTGCTTCCCATCGTGTTGCTCATAAGTCAACTCCATGCAATCCATCATCTGTGACTGTATATTCCACCAGTACGAATAGATACAGTAGTTGGTTAAAAGTAATGCTGGTGGCGGCTCGGATGTATCCATTGAGAACTCTTCTGGTATCTGGCGCACCGACAATAGCCTACGATGTAGGAGCTTGAAGTCTAGCAGCTGTAAGCCCGACTCACGGATGATCGAACGTAGACGACACTCGTTGTAGTTGTAGTGCGTAAGTTTTTGGAACTTAACAGTCTGCTCGATCAACTCTTTGAGCAAGCGCATCAATTGAGGTGGAGCTAGCCTATCCACGAAGAATACATGCTGTTGCATCTGGACTCTAGCGCGCATAAACCAATCGCGCATTTGACAGAGCCGAAGCGTGGGTTGATGATGCAACATTTCGAGCTTCAGTTGTTGATGAGTTGAATCACAGGCATCGCATAGACGGCGTAGCATGGTCATGTCCGCCGATGCAATAACCGCAGCACCTTTAATTTCTTCTTCAATCAGATCTAGCTGGTTTTTGACCATCTGCCGCATTAGTTCGTTCGACTCCAAGTGACGCGTCATATCGTGATCATGATGGTCGGCTAAGGGGCAACCAGTGCACAAAAGTCTTTGACAAGTGTGACACCAAATTGTGCTGGGCTTATCGTGGAACACGCAATGGCCACTATCGCCACGTACAAATCGTGCCTGGCTGACCTCAGACATCCAGTTGGGCCAGGGTGATCGGCTCACATTGTCGTCATTTAGTTGCAATCGTTGCTCCTTCTGCTGTCTCAGCATGAAACTGCCCAACTTGAATGCAGGCAATTCTTGTAGCAAAAACTGCAAGCCCTCATGTACGGGCAAAGTTCGGAACATCGGCAACGGTGTTAGTTGTCTGCACTCTGGACACGCAATGAATGAGCTACCGGCAAGCTGATTCACACACCCAGAGCAAAAGATATGGCGGCAGTTCAGCTCATTGGGCTGCCGTGCCGAATCGTTAATATAATAATTAGATTTGCATAAGCTGCAACTGAGCAGCTTTAAGAGTTGTTTTGGTATTTCAATGTAGTCACTGTCGGAGAGATAGAGAAAAAAAAAAAAAACAAAAGTGTGTAAATAAATATTTTCTGAACTCTCTTGCCTTGGAAATCACCAGGCATACCATTTTATGTGGCCCAGTCTGCTCCAAACAGCTACAATAAATAATTATAGCTTCTATTTCAGTGTTATGCTATGGTATAACTACAAATACTAATTGAAATATAAAACAATTCCAGCAACAGTTCTACTTACTGCTTGTCGTACAGTCTATTGAAATATTTATTTTATTTATCAAGTGGCTTGGCACCACAGCTGACGGCTTATTGCGTATACAATGAATGAAACAAGTCTTTAAGCTCCAGTAAAAACAATTCCTGGTATTTTGTAAAAATAATAAGCTGGAACGCCGAGTCGAGGCTAGTCAACCATTATTAACTCTACCTTTCCTGCAATCCTTCCTCTATCTCCCCTCCCCCTCCCTTTCTCTTTCCTTTCAATATTTCGAATATTTCTCTTAAATTAGCAATAAAAAATAAGTTGGTCATCGGTAAGAAAACTCTTTCTGAAACTGACCGATTATCAGATATCCTAATGTTTAAGCTGAAGCTTTAATATAGTAAACTAGAAAAGACTTGGCATGGATTGAGGATGCGGTCTTTCATTTAGGGCATATATCATTTAGCTTGAGTGCGTGTTGATAAATGACAAGACTTTTGTTGTTGGACATCAGAATACAACAGTCTGTACGCTTTTCAGAATATACTCTTCTATATGTAATATGTGTGATGCCTTCGCGAAGTGTCCAAAAGTTTTGTTTAACTCAACTGTTTTTACGGCATGTGATCAACATATTCTAATATTATATAATATTTATCTGTTCTTCAAAGAATACAAAATCAGTCACATGTTTACTATGTTTGCAACTGTAATCTTAGGAATTTGGTGAAATTTGAAGATAAATCAAAATTCTAAATTGTCTAACATTTATAAGTTAAAGAAGAGTTTTCTATTTTCTGTAACAAACTCGAGACGCGCGTGTTACATAGAGGCTGTAAAAGCTGACACACCAATACGTCTGGAAGAAAAAATATTCAGCAAATCAGTTGCCATATCAAAACAAATCCTGGATGAGCGTGTCTATGTATTGCGTAAACGTAAATTATGAATATTGGCATCAAGGTTTCTCCTAGTCTATTGACATGTATCTTTTCCAGCTTTCCAGTTTCCTGCTGCTCAATTAAAGTGAAGTTTAGCACAGATTGTATCACTATTTACAGCTAATTAACAATTAAAGCGAGACAAAGGAGAGGAGAGAATGGATAGCTCTACAGGTTTGAGACTGGTTACTCGGATACAACACATTTGTCGCCTGTCAAACGCGCATTTATAGCCCGACAAGAATGTCCTTGTGATTGTTTTAATTCACCAATAATACAGATGGTTGATGGAAAGCTGAATTTCTACTCCCAACCTTAATTATTATGCTAAAATCGTTTAGAATTTGGCTTTTTGCTTTTCCTATTCATTAATTCAATTTATTACGCATGCGATATATTGCGTTTCAACTGTGACATTAGAGCTCCTAATTAGTTTAATTTGCTATTACGTGAACAGTCGGATGGCTTATTGCCAAACAAATCGTTAATAAACTAGTTTAAACAGCGCTTTATTTTGTAAGCAAAGCATGCATCTGCTCGTCACATCATAAATGAGATGTTTCTAAATAACTTTAACTTTAATTTAAAAACTTTCAATAGGCAGATGCATTATAAGTTTGTGTCGCATACGCACCTTTAGCGCGCGACATGAATTTTCATGGAGATTAAGGTTAAGCAAAAAAAAACAAATTGTTTGACCTTCAAATAAGAGACGCGACGCCTCGACCTTTAATTAGTCAGTTGACACGTGTGGTGATGCGCCGTATATGAGAGATAGTTAAAAGTGCACAGCTACAACTCTTGCTCGCATGGAATTAAAAGTTGCGAGGTTATTATCAATTGAATACGAAGTAAAAACATTTCATTTTATTCAACATGTTTTTTCAAATGCGTTTATGCATGTGCAAGCAAGCCCACACACCTTTTAAAATGTATATTTCTGAATTTTATAAATATTTTCATATTTCGCTTAATCTTCCTTAAGCTCTGAGTGCATTTAAATATACTTGTTCACGTCTAGAAAGGAGTATATGGTTTCACGCAATGTCTGTCACCCGCCTGAAGTCTATCTGAATGAATCTAAGCATGTTAGTAAAGTAGCTATAATAATACATCATTTAGCAGCCTAGTCCCACCTGAATTCAATTATAGATATGATATGATAATAATAGTCAAGAATTGACTGAGTTCCCTTATTCTATCAATTCATTTCACATTCTGCGAATTATGAAAGCCATGCTAAATGAAACCTGCTGTGGCATATTGAAATGGATATGCGGCTTATAGCAATGCCTGTGAACGTCCTTTTGTTTTGATTTCAGTTTGCATTTTATTTCACTGCCACTGCCGCTGCCACTGCCAATGCCACTGCCACTGCCACTGCCATTGCCATGGTCAAATTATTGTGCGCTTTTTGCGAGTTTTAGGTGCGTCGGTGGTTACGGGTGGTTGTGTGAGTGCGCGTGTAAGCTTTTTGTGACGCAGTATTCATCAGAACTTTCTGAACTCTACCAATTTTTTGTTTGTTTATTCCAGCGTTGCCTTTTGCCTAAGGACTATAATTAAACATAAATATGTAATTATATTTTAATATATACATGAGTTGCTTTTAATTGAAATGCATTTTAACCTTATGACAATATCTCTGATATAGGCGCTTAAATCAACAATACCCGATTGAAGTTATTGTTGTTTTCAAGCAAAGCAGCAATGTCCAAATACTATAAATTTGACATGGAATATTAGTAAAGTTGGCGCTGTTAAATTTTCACTCGGATAATCCCTCTATTCAAGTACCAACTGTCGTAGTTTAGTGAAATCAGATATCCATCAAAATTAACGTCATTGGAAATCATAATTGACGTTCCTACTAGAAATTCAACTACATGCTTGTGGGCTTGTAGTCGCTTTTCCGTAGTTTGGCATCAGTCATAAAAGCACAAAGACTTTTACGAAATGGAAGACATTGAGCTTTACGAACTTGAATAACACTGTTTGAAGGACCCTGTAGCATTTTCATCTGTCCTGGTATTTACTACTAACTACTCCTAACATTTGATTGACTTTTGCACCATGGTCAGGGAATACAATACCTTGGCTATTCTGAGAAGCGAACAAAAGGTTGATGGTCCTCAGTCGTAATCGGGATATTCCTGGAAGTGGAAGATAGGGGAGAACTACTACTTTTTGAGATGTACATATATGTGTATATGGACTATTCAGCATAATGTATACAAGACTTTTGCTTGGCTTCACTATCTTTAATAACTTACAGCATCGTTTGTCATTTGTCATTTTTGAGATGTACATATATGTGTATATGGACTATTCAGCATAATGTATACAAGACTTTTGCTTGGCTTCACTATCTTTAATAACTTACAGCATCGTTTGTCATTTGTCATTTGAATTCTTATTAACAGCAAAATAAGCGGATATTTGTGCTTGTCGAATTCAATTAAATGAAATAGACAATGCAATTCACGCGCATTTTGAAGTCAGCGTAAAAAAAAAATAAAAATAAAAAAAACAACTAAAGTCTAGTCGAGACGGATTAACTAAGTGATACCCTGATATCAATCATTAGAAGTTTCTTTTATTCATCAATAGCAAACAACACATGCACACACACAAGCGTACGCATAAATACGCACGAATGCTTATGCAGGCATGTTTATGCATGTGCTCTGCTCACTACGCAGTTTAGGCAGCAGCGTCGCTGCGGTTGCAGTATAGACGTAAGTTTTAATTCAATATATAGGGCAGAAGCCCAAGTTGATTTGATATGAGATGACAAAAATTGATACTATTTTGAGCAATAGGCCTCAAAAACAAAGACAAATTTTTTGATTTTTATCAATAATAAGGATGAGTTATCGTAAAAATAAAATTAACCCTTACTACTTATGGTATATAAAGCATCTAGCCTTTGTCGTTTGCGAGCTCCCTGCGTCAATATGGACGGACGGACAGGCTTGGATCGACTCAGCTCATCAAACTGATCAAAAATATATATACTTTATGGGGTGTGGCACGTCTCCTCCTCACAGAAACATTTTATCTTCAAATTTAATTTTTTACAATGAATTCAGGGTATTAAAATAGCAAAAGCAAAAGATTGACGTCCGTCAATCTGTTATGTATGCCTGTTAAATATATATTTGAAAATATTATTTTTCTATTGTAGTTAAATTTGTAAATTCTTCTTACGATTAAAGCAAAAAATCTTTTATTGAAATATTGAAATGGGCTCTAATATATAGTCGCCTTAATTATATTTACGTATTTCTCCGAATTTAACTATTTCGTGTTATTGCGACGCATTAGTCTTAACTCGAAAGATAACTGTTTTTCATGTACATATTTAAAACGTATTTCAAATAAAAGGCACGATAATAATAAAATGACTATCAAACAGCAAACTTTTAAAATTGTTTAATAAAAAATTCCCAGAATAGGCGCTCATATAATTCAGTTTATTGAGCACAAAATCATGCTTACCTCATGCTGCAGCCGATATTATTTTACACACAATGCTTGAAAAATGTAATTTTCTATTTGAACTCGTATTGATAGTTTTTTTTTTTTATTTCATTGGTTTTTATTATTTGAAGCTTGATGGTAAATATTTGTTAAAATATGTTTTTCACTTTTGCTCGTAGCGATTGTAACTGTATTTAATATAACTGTTTGTTGTTTCGTTTGATTTTGTTTCGTTTTAGTTCGGTGTGCTCTGTTCCGTTTTATTTTTATTTTGCTTAGTTCAAATCACTTTGTATGCACAAGCACGACGTTAAAGCTTTGAGTATTTTATTCTCACTTTTTAAACAATTATTTTTTACTTTATTGTTTGTTTTTTGCACTTGTATCTCTTCCCTTTCTGGTTTTTGCTGTTCATTTGATTCGACTGGTTGATGCTCCTCTATGCGTTGCAAATATCGCTGCTGCTGCTCGTAGTGTCGCGCCTTAAACGCTGCATTACTTACTTGCCAACTGCTGGTGTGGACTCGGGGGGGCTTCGAATGCCTTTGGTAATTAGGCGCTACACTGGCCATGGCAGTGGAATTTTTCGCAGTCGCTGAGGCTACAGTTGAGGATGCAACCGCTGTCCAAAGCATCGTTAATATTGTTTTTGTAGTTCTGGGTAGCAATTTGTCTGTACATATTAAGAGGCGAATAACCCATTGAGTTGATACCAAGAATGATTACGAATATGCTTTTGATGTTGTTGCTGTTATTGTTGGTGTTGCTGATGCTGCCTAGCATCCTATCGCATCGAAATCCGTCGCGGCTTTGCGTGCGATGCGTTCGGAGTTCCCCTTGTAAGTGCAGTGCATCCAGAGCGCAGCGTCCGTATTTATAGCCCGACCGTAGAAAGCTTTCGCTCTCTTAAATTTAGCAGTGGCAGCAGTGGCAGCATTCATGAATAGTGCTACTAGCTATGGTTTAGGCTCAATGTCAATGTCAACTGGTGCTGCATTTCTTTGTCTGCCTAAGCACTAACAAACGCACACGCACCGACATGCCCATTGTCTTTCTCTCTCTCACTCAGTCATTTTGTCAGTCAATTTGTCATGTTTGATAAGTCAATTCCAAATATGTATCTTGTGTCCGACTGTGAGTGCCTGCTGGATATTTCTTTGGTTTGTGCCACACATTTTTCATCATTGTGCCTGCTGCATTTCAGTTTGTTCATAATACCCTGAATCCATTGAGAACGAAATTTCATGGCATAATGTTTCTGTGAAAATGTATGTAACAGGCAGCAGGAGGCGTGACACACCCCAACAACTTCATATGTATTCTTGATCAGCTTGACGATTTGAGTTGAACTCAAGATAGAAAATAGATATTTTACCTCCCTTTATCTACAATCCACAGAAAATCAAATATCAAATATAATACTAGAGACTTCTGATTTGGCAAATAAGCACATATTAGTGTCATTATTCTTCTCTGAAAATTTCAACAAAATGTGCGTCTCAAAAAAAAAAAAAAAAAAAAAAAAAACAATTCATTTTCCATAGTACAGCCTATGCTACAGCCCTGCGTAAACTGTATAGTAAGCAGAGCGCGGACATGTGTGTGTGTGTGTGCATGTGTTGTTTTGTACTAATAATAAATGAAACTTTTAATGATTGGTATACTATCTCAAAGGATTCACGGTATCTCTTAGACAAGTCACATCGACTAGAGTCTTCTTTCTTGTTATACCCTGACCCTATTGAAAATGGATAGGGTATAATAATTTTGTTAAATGTATGTAACAGGCAGATGGAGGCTTGACGAGGCATTGCATAATGCTTCTTTAATCAATATTCTTAGTACCATTGTCATAGATTCAGGTCAAAAACTATAATGGGATGGCATCTGGGTATGTTGTAGTCGGCACCGCCGACTAGAGTTTGCTTACTGGTTTTCATTATTGTTGGGCGGGACAGCAAAAAATGTGCTTGTCGACCACAAATTCCAGGAGATGGAACTTTAAGCTTATTCAAGGTTCAGTTTTATTTTTAATTTATTTTTTTTTATTTATGTGAGTCTTCTGTCAGATTTATGTTAATTTCCACTGGACAGTTATATAATTCTTTAATATTAGCCCGTATATATACGCATTACTGAATGTATGTACATAAGTGTATATATAAATATATATAATAATACATCCTACACTCACAAAACAAAAATGCGCCTAAAAGATGCAACAGAATGAAAATGCATTTTCCATACATATAATTAGAAAAAAACAAAAAAAAAATATATTTATAAATATATATATAAATATATAAATGTATATATATATATATATATATATATATATATATATGTACACATTCAGTGATGGCTCAATATATTCTCATTATTTCCGGGTTACGTTTAATACGTTATCAAACGTCTCATGTTTGTCATGCGTTGACCTTAATATGTGGCACATTTCCTGGAAGGAATATTCATCAGGCGTTTGTCGATTGCTTGGCAATTAAAAGCTAATGAAAGGCTGTTTGTAAATTAATTTAATTCGGCTTTTGAAATTATTTGACCATTTGATTTTAACAAGGTGTTAGGGAGTGACAGATATATTAAATAAATAAGTGTTAAAAAATTCGGATTGACGGATAATATTTAATTGTTCTTCTAAATTTGCAAACTGCATATAGAAAATAAAAAATATTTTATTTAAAGCAGCTAATGAATATGTTTATGTTATCGCTACACCAAGCTTTCGAGCCATCCTCACACCTTTCGCTACTGTTTTAACTCTGTGGACTAGCGGTCGCTCAAGTAGTTACGCCCCTTTGACGTTCAGTTGTGTTGCAAGCAGTCAACCATATTCATTACCCTTGTTATCGTTATCGTCATCGATAATATGTCATTTGCGTACACATTGCATCAGCGTACATTCGGTTGCAATTAAATTTGCTCTGTTGCACTTGTGATGAGCTGGCCATCAAAGTTGACCTGTGTAGTCCTTTTGCAACGCAAGTTATTGCCAGTTGCGTTTGTGACGAGAATCTGTTGACCACCCACGGCCCTCGTTTGCCAATTGAGGCGCACTTTATTGACCAAGCAGCGCAAAAAGGCACCTGTGGCTGCGTACTACAGCTGACCGTAACAGAGCACTTTCAGTCATACAGTAATATATATTCTGTTTGCCTTCCTTACTGTCGTGTTGTTATGTTGCAAAAGTACTATCGGTTTTTTTTTTATATACCCTGATCCTGTTGAAAATGGGAAAAAAGGGTATAATGGTTTTGTTAAAAGTGTGTTACACATAGAAGGAGGCGTACCACAACCCGTAAAGTATATATATGTATTTATGAACGCGTCGATCTCAGGACCTATAAGAGCTAGAGACTTAAATTCGCAAATGCTTTGGAGTTTGGGTCGAATTTTATTTGAATTGTCAGCTATCTACTTTAAATTTGGTGCTAGTTTCTATGTACCTCAGTGCAAGCATATGTGCATGTACATATGTATGTATGTGCAAATATTTTTTCGTTTCTCTTCTCTAATAGTAACGGAATGTTTGTTGTGGACTTGCAAGAGTGAGTATTGGTATAATATATTTGTAAATTATTTTTACATAATTCTTTTTTTTTTATCAGCATTCTTAGTACCAATGTCATAGATTTAAATCGCGTGATATTGTTTTACACACGAGCTATGGACTATATTCAAAAACAAAAAAATTGATGGGATTAGGGTATCTTGTAGTCGGGCATTTCCGATTAGAGTATTTTTTACTTGTTTTTGTTTTAACTTGCCGAAAGGAAAATGCGCTCCAATAGCATTCATAATCAAATCTTTTCTTTTTCGTTTTGTGTCCCGTAGTTTCAATTAGGTGGATTTTCAATTTCATTGGCTTAATACTCGTGGTCCAGTCCATTGGACTGAAAATTCTGATGGAGAATCACAGAATTAGGTCAGCATCCTATCTGAAAGCGGAAACCTCATGTAAAATTGAGGTAACTGGTTGCATATGTTGCAAGTACTTTTCGTTGTCACATGCAGACATTTTCAACTCAGCCAAGCTTATGGATTCTTGGTCGGAAACCACAGATGAGTTGACATCTACAGCAGTTCTGCAAGAGTTTCTGATTTTTAAATGCAAGTGAAAAAATAGGACTAAGTTTAATATCTTATTTAAAACCATAAAAGCAGAAGTTCCAAAGTTAGATGCCTACTTCCTTAGAACAGCAAACTATCCGACCGAGCTCCGCTCTGGAAATGTTATTTATGTTTACTTTACTTACTTGATTAACTTGTATGCCTGAACCCATTGAAAATGGGAAATCTGGGCGTAATATATTTTGATAAATGTATGTAGCAGGCAGATGGAGGCATTCCGTACCCCATGAGCTATATATATTATTTTTTAGCACGGCGAGCTACATTGAATTATCCCTGTCCATCTATCCGTCCCTCTACACGTGTAGGGACTTGTAACGTAACTCATTTCTTCATTATAATAAGTAATTTGATTTTCTTTTTTCTTTTGAGCAAGTGAGATATATGTTTGTATATCACCTTTACCCCACAATTCACAAAAATTGATTTCTATAGACTTGAAATGTTCAGAGTATCTGTTGTGCAGCCATGTCGTTTAGTTTTTTTTTACTTGTTATTAAGAGGATTAATGCATTAATGGCTTATGTATGAGAGAAACTAATATTGAGCTTCAGTCATAAGCAACATTTTTGTAAACATTATTATTCTAGTCTAGGCTAAATTTTTAGTTCACTTAATAGAGACAAATATTATTTCGTAGATTTAACATGTGTATATTAGCCATATTACCCATTAAAAATGGTTATCGTGCTGATGGGATCCATTGTACTTTTTCCTGCATAGTGCATTTTGGAAAATAGATTCTTGTGTATTTTTTTGGGGACGTGGCATATCGCAGCATATATATTGATATATGGCAAATTTCATAGACTGAAAATTATACTAAATACTGGCATTGGTAATATATGAAAAATAAATATATATATGGGCCGTCAATATCTTCTAAACTATCAGAATTAAAAAAAAAAAGTTCAACTCTTGTGTTTCTCTTGACCTCGTTTATTGATTTTCGGAAAATAAAGTTTAGACCTATCTGGGGGCATGGCATATAGAAAATACCCTGCAATTTCCAACTGCAACGTTCTTACGTGTTTCATTGAATTATTATATTTATGCCATGGTGCAGCAAACTGTTGCATGCGCGTGAAGTACGCTTTAAGTTGTGCATGAAAGAGAGCACGCTCTTAATGCTGCTCGTTGTCTCTTGGCTGAAAGCTTTGCTATCAGTGCAGTTGCACGCTAACCGTGAGCTTGTGTGGGTTAACTTGGGGTTCATTTGTAAGCTCACGTTGATGACGTGCCCGAGCTGTGATTCCTTTTGACCTGATAACCCTGATAAGTGCTTTTGACCAGTCTGTCTAGCGTGCGCTCATAGCCATCTTGTTGCCGAGCGAATCAAACAGGTTGAAAAAGCTATGCACATATCACTTCCTCTTCGGGATGTAGGTCACTGAGGCAGGGCAGTAAGGAAAATCTTAGAAGCAGCTGTTGCATACTCAAGTAGCACCTGCCTCACCGGAAACGAAAACGCAATTATTAATTGTAAATTATTACTGTTATTTTATTAAAATTTTTCTCTGGATTTTTTTACAAAGATTTTCGTTGATTGTTTTTATTATTCATTGCAGGAGAAGGATCAATATGGCAATGAGGTTCAGCGTCTGGCTCGCCCATTACCCGTGGAATATCTGCTGGTAGATGTGCCCGCCTCAACTCCTCTGCAGCCGCAGTTCACATTCACAGAGTACGACAAGCGCCAGCCGTTCCCCATTGAAAATCGCTATATCGACGGTCATCTGCAGGACTTCAATGCGTTGAGTAGCTATCTGTCCGCCTGGGCTGATGAAGACTTTCTCGAGGCCATCTCTGACTTCCATTTGCTGATCTATTTGTACAAAATGGACATGCTGCCGTTGCGCCAGCATATGGGGCCACTGTTCGAGGCGGTGCGCGGCAAGAATCCGAATCAGGCGGCCGAATTCAAAGGCGAAGAGGTCTGGAAGCTGCTCGAGTCGTTGGTCCAGGCTAGCTCCACAGGCAGCGGGTAAGTGCAAAGAATCACATGCACATACAATTCGCCTTCTAATATTCCTTTTTTGTTTATTATTAGTGGAACGACCAGCTATCCCGGTGGTGCAACGGCTAACGCAGGCGCCGCAAGTGCCGATGCCATGGACCTGGATGCCAACACCTGGACTTGCAGCCATTGCACCTTCATCAATCGCGGCGAGTTGACCTCGTGCGAAATATGTTCCCTGCCCAGATAAGAAGATTCAGTTAGTTGAAGAGCGTGCTCCAGCCGTCAGCTTAGAGCGACGTAAAATTCTGGTGTTAAAACGAAACTAAAGATTCAATCATACTTACTATACACAATATATATAGCAGAAAAGCAGACGGACGTTGCATACCGTACGCGTTCTCAATAAATGTAATCTTGTATAAGTTTTATAAAAAAAAATGTAATTTATTTTAAATAAATTTAAACTGTTGAGTATACGACAAATGCGCATACTTTTGATGGTACTATATCTTTATCTAGTTATTCTCCTCAATAACACTAGTAAGTCGCACATCTCCATTTTTCAACTAACTAAGCAATGCAATTTTATATTAATTATAACATCGGAAGGCATAATATCTATGTAAAACACTTGATGTATATAGTTATCGAAAATTAAGAAAACGATAGCATATAAAGCAACCTGTGGCCGAAAAGTTCCTCGAGCTCAGTTGGGGGAACTGTCATAAGTTTAGTTCAAATTCAGTATTCAGTTGTTTCGGATCTTTTCTAGATTACAGTGTATTTATCTACTTATAAGGCAATTCGGTATTTTATTTTAAATTAGTTAAGAGCTAGTCGCGTAAGTGTATTATGGCTTTTAGTCTATTGTCTGGCATTGCTCCTATACGTGGACTCCTCAACGCACTGCCAAAGGTGAAATACAGACCCAATGCTGACGCATTTATCATTGGATAACGTTCTTTCTATATTTTTATTTTAGTTAAGGTTTGGCAAAAATGGCATAGTTCGCAATAGCAGTATATTTGTTGGTAAGTTCTCTAAAATCCTATGAAGATACGGTTGGGCAGCTTACAATGCGTCATTTGCAGAGCCATCTGTTCCCTGGCTGGACAGTCCGAGCATTGTGTTCTCATCAACTGCCTTAAAGCATAATTGGGGGGTAAGTCATAGCATTTTTGATACTAATTATATTTGGATTAGGTAAAGAGAATATTTCACTTTTTATATTTATCCTCCTCAAATTATCTTCAAATAGAATTTATTAGCTGAGGCAGGATAATTAAGAAAAAAAAAAAATTTTCTAAAATATTGTTTTTGTTCCAAACCTTAATCCGGGCATTGTGCTGCAAAAGATATACCAGCCAGTAATCTATAAAAAGTTTAACTTCAAGTTCAGTATGTATATATGTACATAAATTGCTGTCGTATCTACGCCTATATTACGCACTCTGAAATATAGCTAAAGCCGCTCAGCTATAAAAATGTCAACTTCCACAAATGAAATTTTGATTAAGAAATGTAAATAATGTATATATATATATATATATATATATATATATATATATATATATATATATATATATATATATTTAAATATAATATATATATATATATATATATATATATATATGTAAGGTACTCTATGCAAAACTAGCTAATCGTATTATAAAAATACCACATACGAGTTACAAGATACCAAATGTAAAAGAAAAGTTAATCAAAAACTATTTACTGGGTGTGTTTGTTACGTAAGTCTTGTGTTGGAGAGCAGATGCAAGAAATAATTCGAAGAGGTCTACAATCATATTTATATATATATAAATATATATATATATATATATAGTTTTATATGTTTATATAATATATATATATATATATAAAGTGAAACATTTATTGGTATGTATATATATAAATATATATATATATATATATATATATATATATATATATATATATATATATGTACGTATATGTATGTGTATATATATTATTCATTACTCATATATAATTACAGTTACGCAGCGACAATTAGATGAGTTTCTTGTGTTTCTATTTCTTGTACGCAACTAAATACCAAAGTCTGTGTGAGAGTGTGCATACTAATTAAGCGCTAATCAACACTATTACTAAGTACACTAAATTTATATATGTATATAATTGAATATTTATGTATAGCATAAGAAGCTTAAACGTTGAAAACAGCATATAAAGAAGCTGTGGTACTTAATAATCAGCTAATTATTATATAACAGTATGAGTTTGTTTCGATTTAACTGCATAATATATATATATATATATATTTGTATCTATATGTTTATCGATATTTAATTTTAACTTGCAACCCAAACTACTGTTTTTATTTCGTTAACTTTGAATATTTAAATTAACTAAAAAATACACTCAAAGTTATTATATATATATATGTATATGTATATATAGCATTAAATTGGTTCATGTTTTAATAGTGTGATTAAGAATTAATTTTAGCAATTGTCAAGAGGATTCGCCGTCCTACCTTTCTCTTTAAAATATACAGATTAATCTATATAGCATAAGTGTATATATATATATAATTTTTCAGGTATATATATATATATTTACGATTATTGTATATTGCTTATCTGTGTTTTGTTGTTTTTCTTGTTGCTATTGAGATGTATTGTCCACTTAAATTGTTTTTTTTTTGTTTTTTTTTTTTAACGATTTTCATACTCAATGTTTTGTGTTAGCACAGATTGCTTCGCAGTCATAGATATATATATATATATATATATATATATATATATATATATATATATATATATATATATATATATGTATCTATATATATGTTAATATATACCCAGAACCATGTATATTTTGTTCGCTAGGAACATGCTTCTTGGGTATGTGTGGTAGTGTTCTTGTGTTTATTATATACAAATGAAAATTGAAATACTTAACTAATATTGCAGTAGTACTTGAGGTAAAAAACTAAACAAGTATTAAAATAAAAACATACTATAAAGCTTGTTAAAATTAGGTAGAGCGACAGAGAGCGAGAGAGCAGAAAGTTAAGAAAAAAAACTACGAATATAGTTGATTTAAAGTTATTAAAATGTGAAACATATGATCAGGTGTACATTACAGTTAGTGTACACTGTACGCTGTATGCGATATACGATATAAGAGATACAAAGTCTAATATTACGGTGGTTTCTAAGTCAACTATTAACTAATTCTTGTAACTAGTTTAATCGTAGCTATTATGCAGTTAATCATCTAGGCTTATGGGTTACACATTTCTTGGTTTTCTCATACATATTTTATGAATATAGAGTATACATATATGTGTATTACGTAGTTATTATAGTTACATATTATGCTTTCTCGAGTGCATTGTACAGCAAAGTTGCGTGCAAACTAATTACGACAAATTACATTAAGTACTTTAATTAATTTATAACATTTATAATTTTTTTTTGGTATTTTTCTCTTAAATCAAATGCAAATTTTTATTTTTAAATTTCAATTTTTTTTTGTGGTATTTTCGCAAACACATTTGACCATTTATTGTTGAGAAATTTGTTCTTCAGGGTTGTTCGGATCATATTGTTCGTAGATAAGAATTAAATACAGAGTTTACAGTTTTCATTTTGTATATCTATATATGTATACATATATGTGTGTGTTGTATGTGGAAAGAGTTTATATATGGAGGAGTGTTTTCTGTTTTAATTTTCTAGACGAGTATAGAGCGACAGGAGCTTCAAGTTGTATATAAATTTCTCCCGATTTACGCTAATTACCAAATTAATAAAATTTCTTTAAACATTACCAAATATATTTTGGCTGCAAATCGTTACATATGTATATATGGGAGCTTATATGCCATATATACGCATAGCTACATGTTCAGAACTAAAGTCAATTCAACTTCTTTTGTATACATATATATACATAATATATATACCTATATATGGGTTTTTGCTTATGGCCTAGAAGATATACGTGACAACTTAGCATTACAACTTTTCATCATCAATCTTTTTGCATAATTTTTTTCTCTTTTGTTAATATAATGCACTTATCGCTTATTAGTATTAAGTTTTTCTATGTTTTGGAGAAACAAATGTACAACAGTTAGTGAGTTCTTCTTGTTTGTTTCGTTTATCCAGAGGCTTGTAAACTAGTGTTTGATTATATAGGGCAAATCATATATAATGGGGATTTCTTTTGTTAACAAATTGCTTAAGCCAACACACGTTATATATGTTTCATTTAAAATTCCTCGTTGCAAAAATTGTACTGATATTTACGTCTAACAAGTTCCACAAATTGATTAACTACTATCAGCTGTTGCTGATTTATACGAAACTTTGAACTCGTTCTCAAATTTAAAGTAAAGCCAAAAGTTACAAGGGAAATACAAATTAAAATAGATTATACAGTGTCATATATGTATATATATATATATATATATATATATATAGTGAGCCAAACTGAAGCTACGTTTTGAAATAAAAATATTACTGAATTTCGGTTTTGCGTTTCGTTTTTTTGTCAATTAGTTGCTGGAAGACGAGTCTAAGTTACATATATATGGTATATATGATAATATATAGTATAGTTCACATATAAACTTTTGGTTTTTTTTTTCGTGCTTTTCTCAAGCGATTCAAGAAATGTTTCGTGGCTTTACTCACCTTTGCAAGAAATCCTCTGCTGTGTTGTTTGTTTCTTTTGGTTTTCAAATACATAAAAATTTAAATTTGTTTCGTTTTTTTTATAAGTACGAGTACCGTTAGGCCCAAAATATAGCTCATTATAATTGATATGTGACGAGCTGTTCAAAGTTTTATATTCCTTGTTCTGTTATTAGTTTTTTCCATTTTTGTTTTCATTACATTTTTTGCTTAAGTATTTAAATTTAATATCCATTTATATTTTCATGTTTTATTTTTGCTTGCTTAACACTTAATTTTTATATTAATACATATATATTTCTTTTTTGTTTTACTTCTTGAAATAAGCATAAATAGCATGTCATTCGAGCTTTAAATATAATAATATATTGTCTTATATATATATATATATATATATTTATATATATATATATATATATATATATATATATATATATATATATATATATATATATATATATATATATATATATATATATATATAAAGCAATTAATAGATAAATATCATTTTTATTTAAACTGTATATAAGAGCTTAATTATTTAGCTGCATTGCTTTCAAATTATTCAACACCTTTTCAATGACTTAAACTTTAAAACTTAAAACTAAGTTTGGTTTTTATGCCATTTATTCTTTTTCGCAATATAATAAATTAAGTATTTTAAATTTGATTCCTTTTTTACAGAGAATAATAGTTTTGAGTTTTATATTTTCGCAGGAAAATAATTGCTTTTATTCTTTATTGTTTACGTTTTTTAGTATTTTATAATTTCGTTTTTTTTTTGTTTGTGTTTCATACTTACTTATTGCTGCTAGAGTAGATAGAGATTATTGATTTGTGGATATCCACATCAATTGACTAGCTTTATATAGAGTATATTTGTTGTGTGTGTGGGTGTATGTGTTGCTTATAACGAAATTAAAACAAGACAAAAACAATAGACAAGAAGCCAAAAGAATGTCCAACTAAATTCTAGAGTATCTGAATTTTCTCATTAATTTTGGGTTTTATATATATGATTTTAATCAGCAGATTTTTGATCGAATTTAGCTAAGATTTTTTATATTTTGCTTTGGTCCTCATTGGTTAAAAAATCAACTAGGTTTTTAGTTATGAATTGTTTTCTGCTTATTTATATAAACTGTTTAAATTTTAGCTCTGAAAAACCATTTACCTTAAAAAATCAAGACACTTTCCCATTTTCTATGATTTTATCCCCTGGTTTTTTAAGTGTAAAAGTTTTCTAATAACTGTACTCCCTTTTCAAAGTGATATGCGTTTTGTAGCCTCACAACAACAGGTCAGCCTAGGGTTATGAAATTTTTGAACTTCATTGTCGAAGTGCCACTTAGTAGTAAGTAATTTGCCACATTTTGAGACGCTTTCTTATATATATAAGAGATATACACATATAATATACATATATATGTAGATATATAGATATATGGTTAAAGGTTTCTCTAATTGAATATATCACGGTCTTCCTAAATATCGCTGTATGCATGTAAATATCTATAAAGAGTTTGTCACTCGACTTTAGTTCTAAATGTGTCAGTGTATATATATGCGTCATCATCTTGTTGTTGATATATATAGAGTACAATGAGAGAACATCAACATTATCCAATTAGATAATATAATATTTATATACTACAATAGCTAAAATCCGATTGATTTTTTAGTTTTTGCTTAGGTAATTTGGTTTACAAATACTGACACTTGAATGCTCTGAAACACAGTTGATCTTATTGTCATATGATGTATGTATGTATGCAAGTATATATGTACTTATGTATATGTATATGTATGCAATGTTATTGCCATCTAAATTGGGAAATTCTAAAATTCTGTAGTATACTGTGAGAAGATGATATGGATTGCAAATTTTTAATCTTGCATTCTCATTCAATTTTTGTATATATATTTATAGAGAGAGAAAGAGAGTATATAGTTTGTATATAGTTTATACGCAATTGACTACTTTAACATGTTCCATCATGCTTTATATATATATACATGTATATATATACACATATATATATATAGCTGTATATATAGATATAAATGTGTGTATTCTATATGGCTAAGAATGTATGTATTGTAGTACTATATAAGTTAAACCTACAAGTACGAAAAAATACACAACTATATAGTATTTGTGTGTGTGTATGTGTATGAATGTGTGTGTGTTTCATAAATTACAGCATAGTTTTGTCGTTTAATCGTCGACAGTTTGTGGTTTTGGATGAGTTACTATAAAATGTCACTACCACGAAACTAATAATTGAAAAAAAAAAATGAAAACTGAACGATTCAACTATATATCTTTGGTTATTGTTCATATCCAAAATTATATGTATATATTTACCAATATATATAAAGAGCGCTATATATGTTCTTTTACTGAGTATATATATCAAAATTCGCAAGCTACTACTTGGGGTTACATAACTTTTGAATTAAAACATTTCATTCTGTTCACTGTTTTTGTTTGGTTTCGATTGTTGCTACGAATTATCAAGTACAAAACTAATACTGTTTTTTATTTTATTTTATTTTATTTTTTTTTTTTTTGCGATTTATTTCACTTTGAAGTTTGAAACTATTAGAATCAGTTCAGAATTTAGAAAATGTTGTGGAAGCATACAACTCGATAAATGTAGAAAATGAAAGCATATCCAAAAACAAATTTCAACTAAGAGTATGTGGTGGACTAGGGCTTCGATGTTATAATAAATATGTAAACATAAATAAACTAAGGGCTAAGCATTTTTTTGACTTCTTGCGCAAAACACTGGGAGCCGAAAAAAAGAAATGCAATCCTAAAAGTTTTGATTATAGAAAATAAATAAATTAGATATTTTATTTAATTTATTTTTATGTACATATAACAATGAGTTTTTGTATAAAAGATAAGTTAGTACCGCTTTGTAAATACTCAGGGCTATGTATATAGGATGCTGAGATCTCGGCAATATTTTTTTTTTTTTTTGGATTTTTGGTTTTAGATAAATCATTTTTGCATTGAATGGCACCAAATAGCTTTTAGTGGAATGTGTTAAGTTCTTAAGCATAAAAATAAATGGGAATAAAGTTTACTAAATTAGTTGAGTGTAGTTGTAGGTGTATCAGTGTGTGTGTGTGTTTGTACTAAGTAAATGGAGCATTACGAGTCTATATAATATTCAGCCCAGCAAAATGTTGTACAATAATTATCTTTGGTATGAGAGACGAGGACAAAATGTGTTTTTACTTTTTTTTTGTAAGTTTGAAAAATAATATAATACATTCGAAATTACTCACCTTCAAATGCAGTCATATACGCAAACACAAAGATCTACATATATATATATATATATATATATATATATATATATATATATATATAAAGTACAAAGGAATTAAAAAAACAAAATATATTATTCATAAAAAGAATCCCACCTGCACATGAGCTAAGATAAAAGATATAGAGAGACGTGGGTAATAGAAGAGAGATAGAGAGCACAACATTTACAAAAGTTAAACAAATCAAATAAATATACAAAAATATGTTCAATTAACTAAAAATATATACAATCTAGTAGATACAAATAATAAAAAACACAAATTATCTTCTTTTTTGCTTGTTTCATTGGCAAAGTTTTTGTTTGATTTTTTGTTGTTTTTGTAAACCAGTTTTATTAAACACAAAAATTACTTCAAATTGTTTTCTTTTTATAATTATGTTTTGTGTGTGTGTGTGTGTGTGTGTACACATATATATAAAAACTATATATACATACGCAAATGATTACTTTCAAATGATAGCTAAGTAAATTAATTAATATTAAACTTGAAACATGCATGCGAATCAAATCATCTTTAACTTTTTATAGAGTAAACAATTTTTTTCTTTTATATATATTTATTTTATAATGAAATTTGTGTGTATATGTGTATGTGTAATTATTTTAATGCAAAACTGAAAATGCAAACGCTACGGCTAAACAGTTAAAAATATAACTAAGTCTAAGAGTAGAGGGAGATTCTTTAATTTTTCATTAATGCAATAACTACTAGTAAAATTATTTAACTCTGTTGTTAATCGATGCGCATGAGTAAAACAAAATGAAAAAAAAAAAAAAAGATATATATATATATATATATATATATATATATATATATATATATATATATATATATATATATATATATATATGATAAGCGATTACGAAAAAAATGAAAAAGATAGCATTAATTAAATATTTAGTGCAGATTCTTGGGTCTGAAATTATTATTTTTCGGTCATTTTGATTTTAGACTATTTTCTATGGAGAGAACAAAGCATGATTAAACTAAATGTTGACGGGGTGAATAGAGGGGGCGGCGTTGCTCTGCTACAGATGAGAATGTGATATATATATATATATTTATATATATATGTTTATGTATGGAGACTGTTACTGCTGAGTCTATGGACTGTAGCTCTTTAAACAGCTCAACAAATTTAAGGGAATGAAATGAATGCAGCTTTATATCAGTTGCCAGTTTTATTATGAGGAAGTACAGAAGGATAGAGCAAGTGGGAGTTATGTGTGTGTGTGTGTGAACGTATGTGTGATGTCTGTTCGATTCTCTTGTCTCGTTCTCTGTTTAGCTACTATGCTGGGTGAATTAAATTCGAGCTCAAAGTACTAAATAACTAAATTATGTTGTGTAGTATTTTATGCATTCTTTCATTTTTCAGTTTCATTTCGAAAATGTAATCAATTCGATTTTTGAAATGCTTATACAGTTATAGGGTTTTTATTGTTTATAATACGAGGCTTGAGCAAACATTATTTTTTCTTTTCTTGCTTTCATGAGCTTTGATTTTGTTGTATTATATATAAATAATTAATGTTATTTTTCTTTTTCATTTATAAATATGTTTTTATGCACTAAAAATTATATAAACTGCTACAATTAAACGCAATCACAATCGGTGGTTTTTTAAATTGGTTTTTTTTTTTTTTTTTTTTTTTTTTTTGTAATTTTTGGTTTAATTTTTTTTTTTTAATATTATGAATGTTTTTTTTTTTTTTTTTTTTTTTTTTTTGTATTTCTTGCCTTTGCCTCGCGGGCTGCTCCTTGTATTTTTTATTGCTTATCATTTTAGTTGTAATAAAACGCGTGAGAACGGCGCAGGGGGAGCCAGAGCCTTAAATATAATACTTAATATGCTTTCAATTGTGTGTGTGTGTGTTTGTGTCTGTGTGTGTGTGGCACTAACAATTAAGTTAAACCAAAAGGTCAAACAAATTTTGTGGTAATGAGATTTGTGTGGTTGTTTGTTGATATTATGTTGGTGTGTGTTTGTAATTGTATTCAAATTACATAGATGAGGATAGACAGAGAAAGTGAAAGAGAGAGAGAGAGAGAGCGAGAGAGCGAGAGAGACAGAAAGATTAATAGAGTACGGCCGGCTTAGACATACATGCCCATGCCGTACATGCTGCTCCAGTCCACACCCTGGAAACTGGACATGTCCACATTTGCCAGGGCATAATTTTGATAGGCGGCAGCCGGATTGGCAGCCGCAGCAGCTGCTGCAGCAGCCGCGTTCAGCGGATTGCCAGCGACAAGCGCTGCCTGCTGTGCGGCTGCCAGGGAATGCGCATTGGCGCCCGCCCCATTAGCCGCATTGGCGGCCAAGGCAGCGGCAGCGGCTGCCGAATGAACCTGTGTGGCAGCGTTGTTAGAGGCGGCTGCTGCTGCTGCAACGGCGGCTGCATTGTGATGATGCTGTTGTTGTTGCTGCTGCTGTTGCTGCTGCTGTTGCTGTTGATGATGGTGCGGATGCTGCTGGTGCAGGCCGGCGGCGGCGGCGGCGGCGGCAGCGGCATGTGCATGCGCTACATTGTGCGACTGCTGCTGCTGATGGGCGGCCACGGCGGCCGCGTTCTGGGCCTGATGGGCCTGCATCAATGCGGCATTGGCAGTGGCAGCGCTGGCGGGTATGGAATAGGGAGCATATCTACAGGGGAAGAGAAAGTTGGCTTAAGTAACACGCTCTCCCTCTATCTCTGTCTCTGCTTGAGCACAAAAATTCTTACCTGACGCTGTGCAGCGCTGTCTGTGGATATGTGGCAAGCAGCTTGCCAAAGTTGCTCTGATTGGCGGCCATTGTGGCAGCGGCGGCTGCGTTTTGTACTTGAAACGGATTCTGCGATATGAGCGCCGCTTGCTGAGCGGCGGCGGCAGCGGCCGGCGACTGCAGCAGCTGTGTGGGTGTCTGGAGCATGGCCAGAGGATTCATGGCGGCGGCCACGCCTGCGGCGCTACGTGCGCCCAACAATTGGCCAGGTGCGGCGGGCAACTGGACGCCCAGAGTGCCCAGCATGATGCGCTTCTGTAGCAGCTGGGCGGCGGGTGTGACAGCCTCTTTGGGTTGGGCCTTCTTGCATTCGACCTTCTTGTTCTTAATGGTATGGAAGTGTATCTCGCAGACGCGATCCACCACATCCTCGTTCTCAAAGGTGACAAAGCCGAAGCCGCGATGGCGCTTCGTCTGCTGATCCATTAACATGACCGTCTCCTCGACGGCACCGAATTGACTAAAGTAGGCCTTCACCTCCTCGGCGGAGGTATCCTGCGAGACTCCGCCCACGAATATCTTTTTGGTCTTGTTTGCCTGGCGTGGGCGATTCTTGGGCGTGGCATGCTTCGGATCGATCTTCTTGCCATCGAGCGTGTGAATGGGCACCTTCAGCACCTTGTCCACGGTGCAGGGTTCTTGGAATGTGATGAAGCCAAAGCCGCGGCTGCGCTGTAAGTGCGTGTGTGTATGTGTGCGAGGGAGAGACAGAGAGACAAATACAGCGCGAGCGAGGGAGAGAAAGAGAGAGAGAGAGAGAGAGAGAGAAACATGAGTTTAGTATATGTTAGTTCCAATTGTCTCGGGTTAGAGGCAGCAGATACGAAATACATAAATACGTATATATAGGTAAATATAATTCTAGAATTGCAAAGTGATCAGCTAATAGTTTATAAATGTCCTACGTAACGTTAGCAAAAAGTTCAACAAAGTTAAATATCAATGCATCAACAGGCGCGCAGTATTCAGTTGATGCCACCAAAAAGTCAAAGAAACCAAAATTTGTCAAAAATAAAATTAAAATGTATATAATATCAATTTTAGTCCCGAATCAAAGCTATGCAATTTGCGCTACTCTACATGCCGCATCGTCGTATAATTAGTCAGCAAACTATGCTATGAGCACTCTTATGCGGCGAAGAAGATACTGATAGCAGCAGAGTACTCAAAAGTCCAATAAGAACTAAGCGCACTGCTTTGACTACAGTAGCGTCCGCATAAGTCGTACTCTTATATTTGCAGTCTGCTTAACGAGAATTATAATCCTTTACACAGGCACTGAAAGCACTCATTGCATATCTTCAGTTTGCTTACCCGTTAAGCTATTTAATTAAACAATAAATAAAAATAGATAATAACAAATTTGTCCAAGTAAAACACATTAAAATTATTAAATTATGCTCAACTAATAACTATAACTTGTACTAAATACTTTTCAGATCCGATCAATAATCTTAAACAATTTATAATTTGCCATCAATGATTAACCCGCTCTAAGTATATACACAAATTTATAATATATATATACAATTATATGTATATATATCAACAGAAGCTTATTTTTGAACCTCTTCAGTTTCCAAATAATATAATTAATACAAAATTACATGAGGTTTAATATATTTATAAATATATATATATAGGTATACATATATATTTAAATATATATATATTTATATGCATTGTGTGTGATAGTTCAGATATGCAAGATATTTATATAGAGAGAAAAGAAGTGGAAAAACGGAGCGAACGCATATACTATTCCAGTACGAATATATTATATATATATATATATATATATATATATATATATATATATATATATATTATATATATATAGAATACTTATGTGATGGTTTTATATATGTATGTAGATACGCCTAAGTACGATATTAACGAATAGCTTTTGGGGTTATCCCATACAATTGCTCGTTAGTTTACAAAGAAACATATGTACTTAATAATATTAATAATACTCTAAATATATTTATATATAGATTTCTTTAGAAAACATGATATTAATGTGTCGCTTACAGCTATTTATATTTTTTGTTTTCACTTGACAATCTGTTACAATTACATAGAAACTTTACAATTTTGAACAACAATTGACTTAAGCCTAAGACGAATTAGATTTTCGTATAACCTTGCAGAGAATTATTAAGTTAATATATAATAAACTGATAATAAAGATCTAGTAGCCACTGGCCTATTTAATCTACAAATTACGGATAAAAAGGATTCGGATCTGGCTTGGGCAAGACGAGGGTCAATTAATTTGTTACAATTTGCTCAAGATGATAACTACTTATGATATACATAATCACTGCCCCAGCAGGGCGGCCTAATAGCTCGATGTAGCTTAAATATATAATGCTCTCTATATAGTTTAGGCAATTGTATAAGAGTTTTTTTACCTTTAAAAATACAGTACATATAACTCAAATATCAGGGCTAATTAAATTTCCATCTCTGCACAGTAACTAAGAAACATTTCTAACATTTCATTTAAAATTCCCATTAATTTTTCTCCAGAAGTCGACTAATTTATAGATATATATATTATTTGTATTGTTGGAGGGGTAAATTAACTACGGGATGTATGCCAACATAAAAAGAATAGAAATAAAGCAAAAAACACATAAAAATAAATTACTTTTATAAAACTAGGCTAGAGCTAGTGATATAGTATCTTACTAAGAGGGGGGAGGGGAGGAGTTTCGTATTTGCTCTTCATTTTGGTACAGGGCAAAGTAATTATTGCTGCAGCTATATTTGCTCTATATCTAGTTATATATAAAAGAGTCAAAGTTAGTTTTGTTGCTGATCTTTTGCTGCAATCGGTTGCCTATCGTGAATATACATATATAATATAAAGTTAAGTAGTTGGATTTGTTGCTTATTTGGTTTTGGTATTTTTTTAATCTTAATTATTTGGGTAAGAAACGCTAAGCATGACCAAGTACACAATACGAGTACGAGTACAGTTAATTAGATTACGATTATACGATAATAATAAGTTTTGCTCAGAGTTATACGTAAGATACGAGAGAAGTAGACAGAGAGAAAGAGAGTGAGAGAGAGATTACGATGCGCCAGCTGAGTTTTACGCTAAACGTGTTTTTATACAGTTACAATTTGGCGATCTTTTTTTGATTTTTATTTAGTTTTTGGGTTTGTTTTCAACATGTACCTAAAAGACATCGTTCACGAGATTTGGAGATTGGATATGCGCTTCCTTTGGTAACAGCTTGGGGCAGTCAGGTTTGACGTTGAATTCTCCGGCGCAACAGCTGCGCACGCGTCTAAACTCCAGATCCAAATGCCGTGGGCGGCTTCTGCTCTCCATAATTCGATCACTTTTTAATTATATATATATATTATGTATATATATATATTTAGTTTTGTTCATTTTAATTTTAATTTTAAGTACAATTTACTTTTTGGTTTTCATATATTGAACTAGATATCATACGCTAGCTAACGACTGTTATTCCTATACTTAAAAACTAATACTTGAATATTGCTTCACCTATAATCAGGACACACACACACACACACACACACATATATATATATATAGGCCTTGTGTGAGAGCAGTTGGCAAACCAGTTTGCTTCCCTCTTTTTTTTGTCGTCTTTTTTGTTTGTTGGAGCACAACAAAACCTGAGAGCTGTATGCGCGCGTGTGTGTATATGAAGTTCTGTAGATTATATTTATTATAAAAGGACAAATTTTTTGCTTGCGTTTCTCTTGACTATCTGCGAGAAGGACAACCCCCGTTAGGATCGGCTGCTTTTGCGAATACAACTGTTCCAGTTCGAACTCGACGACCTCGAGTGTTCGCTTTGCCATAATTGCGCAATTGCGCGCGGCAAGCCAAACTACCCTAAGGCTCGGCCTGGCTCGGCTCGCGCTGCCATTGTCCTGTGCCATAGCACTAAAAGTGGATGGGGCGAGGGCAAAAACAGCTGCGCGCACAGGACTTGTCGACGGCAGCTGCTACTTTTAATGGCCTGTACCTAAGCGCGAGCGCGCGTCTTGCAACTGCAACTGTTCGACAAGAACTATATTTGTCTGTGTGTGCGTGAGTTTATTGTGCGCTTATCAAGCGGACAAATTGCCTTAATACGCTTGCTTAAAATGCAATTTCCGCTGTGCCTCATATGTCAGGAAGCGACTGTGAAACCGAGCCTCGCCTGGCATTTTCCTAACAGCTGTAGTTGCACTACAGTGACGGCTAAACAATTGAAACCACTAAAGTTAATCAATTTATTTATGTCTGAAGAGATTAAAGGCTTATTGTAAGATAACTAAATTGTTAACACAAACTGTGAAACCTGATTTGCTCGATTATAATATGCCCTGATATCTGGTTGTTTTTTCTTTTGTTTGGCACGCAACGAACAACTGTAATTCTAAACCAGACAGAAACCAGTAAATAATGCGAAAGATGCAAAAATGAAGAGCAAGCGTAATAACAAGAGCAGCAGGAACATGAGCACAGGCCCAAGACGTACACAAAGGGCAAAAGCAAGAGATGCGATTGTAGTAAATCGCACATCATTGTTGTAGCTGTGGTTGTTGTTGTTGTTTTTGCTGTTGTCGTCGACGTGCAGCTGCAGGCAGTGACACAGCAAGAATCAAGGTAACAAAAGGAGAGAGCGCAGACGGACTAACGAAATAGAACGGTGCAGCTGTAATGCAGCTGTAAGATCTGCACAGAGAGCAAACCCAGAAACGCAAACAAACGAAGGGCAAAAAAAAAAAAAAACGAATAGAAGCAGTAATCCCCAAAAACCGACTGATAGAGAGATAGAGATAGAGAGAGAGAGAGGAAGAAATTGAATAGAGAAATGGCCACATTCATAGCTGGCAAATATATTAGGCATAGACTACATGTGGCTTACCTGAGTGACCGGATCCTTCATGATAAGCACATCTGTAACGGTGCCAAACATATTAAAGTACTCCTTGAGCTTCTCTGACGACGTCTGCCAGCTGAGCCCGCCCACAAATAGTTTGCCTGGAGCTGGATCTGAGAGGCTGCCGCCACTGTTGCTGGGCGTGGAGCGGCCCGAGGAGCTGCTTTTGATGCTCAAATTGGCACCGCTGCCATTCTGAGCAGCGGCTGCATTAACATTATCCACCTTAAGCAGAGCCAGAGCTGCCTGCTGAGCAGCCGCCTGCTGCTGTTGCTGCTGCTGTTGTTGCTGCTGTTGTGCAGCTGCCTGCTGCTGGTTGCCATTTGTTTGTCCACTGGCCTGATCCTGTACAGCTGTGGGTTGCTGTTGCTGCTGCTGGGCTGCCTGTTGTCCGGCAGCGCTCTGCTGCTGTGTCTGCTGCACCTGTGCCGCCTGGGCAGCGGCAGCGCTCTTCAGCACCGCGGCCGTGGTCAAAGTGCCATTGATGGCGGCCACATTGCTGTTTGCTATGGAGGCGACCAGCGCATTGTGCAGATCGCGATTGTGATGCGGATCGATGAGGCCGGCAGCGGCGGCTGCAGCGGCAGCGGCTGCATTATCAATCGGATTGCTGTGGGCATTAAAGAAATATTTGTCAGCGGCGCTCAATAAATCATCGTGCGGCGATTGCGATGCCGGCAGCGACTGCGCCAGCGGCAGAGCCAACGGCGGCGGCGGCTGATGGTGCATCATGGTGGCGCCCTCCTTAAGAGCGTGCATTTCCTGCTTCAGCTGAATCTTGAAGGCCGTTCAAAAAAAAAAAAAAAACACAAGAATCGGCAAAAAGAAAATTGACTTTGATTTTTTTTTAAATTTTTTTGACGTTTCGCGTTTTATTTCCTCTTTATCTTTTGTCTTTTTGTCTTTATTATTTTGCCGAAATTGGTATTTTAATTATTTTTCTTTAGTTATATTATTTTTCAATTTTTCGTTGCTCCAGGTTAGTTTTTGCTTCTCTGATGAACTTTTTATTTTATTTTTTTACGTTTTGCGTTTGCCTCGTTGACTAACTTCGCTTTTGATGACTTTTTCCTGCTTTTTGCGTTTTGTTTTTGTTGCCAATGGCAATGCGCGGCGCTTATTTTTATTTATTTGCTATGTTTTCTAGTTCTTGTTTAGTTATTTGAATTCAAGTGGGGGCGCATAACTTAATGCAAATGTCCGTACGGCACGAAGAAAGTATATATAAATATATATATTAAAAAAATATATATATGTACATTAAACGAACACTATCTGCAACTATATAACGGTATACAGAGCTCGCATTTATAAAATGTTTTATTGGAATTTTTATTTATTATTTATGTATTTGCTCCTTCCACTAAACGTCTGCGCGGCGCGAGTTCCAAATTGTGAGTGCGTCGCAGGATGTGTGCGAGTTGCGTTCGATCGAACTAAATTCAATTTTTACGACAGCGAATGAGCGTGCGCAGCGGCATTCGAAAACACACAAACACAACCATGCACGTACACAATACACACGAAAGGTAGAGAGCGGGATTTGTCTAAAGCAAAGACAGCTGTCATTATTGTGGCCGGGGTTGCCCTACAGCGAGCTGACGTTCGGCTGCTGACGACGGCAGCGAACGAGGGTTGTCAGGTAGGCAGCCGAGCAGTTAAGCAGCCAAGCGGGTACGTTGACAGGATATTGCTCGTTGCCACATAGTGTTGCAAAGTTTGTTGCACAGGTGTGCTGCAGTGTTGGCAAGTGGCACTATGTGTGAACTAATTCATGCAGAGCTGCTCGAGTAATTTTTGAAATGTTAAAATGCAATTCAAATAGTTAGAATCGTTGAATTAAATTAGTTCACAATATTTTAATTGGTATTAGTTCAAGTCAGTTTAGCATTGATTTGAATTAGTCAGATTAATTTATATAATAATCTAGTTCATTTTGTTGCACAAGATATTCATTTAAATTGAAAATTAAATTAAATTACAAGAATAATTTAAATTAATATATATCTGCTAGCAAACTAATCTATATTTACTATATATTTACTATATAAATAATATGTATACGTGGAGTAGTTGTGGTAATCTTCATACTAATCTAATCAAAATTAACTAAATTCGAAAACACCCTTATACATATCCTGTTACAGGCGTTACCTGTCGTTATCATTACCGCAATGGGTTTCGCAATTGAATTTTTGGTGATATTGAGATTGGCCGCCACACGTGATGATCTTTGGTATACTAAGGGTGCTGCAGCGTGTGAATTCATCGAGACACGTCGGGGATATAAGGTGCCTATACGAAAGGTGAGCATCGCTAGCTGCGTCTTTTTATCCTCTGACTATCAATTCGTGTCTCCACTTTCAGCTATTGGTAATCAATCAGAAGTATGAGAATCCACCAGGTCTTTTAGCGGCTATACAAGGGGATGTGGATGGGCCAGTAGTTTGTAAGTATCAAAAATATTGCCGAAAAAAGAAAACCCCAGCGCTTCCAGCATAGCACAATAAGAGAACACAACTGGGAACACTGCAGCAGCTGGGAGCATATTTATGGTATGCACTGTTCTTATGCTTTCAGCTGAGTTCACAGTTTGAGTTTTCGATACACATTTGTCGATCTGGAGGCGTTGAAAATGTTTTTAAATGCATATTGTGGAATATATACGTACTTGTGCACATAGGTCCTCCAGGCGACAAGTGTGTTGAGCAGGGAATCAATGGCAAAGTCTTGGCTGCCCATGCGGCTATTGGGATCGGCGCAATGTGCGCGATGGTTGCCTTATAACCATATTAACGAAACTACAATAAACTAAATCGCTGACTAAAAACTAATTAAAATGAAATTTGTGCTCACATCCTTCACAGGCGAGAACGGCAAATAAAAGAACTAATTGTTTACCGCAAGTCAGCCTTTTATAAGTAGTGGAATGTTTCGTTATTTGAGAAAGGAAAAATGATATCAAGGAAGAGTAATCGTCACCCTCAGACGAATACAAAATTGAATGTTATTAATTCAAAAAAATTTATAGTAGACCCATTCTCTATCCCGAGCATAAACCGTCAATAAACTTAAATTTTTATTTGCTTTATTTATTTTTACTTTCCTTATTAAGTTTCCAACAGGATATGTAGGTTAAATGTAATTCGAGATTTCCTTTGGGGCCATCCACAATTGAGAAGACCACAAAAGGTCGGCGCAGTGCTACTAAAACTGTCGGGGTTTAACAAGCACTTCAAATGGTCGGCGTTAAGGCGAACAAGCAGTGAACACAGCTGAAACTTCCGGCAAAGCAAGCAGTGCAACATTCAACCTCACTATTAGCAAGCAGTGTGGTGTGACCACAACAAGCAGTGCTCTATTTAAATTTACTTTCAAAGAAATTTCAGTTAGAAATTGCTGCGCGCGCATCCTTTAAATGCGTTTCTACGCGTTATTTGGCTGTACTTTCTGTACTGACAACTGACGACACTTGCTTCCAATGCAGCTGCGCAGTGCCCGCGCACACGTACACAACATGGTAACAATGCAAAAATATCCCTCAAAAATATCTATGGCCAGGACAATTTTGAAAATTTGTGCTCTCTAACAAGAGACAGATTTCTCGTCTGTGCCTGAGCGAGTGTGTGTGTTAATCAGAAACAACTGCCAGCAGCGAATCTCGCAGCGCAGTCCAAGTGCGTTATGTGCGTTATTGATTTTAGAAAGAGAGGGACAGAGAGAGAGAGAGAGAGAGAGAGAGAGAATCAAGATGGGGAAATATTGCCAAAGGAAATCAAATTTATTAAAATAGATTGCAAAATAATTTAATAAGGCAGCAGCAGCTAGAGCAACAACAGCTTCATGCAATTTTGGGCCAACTTCTGTCTGTTGCGGTTATTGAACTCTGCTCGGTTTCTTCTTCCTTTTCGACAATGGGCGTGTCGTGCGCAGGCAGAGGGGTCAGCAGCAATTGCTATGGCTGCCGCTGCTACTGACCCAGAAAATGTGTATGTGGGTCCGCTCCCGCGCCCGCGCTTTCGCTTGTATGTGTGTGTGTGTGTCCGACATTAAAATATTATTGGGACGCAGGAAAATATATATACATCAGGTGACGACGCTCAGCGGACACTGCGAATAGAATTGTTTTCAGACTGATGACATCAGCAAGTGGTCTCGGCACCTCCTAAATTCTAATTCGATTAGGCGCACTTACAAGTGCCAAATCCATCCCTTAACCAACTCCCCACCACGCACTGGAGCCATTATAATTGCGTCAAATAAACAGCACGTTCTCACATAAATCGTGAAGCTCGACGAAGATGGGGCGACCGAGGGTGTAACTGCATTGGAAATCCGTTCGGATGGGGAAGCAAAAGGGAAACTCAGTCATGAGGAAAAAACATATTTCCACTTTTGCCGGCAAAAAAATAAACAGGAAAAGCTAAATAAAAAGGCAGCAGCAACAAGGACAGCAGAAAGGACGACTACAGCAGGAGCGGATACTGGAAATGACAAGTTGTTGCCTGCGGCTGCACCACGCGGCGTATGCGTTAAACTTCGTTGTGTGAAAGTTCAAGTTAGTCTTTATTTATTTTCATGCCAAAATATGTTTGCAAAAAACAGAACAGAAAGAAAAACATAAAAAAAGAGGAAGAGTGAAAGAGAACAACTCATACAAAATACGACAGCTTCATCAAAACTTATTGTGCCCAGTAATAAGCAGAGGAAGGAGCGAGCGTGGGAGAAAGAGAGAGGGAAAGCGACAGCGACAGAGAGCGCGCAAGTCGCGTCGACTGGTTTGTCTGTCTGGCTTGTCCGTTTCCTTTATCCGATGCTCGACTGTGGCCAGTACTTGGCCCAGATTGGTCAGTATTTGTGGTATATTAAAGAGTTACGCAGTTAGCCAAGGAATTCATAGAAACACACAGATAATATAACTTTAAAGCTCAATTGAATCAAGGACTAGACTGATTCAGAATAGAGTGGACCAGAGACAAGACTTTCAATTTTCATTCAACATTTGCTTATATAGATTTTTAAATATTTATTTAATTTCGGTTTGAGTTGACTAAAGGAAAAACTAAGAACATTCATTGTACATTAATTTTATTAAAAGTCTGTTTTTAAATAGCATAATTTATTAATAAATATACAATTTAAGAAAATTATAAATATTACAATAATTAAATTAAACGTAAATTTCAAGAATCTACTAGAACTGGAACTGGAAACGTTGTACTAATGGCGAATGTTTTTGTTATAAATATAGCTATAATTTTATAAAAATTATTTTTCTTTTCTTAGTTTAGGTAAAGGTCAGATTCATGAAGCTAGTTAATCAATCAGTCAACTCAATCACGTCCAATTCAGTAAAGTGCTCAGCATTTCACTCAACTCTATTATTTCCTCAATTATAATGATCTTCCACTCTTTCGTCCCCATCTCCATTTTAATTCCTCGCCGACAGCTCGAATCCGAATGGTGATTATCCTATCACATTATATGCCCGTACGGACTGCAATCAGTTAAGGCCGACAAATTGCAACAGCATTTTAAATGACAACTAAGCTGTCAGTCGACAACAACAACAGCAACGAGAACATTAACTTGAACTGCTTGGAAACAAATTGCTTGCAGTTAAACGTTTGCCACCCACTGGCCATGCCTCACCTGCATGCCCCTACCTCCCCTAAGTTGCTCTCGTTTCCAATCATAATCGCTCAGTCTTTGGCTACAATGCGCATTAAAATCGGGCAAAAATGCGGCGCTAAAAGTTATGTAGATACCAAAGTGCACGAGGAGACGACGCGAGGCATCCGGGTGGCGGCAGAGGGTTGACTGCACATTTTCATTGAGTAAAATGCCAGGGAAAATGAAGACAACAGCAGCGCGAACGGAGTGTGTCGAGGGTGCAGTGGCAGAGGCAGCATATGGAACAACTTTATTGTTTTTACATTTGATTTTTATGCCAGGGGGCTTGAACGGGAGAGGAGGAAAGGGAGGTATCGGATAGTGCTGCCAGGCACTTGCAGTTATTGCAAAGTGCATGTCGAAGAACAACGCATAAATTCAACAACAACAACAACAAACAACGACGACGACGACAACAACGAAGTCGCTTGGAAAATGTCTATATATCATGTAGCACAAAGAAAGGGCTGTTGTCGAGGGTGAAGGGTGCAAGGATACGGGGATAGGGGGTGCTGTATGCGGCTTGGAAATGACAAACGTAACCAAATGACTGGAAAAGCAACCCCCAACATGCAAGATACACAGCGAGAAAATCAGCTATGCACAAATTTACAAGCGGCAAAACTATAACGAGCAAAAACCCAACATACAGAGAGAGAGAGAGAGAGAGAGAGAGAGTGACTGAGTGAGAGCAAGAGAGAGAGAGAGAGAGACAGGAACATTGAGAGCGAGAGAGACCGGTGGTCGGAGAGAGAAAGAGAAAGCTTCGGCTGGCCTGGCCGAAAACTACCCTTTGTCGTCATTCACTCTATTTCGGGGGAGAGTTTTATTTATTCGATTTGTTTTTTTTTTTTTCGCAATCGGGAATGCGCGCGCAACCCTCGAAAAATTTTGGTGCGTGGTCGTTCGCTTCCTTTAGCTGCCTTTCAGTCAACTTTGGGTATTCGTACGTGCAATTTCTCGACCGGCTCGCTGACGGACTCTCCGAAAAACACATCAAATTGGAAATAATATATGAAATGAAATCTGAGCGAATCAGAAAATATGATATTGTTCATAGCGATATCTGTGCGCCAGCGAGTGAGCCCGGTACGGGGCCCAGCCGATTGGATATTAACATGAACTCGATCAATTGTGGCGCTTGCCAGTGATATTGTCCTGTCACAGCAGTATTGTACGTTAAGCAATTGGTACTGCTGAGCCGGGGCATTAACATTGTTGAGCGTCGTTAGCAACCAGAAGAAAAGCCACAGCGGAAAAAATATACCTAATCTAGTCAACTATGCGGCGCATACAGAAGAGAAATTCAAAACACACGCACACCTACAGCAAAACATTAAATTTGGAGGCCTGTGTGTGTGTGCGAGTATACATGCATGCGTGTGTGTGTGTGTGTGTACCGGAAAAATCAATTTTCCATTTTTAATTCAAAGCTAAGCAAAAAGCGACGGCAGGCAAACGCACACGCACAACGAGTGTGTGTATCTCTGTGTGTGTGTACGTATGTGTGTACGTATGTGTGTACTTCATAGAATGTCCATAGGATAAGCAGGATGCTGCAAAATCAGCAGCTAGACCTGCGAGGGAGACAGAGATATAGAGACAACTGCAGAGAGCAGCTCATTAGTATGGTAGTTGCGACTACCAGAGAGAGAGAGAGGGCAAATGAGAGAGAGAGAGAGAGGGAGAGAGGTAGACAGTAGAGAGCGCGCGTGCTTAAGTGTAGACAAAAGCCATGCGAAACGAGACACCAACAAATGAAATATATAAAATTACAAATTTCATTTGAGAATCTAACAAAAGCAACTCAAATATAATATGAATAAAATAATATTTGGTTGAGCCGCCCAGAAGAACGCTCGGCGCTCAAACATAAACAGTGCAAACTGTGTACGGAACGACCACACCCACAACCGAGGGAGAGGCTGTTTTGCCTGTTTGCCCATTCTCCCAAAAAGCGTTGCCAGGCGCAAAATGCCGGGTACGTTCGCGATGTCCTGTCCAGCAGCACTGCTCGGTCCTGGGCTGGCTGCTGCGACTGCAGTGCCCAAAAAAAAGAAGAATATCAAGAAAAAAGCAACCCCTAAAATCTGAAACATATAGAGTACATGGGACGCAGCGCATTAAGGGCGTGAGGGCAAGGCGCATGTAGCCCAAAAAATATAAAGGAGGTTGGACATGGCAGGCCGATTCCAAGAGCACAAATGATAAAACTGATTTTTTTTTTTTTGGCAACAACAGCAAGGAGATTTGGTAGAGATGAGATTTAATGCATCTGAGCTTAAGGGTTGCTTCCCCTATATGCAATCTCATGCGAACTGATGACGAGGTTCATATTGTTCTGTGTGCGTGGGGGTTAGAAGAACCTAGCTGCCCAGGCTACAGTTTTTGATAACGCACAAGCATCAAAGGGAAGTGCATAGGTGTATGTGTGTACCGTTACTAAATACTTCGAAATTGGTTAAGCGTTTGTTGTGCTTATCAAATTGACAACGCTTTACTCTGTTTGAGGTAGCATAATTGTTTCAACAAGCTTCCCGCCGGATTGCGTGTGTGAGAGGAATGGTATGCGTGTGTCCATGTGTGTGTGTGTGTGTGCTTGAGCTACTTGCGGCTTTGCATTTCGACATTGAGTGGGTTGTTTGCCACAGTTGCTGGTTTGAGGCAAATGCAATTTAATATACATTACTGCAAAGTGGTTTTCATTATATGCAGTTTTGTGGCTTTTGTTCGGCGTACATAAGAAAGCGAAGCGGAATGCGAAGCTAAGTTATGGAAAAAACAATCACAAATTGCAATTTGATATTAGCACTAAGCCAGATGCCAAAATAATAACTTTACTTTTACTGTATATTAAACAGAAAATGCTTTCAAAAATTAAATAAATTTAATCAACTTCTATTTATATTAGCACTGATCATGGAGAGCTTAACACAGAAGGACATTAAATGCAATGAGAATATAAATATATGAATAAAATATAATGATAAAGTATCAATGTAATATAATTTACAAGTTCAGTTCAATTCAAAAAGTTTTGATTTATTCCTCAATTTTACATATTTGTAAACTAAGCAACTCGAGCGACTCTGTTAGCTGTCCAAAATTATATTTGATATAAGCTAAAAAGCAATTTTACCCTAGTTAATAAATAGATAGATTTTTGTCAAATCCAAGCTCAGCACAGACATCAAATATTAAAGAAAATTGCTCAAAGAGAGTAGCGAAACCATCGTCAAAGTCAGCTGATGACAGAACCGGAAACCGCTTAAAGTACCTAAACACAGCCGAGACATAATAACTACACTCTCACTTGCTTTTTCAGATATGCCATATTTATATTTGATAACATTTTAGATATATAACACAATGCATTTAAAAATGTATTCATTTTTGCATCTATTTAGCGGTATTCAAATATAAGTAACCTCATTCTAATAATTAAGTATAAATTCTTTTCTTCTGTATATAACTACTTTTTGTTATTTTTACTTCTGCCATCTTTAATGAATTAAAAATTAATTAACTGAAATATTAAAATATTTACCAGATGAATTTATTTTGCTTTTAACTATTCAATTTATAGAAATTTTTTTTAAACTTCTGCCATCTTTATTATTATTCTATTATTAATAATTATTTCCAGAGACTTTCATATTTAGCATATACTTTTCATTTACTAATTAAATATTTAATGCAACTAAATCAATTTTTCTGGCTTACTCTAAGTAGTTGATTTAGCTGATTAATTGAAACAACAACAGTTCGAGTGCAAGGATCAAAGGCGCCAGCAGACGTTGTTGAGGATGTAAAAATAAGGAGAGGAAAAATTGAGGAAATAAGATTGACCTAAATATATATTTCATAAAATAAATGCTAGCTGTTGAAGCCGGCGTTCGCATAAGCACACACACGAAGAGGATAAAACGCTAATGCACATATGACACACATGATGGAATAGCTTGGCAAAATGGCAGACATGACGTCAATCTATCAGTGTGTGTGTGTGTGGGTGTGTGTATGTCTGCTGCGGGTGTAAATAGGTGGAAAACTCAAGGGTTACAGTAAGTGCAGGTGTGTCCGTATTAGATCCAGCTAAGGCCGCACTCCTCATGCAAATTGTCGGTGGTTTTGCCAGCTTATTAAGTGCTCGAAAGCGCATAAAAAGGACAACAGAAAAGGGAGTGTGAAATGGAGAGCAAAAGAAAGAGAGAGAGGGAGAGAAAGAGAGAGAGATAGAGGGAGCGAGAGAGACTTGCTAGTCCCAATTGGGAGTATTTATAAGAAGAAATAAAACCGAATGGCAGCTACAATAATAGCGACACTCTTATACTTCAAGTGTGGCTGCATGAGCTAATGGGCGGGACTTTTGACGACTGCAGGTAATTTCGTTAATTAATGGGAGCGACAAAGGTGTGCGGGCGTGGCAGTCAAAGTGCACCAGCAGTAAATGCTATTATATTGTCTGTGTGTGAGTGTGTGCGATGCAGCAGAAGCAGCAGAAGCAGCAGCAGCTCATTTACATACAAAGCAGGATTTGCTCTGATACTCAGCAAACAGGAAGAACATACACAGAAAGACAGGCGAACGCTCTTGGGGATGCTGCAGAACTTGTCTAGAAATTGGCTAAATAAAAACACTTGTCAACTATCCTCCTCCTGCTATTATTTATTTATAAATAGTTGACAAAATGTGGAGCAACTCGTTTTAAAAGTTTTCGTCAGTCGCCTCAAGTCAATTGCTGACGTCGCTTAATTGAATTTAATATGGCCCAAGGCTATCATACCCAAACTCATATCAGTCCCTGACGAGCCAGAGGCATTTGAAAGGGCTGAGCCCGTGTAAAGGAATATTCGCTCTGTGGTTGCCCAAAAGCTGCCCGGAACTTTATTTGGTTACTTCGCAGATATTGAAGTGGGTCAATCGAGCGACACAAATGCAAAAGCTTTTAACACTGTACACTTGATGATGATAAAAGCTTCCTCGATGTTTCAGCAAGAGCTTTGGGCAAATGTTAAATTAAAGTTAATCTGTGCTTTTTGGATTCATAAAGCTTTAAACTGCTTTACGCGGCTTCTGCGCCCATACAAAAAATATTCTTCATTTAGCTAAAACAGAAATAGCAAGCTGTTCATGTGCCACAAAGCAGTGCATCAAGAAGTTTACAGTTATGGTAGAGGCGCTAGATTTACATGTTAAATAACATCTAAAATTTCTTCATTCTGTTGTAATTCAATTGGAGTTCTTTTCAGTTGGAATTTCGAAATCACATTAATTTTTTCCCAAAAAAGAAAATAAACTTGTTGGTTTATAAATTTATGTGTATGCTAGTTATCACTGTAAATACTTATTAATTAAATTTCACTCTCATTGCAAAAAGCATTTTCACAAAATCCAAATTCAACCCATTAGTAAACACAGTTAATGACTGGCAGATTGTTAATAAGATGTGTAGGCGAATTCTGTCAACGATTTTGGCCTCAATTATTTATGGGGCTTATTGTTTACATATTTTCCACTAGAAACAACAAAGCGTAGGAAGCTCTAAGCTCTAAGCCAAGTAGTGACAGTGCGAGCATAAACGCATCCTGTTCAAAGTCGCAGGATGCAAAAGCGAAGAGGTACTCGAGAAATGCTACAGCCGCATACTGTAAGATCCGAAACCCGACCCCCGACACCCGACTCCCGTCAGCCAGACTTACGTCCGCCTCACAATCTGTTAAAACTCTTGTCTGCTAAATGCTGACACCAAGCTTCGGCTCAAGTATTTTGCGGGCAAATAGTCCAGGCCGGAGCATCGGCACAGACATGGAAGGGGCAGCTCCCTGTCTCTGTGTTTGAGTGTGAAGCGGGTGCGGCGCAATGTAATAAAAGTCACTCGAGTGACATTTTTGAGCTTGCAGCTATACGAAGCATAAGCAGAGAGCAAACAAAGCGAACGCTGACCCCCAGCTCTCAGTTTCAGCTTAAAGCCCTCAAGCCCAGTCTGCTGCTGTTGCTGTTGCTGTTGCCAGTTGTTGTTCCTTTACAGCCGCTTTTTAATCGATTACGGGAAACGCGCATTGTTTGTCGCAAATCCTGTCTGAGTGTTGCATACAACAATTGCTGCAATAACAACACCATCAGCAATCCTAGAATCGCCACGTGTTCCCTGTCGTGTCACGATCGAAATGTCTTTATTTTTATCTCTATATATTTTGCTTTGCTACAAAATAGCAATATATATGCAGAAGTTGAATAAAACACAAAATAATAATTTAAGTCATTGATAATTGATTGTTGAGTCGTTGATAATGAAATGAAATATTGAATTAGACAATGTTAAGTAACTGAATAGAGCAGCAGATGCCATAAGAGCTGTGAGAGCGGGTGTGCCGATCTGCATATGCTTCGGTTATACTTGCTTTCCGGCGCTTAATATTGACTTCATTTAGCAAAAGTAGTACAAAATTGAATCTAGAGCAGTGAACACGCACTTGGAGTTTCTAAGGCACTTTTATTTTACTATCAGTGTGAGCTGGAGCGTCGTATTCAACATTAAATACCCCGCTTTAAGAACGGCTCATAACATACATAGCTCAAAATGATATTGAGGCATATAAATATTAGTTGATAAATTATAAGAAATATTTTTAAAGATAAAAACAGGAAATTCTTATATATTCAAAATTTTTGATAGTTTGATATCTATAGTTCTTATCTATTATACAGTTTTTTGTATTTTCTAAAACTCTTTATACCAGGAGCATAAGAAGAGCCTTGCTACGCTCATCTCTAGCTGGAGTGCCACGCAAACATTGTACATTGAACTTGCTGCCTATCACATTTTGCTGAGCCATCATCGGCAAGTGACTTACATGCAGGGGGCCGGCCTGTTCATATTCTTGTTTTATGCAGAATTATAATGTGCCCCTGCAACATATTCAATAAATGTTGTTATCTATGCAGCAAAATTGTCAAGTGTGCACTTGAGAAACTCATTTCAAGAATTGCTCCTGGCTGCTTTGCTGATAAAGCGAAGCACAAAAAAAATGGGGGAAGAGAAGTTTGGTATTTTTTACGCGATTTTCGGTTACTTTTTATGCAGTGTTACCTGTTTCGACGACGGCACGCACTCGTTTGTTTCCTTTGTTTTTTTATACACATTTTACTTTTTTTGTTTTCGTCACGTTTTTTGCTTGTTTTGCGATCAGCGATAATACAAAATGCACGATGCGCGGGGTTTCTCTTAGCTGCTTTGACAATCAGCTTCAGGAAATGCACGTCCTTAAAATGGCGACCGGATCAGCTTTCAGCATTCAGCTCTCCTCTTTCACCTTTCAGCTTTTAATATTATTTTGCCCCTTCGCATGTCGTCATATTTGCTTGTGGCATGTGTGAACTTACCTGCAACATAATCAGAGGGAATATATTAAGATTGATTAGAATACGTTTCATGGCGTAAAATGGTTATGAAATGATTCATTAAACGTGTACATGGAAAATTAAAGGGGACTGAAGGAAAATATATATATATCAGAAAAAGATTTTCCTTTTTTTTGTGATGATAAATTGGAATGTTTTTGTTGTTGATAAAGATATTTAGAAACAATGAAAGGCATTTTGAGTCTAAAGCATAAATATATAAAAAAGTTACTATTTATTAGTTTTATTATTTTTTATTAATTATAATATTACTTGGGGCTGTCTTAAAGAATTATAATAATAATATAAATACAAAATTTCCAAAGCATATTTCTGAAGAAATGGCAAAACAGTCGCCGAAGCTTTATAAGTTTTATAATTTTAGAAATCTTTCGATTTGGCCCTTTTCAACTTATTTTCGTGGTATTTTCAATGCCAAACCAAAAAAGGCCACAACTAGTCTAGAAAGCTGTGACAGCTGGTTAACTAGACGCAGACAGCTCGATGCCAGACGCCTTGGTGCATTGACCTATCCCAAAATTTGCCCAAAAAATAAAATTGTGAGTAGTAAGTTAAGCACTAAGGCCGCAAGTAGCGAAACTTGGTCAGTGGAACAGCGCATGTTGGGGCTGAACTTTTATTGACTCAACAGATTAACAGCTAATGAAGTGGGCAGAGGTGAGAGTAAACGGAATTTCGTATTATTTATTTATGTCTCTCTCGCTCTCTTTCCGTCTTTCTCTCTTTCTTTTCGGCAGAAGTCGTCAATAATATCCGCTTGTTAAGCATAACAACAATGATAATACCGATGACAAGCCAAAACTTGAATACACTAGAATTGGATAAGACGATATAAATGATAAGTGATAAATTATATATATAAATATAAATATATATATATATATATATATATATATATATTTGCTTCATTTTTTTTTCGTGATACAAATCGAATATCTAACATATTTTGTGTCAAATAATGTTAGGGTATCACAGCTGTCGTAAAAACTCAAGTAAAAAGTGTATGCTCTTGCACATTAATAACTAACACTTCATCTTCTTGCTCTTCTTCTTCTTTTGCTTTATGCAAAGAGCTACGAAAAAAGTATGCTTTAAGCAAATTATAACTGAGAGCCGCAGAGCTGGAGAAAAAGTTGGCAGCCAGTTGTTAATGCGAGTTCGTCCGCGCAGTTCGCTAGTTCTTAAAAGTAACCAAAATAATGAGTTCTTCATAAGCTGCAGCAAAAGTATCTTAAGCATTAGGCAAAAGAGCACGAAAATGCGTTTGCTTGGGCTGATGCTCATTTGTCAGTCAGGTGATTATCATTGATCAGCTCGGGAGTGCTCTGTGTGTGTTTACGTAGATATATTTCTATATTGCTCCAGTTTCGCCTAATGCACTTTCATTTTATTGCCAGCTTGTTTGTGGCACACAGCAGCCAAAACTGTGGGCAGATACGAAAGGTGGATTGCATTGGAATACAACGACTCTTACGCTGATTACAGAGCGGCAGAGCAGCTCAATGCAGGCAACAATCAATTGCGGGTGCGGACGAGGGCGGCGGCCACCCAGGCGCCCGCAGTGCAAGTAAAAGTGACAAATGAAGTGGAAAGTGCCATGATGAGGGCAACAGCGGTAGCTGAAAGACTGCAGCTAAATGGAAGTGCACAGAGCAATGGCATGCATGCAGGCATGCAAATCGTAAGGACATCTAACCAGGACATCAGCAGCATGAACTTAATGACACCCAATGCGCTGCCAATATCGGAAAGGCATAATTTCAGCAAGGACAGTAATTCCACTGGCGATGAGCATCTATTGCGATTGCAGGACTACAATTTGCTGTACAACGCCGAGCGACAGACATACTTTTTGCTGCACTCGAGCAATGGGCGTGGCGAGACTGCAGCAGCGCAAGGTAATCGGCTGCTGCAGCAGGTCGTTGACAACAAGCTGACCGCCGCCTTTGGCCTGAATACCAATGACGCAGCCAAGGAGCTGACCACGCAAACGGTGAGGCTCTACGATGCCGCCTCGCTGAGGCAATCGCGCTTCAATCCCTTCCAACCTACGCGGTAAGTTATGCATGATGCATGCCACACAGTGTCACTCTCTCCCCACTCTCTCTCTCCTTGAAACTGGCGCAGGTTCCCTATTTTGTAGTAAAATTAGTTTTGTTTTCATATTAAAAATCTTAATGTTTCTATTACATTATATATTCTTATTTCTATCTCTTTATCTGCCCCTCTCTATCTCACTCCTCAGCATCATCATCCACGGCTGGCTGGGCAATGCACATGCCAATGTCTATAGCTACCTGGTGCCTGCTTACCTCAATCTCAGCGATGGCAGCTACAATATTTTCACTGTCGACTGGGGACGTGGCGCCATCGCCGATTACATAACGGCCAGCTATAGAGTGAAGCCCGTGGGTCAGGTGTTGGCCAAGTTTCTGGACTTTCTGCACGTGGAGGCGGGCATGCAGTACGAGGATCTGCAGCTGATTGGCTTCAGCATGGGCGCCCATATTGCCGGGCTGGCCGCCAAACACGTGCAGACCGGCCGTGTGCGTGTGATACGCGCTCTGGACCCAGCATTGCCATTCTTTCGGTACGCCCACGAGCAGGAGCGCCTCAGCCAGAACGATGCCAGCTACATCGAGGTGCTGCACACGAGCGTGGGCAGCTACGGGTTCGATCGGCCACTGGGCCATGCCGACTTCTATGCCAACTGGGGCAGCCAGCAGCCGGGCTGTTTCTGGCACGAGTGCAGTCACTGGCGGGCATTCGCGCTCTTCAAGGAGAGCCTTCAGGCGACGGCCTTCGAAGCCAGAGGCTGTCAGCCAAGCGAATGGCAGCAGTTGACACGGCACAAACGCTGCCCGCAGCCAACGGGCAGCCGGCTCCACATGGGCGGCGATTTGGGTGAGCTATCAATGGAGCAGCTGGCGCAGCGCGAGGGAGTTTATTATTTTGAGACCCAGGCGAAGCCGCCCTATGATATGGCGTTGCCAGACGACGCATAAAGGCAGCAGCGCCATGTGACATGTGGCATGGTAAAAAAAAGAGCAACAACTGCCAAAGCGTAATGAGCAAATGTGCAGAGCGCATTTTTATTTCTAATTAGTAAGTGCATTTGTATATGTGTGCGTGTGTGTGTGTGTGTGTATTTCTAAAAGCTGCACTGCAAAATTAAAAAATGCTACCATGTGTAAAATGCTTTTCATGCCAGCTCCAGCCATGGAAAAATAGCAAACAACAAAAACAACTCGCAACGTGAGCATGTGAACGAAATAAAAACCAAAAATTCTTGCAAAAGTAGTTTTCGTCTCGCATATTTTGTATAACTAAAAAAACATAACACAAAATACTAGCAAACATATCGTAAAAACTCATAAAAACACGCAAAATCTAATTTTAAGTAAATTGAAAGATTTTCATGATAAAATCGCAACTCGAAAACAAGATTCCAAGACACGTTTTGCGATTTAGTTAAAATAATTTATAATTTATTTATTTAAAAATTGACAAATCATTGCTTTTATTTGAAATTGAAATCATGTTGCATTTAATTTACATTTGACAACAGATTCCATTCTGATTTCTCTTGACCATTCCCATCTAAATATTGTTGCCCCAGTGGAAATTTTAATATTTTGAATATTTATAAAATAATATTTTTGTGAATTCTTTAAAATTAAAATAGAAAATATTCAACAATTTTCAAAGTTTAAGTTTGTTTTTAACAAGCTGCCTATGAAGCATTACTTTAAAAGTTTAATTACAACTACTTGCCAACTGAGTCTAACTTCAATTTTGATTTCTTTGTTAATAAGAGCTGTCATTGAAACAGAACACACATACAGTCACCCGGCCGCAAATTATGAAATTCTGTGTAATATGTATGAAGCTCTTTTTTTTTTTGGCGCGAGACCTACATAAATTACACCTAAACAGACGCAGTCACTGTCCCACACAAACACAGTCACACACACACACATCCAAACACACTCACACACACACAGAGAATAACATATTTAATGGCAGTAGACAAAAGAGTGTGACATGTATGCAAGCAGTTAGAAATGTCTGATGCTAACAAGCAGCAAACCTAAACGGCAACGCGTATATACGACTAGCATATGCCCTGTGAATGTCGCAAAATATACAGTTAATGCAGCTGGTACAGAAGAAACAAGAATTTGTTAGCTTTGAATGTGCTTTGAGTTTGTCTGTCGAATATCCTTTATTCTGGTTTCTTCCAGTATGTACAGGGTATAGCAAAGGCATCACTTGATATTATTCTTATTTTGTTGTCTGTTCTGGCGACACTTTGTTGCATGCATATTGCATGCTGCATACTTGTTTTCGCAAGGCGCATAAATTAAAGATGGCGGCATGTTGCACGTTCCACGTTGCACGCGGCACATAAATGACTTGGCATGCATTAAGCTTTAATTGGCCCACTGTGCATGTGTGGGAGTGTAGCTCTCAACGGCCAAATCGTTGTAAATACTTTCTGGGTCGCACGGCTGCCATTAATGTGATTTCTTTCCAAATCATTTAAGGAGTGCCTACGGCCCAGGCACAGCGTGACCAATCGGCACGTGGGCAATGCGAAATGACAACCGCAAATATTTGCCAAAGCAAATAAAAAAACAAAGCAAAACAAAAAAATCCATTTCTACATTTTTTCTTTTAGGCAGCCCAGAAATGTAGGCAACACATTTCTGCCATCACATAATTTCTCCCCTGAGCATAGTAAAAATACTTGTTGAAAATATAAACATAATACATATATATATAATATATAAATATATATGTATGTGTATATAAATATATATATATATATATATATATATATATATATATGTATATATATTCCCGCAAAGGAATGTCATCTGCATTTAGATTAGAATGTTGCACAGCTTTTGAGGTCAGCGGCGGTGAGCCAAACGTGCAACAAATTGCATATAAATTATTTTAAAGTCGCAAAAGTTTTGAAATTATTTTTATTTCATATTTTTCTAGTGAGTGCTCGAGGCGCCTGCAGCCCGTAAAGCCGAGTTAGGCACTCGAAAATTGCCATAATGAAGTTTTTCTAAGCTCTGAAGTAGACCAGCTGCCCTAAGCCAGAGCGTAGGGCGACCAATCCACTGGTCCATGGGTTGGTTCTATTTATGTGCAAACTTTTATGGCTGCATTAAGTGCTTTAATCGCATTCCGTACAGTTTTGTCATTTATGAACTTACTCAAAATTAAATTTATGTTTCGTATGAAATTTGACAATAATATTTATTAAATTTATATTTATATTTAAAAGTAAGTTTTAAGATTCTTTAAAAACTCATTCTGTTTCTTTTGTATTATATTTTTAGTAATGAACTTGGCATATTTTTGTAAGAAATATAAAATGAGCATATAAAATACTTCTTTATATATAATTTTATTTATAATGATTATTTAAAAAAAAAGCAATCATTAGATAAATGTGGTATCATTGAGAGTGGCACAGCTTTCAATTAACTAAATTTAATGCATAATTATAATTATAATATTATATTATATTTTTTCAATTTTTTTAATTTAAAGTTTTGTTGAAAAGTATTGAAAACTATTGAAAATTATTAAATATATTATTGAGCCAGCAGTTAATTAATTTAAGTGAGGCGATTCGCACAATATATTAATTTATCAGAGGTTGTGTTTGTGAAGAGATTTCGGTCATTCGTGTCGTTTTTCCGCAATCCACAATTCACTTTGTATCTGCTAAGCTGTCTGTCGCAGTAGCAAGAAACTAATGCATAATTAAATCACACAAATCACATAAGTAAAAGCTACTTGAAACCCGTATTTAGTTCAAGGTTACTTTTTATATATCAAGAATTTGAAAATGTTATTATTAATTTTAATGCTTTTATTGATAGTAAATAAAATAAAATTATTTAAAAAAAAATGCTTCATACATTCTGGAATAATATTTAGATTTTATTTAATAATTATTTAATTCATTTTATTATAGCTCACAAATTTTGGAAGTGACATTAAATTTAGATTTAATAATTCTCACTCGCAAACATTTAATTGAATTTGTTTGTTGCAGCTGAATAGAGGAGAAATAATCTTATGAGATTTTGCTTACCACAGCATAGATTCCAAGTAGTTCATGTTTTGTTAGCTGTTTGCTGTTGTTAGGACAAGTCAAGTTGGCACTCGCACTTGCACACACACACACCTACACCTCTACACAGACACACTCACTGGTGCAGTGCCACAAACTTGGTTGTGAAACAAACTCAATTTGCGTGCAAGTTTTGGCAGCAAAATTTGCACTTGGCAACACATAAATTGTACTTCGTATTGTTCGTAGATGTTGCAACTGTGGCAAGAACGTTTTTGAGGCAGCGCGCGGAAAAACCCGTCACTGTTGCCGGCTGTGCACTGCAAACCCAACTGAAATACGAAGGCAGACAGACAGCAAAAATTACAACAAAATAAATAGAAGTAAACAACGAATACACGCGCTAATTTGTTGGCCAAGACGCTGAGCCCCAAACGGGGTAGTTTAGCTAGCAGGCCTGCAAGAGCACACTCACGCACACAATCCGCCTCTTGGAAGCCCCTCAAATGTGCTTCCTTCTCCACTCTGCCCCCCTCCTGGCACACCCACAACAAAAGAGTTGATTTAGATACTGTAGAACAGTGGGCGCGCTGCAAAATGAGCTGCACAGCACAGAGAGCAGACAATGCATTCCTAATGCCTGACATGCTAAAGCAGCCCTTTAACCCGCTACTGCTCACTGCTGGTCCCACGTCGCCCTGCTCACGCAAGTGGCTCAGGACGTTTTTATTTCTTTTCGCTTTTATTTTGCTGTCTTTGGCTTGGGGTTTACCAGCGCCGGTCACAGCCTGTCATAAAGTGTCGCGTCGCGCATTTCCTTTACCTGCCATGCCGCACCCAGCGCGCCCACCAACCGACTTCCTTCCCAGACTGTCAGTGGTGCTTCCTGCTTCTAGTGCGTGCTTAACCCGCAATGGCTTCCGGCGCACGCACTGCAGCCACAAAAAGTGCACATTACTTACGAGCATTGTCGGCTTTGGCTGAACTTACATCAGCTCTATTACAACCTCTCTCTGCTAGCAACTAGCAACTAGCACTAGGCATTGGAATTAAATTCCGCAAGAGCCTGTGAGTGCTGCCTTGAGCCTGACAAAAACAAGCTCAAAGAACAAAGCTGCCGATGCCATCGACCAAAAAAGATTCTGGAATTGCAGCAGCAGCATCAGAATGCAGCTGTGACATAAAACCTGCAGCTTGTTTGTTGACCTGCAGCAAATAGAGAAAACGATTGGTGAATGCTTCACATCCAAATACCCTGTAAAAATTTTCAAAGCAAGTGCATCTTATAGATTGCAATCTATATCTTGCAAGTGCATCTCAGATATAGATTGCTTCATTTTCCATATATATGAACTTTCTTCTCTTATATATTATTATTTATTAGTCTAGATCCTACTCTACATACATACATATATATAATCTAACTCAGCTTGTGCTACCCTAGACAGTGTCTTTCGTAAATTACAGGGCATAAAAACCAATGAAACGCATTGCCACAAAATGCCAGCAAAAGGTTCATATATGAGTATGCATTATACATGTGTGTGTGTGCCAGTGTGTGTGTATCGTGTGTGAATGCTTGGTGAAGAGACAAAAAGGCAGCAGCAGGTTGTAACCAAAATGTGGATAACTGTTGACCAAAATGGCAGCATGGCGTCTATTCGCAGCGCTTGAAAGGTGACACAGCAGGAAAATGTTTTTTTTTTTCGAGGGTCAGTGGAAAGCCGCAATAAATTATAGCTTTGAGCGCTGTGAACTTAAAGAGCTTAAAGCAAAGGCACAAATTAAATTAAATAAAGGCGACCGAACAACTATTAAATTATTGCAGCAAAATATGCACCAAATGTAATTTTACAGTTGGGTCAAGGATTTGTGCCTAATTTCAATGTAAAACTTGGTAAAATCCACGCAGGCACTCAAACAATTAGTGAGACAAAGGTAAGAGTGGGTAGATTTCAAGAGGCGCGCTGCACTGGCTGACTGGAGAACTAGCTCAAGCGTCATCAACTGAAGCCATACGACGACGAAAAAGTTTCAGTTTTTGCGCAAACAAATTGGATTATTTGATTACGTGTTTGTGCCCGAGACCCGAACAGGTGCACAAAACTCAGGTTAGAAACAGAGAGAGAGAGAGAGAGAGAGAGAGAGAGAGAGCGAGTGAGAAAGCGAAAAGGGAGAGAGAGAGAGACAGTGAGGGAGGGTACGAATCAGACGTTGACGCTGACAATTTTGTTAAGCGGCCAAGGGATCAAGTTTTAAAGGGGGCCAAGCATATTGCACTGCTTCCAGTTTCAATCTGAACAAAAAAAGAATAAAATAAATAAGAAAACGAATCAAAAATCGAAATGAAGAAAAAAGGTTTCTTTGGCTTTGAGACTGATTTATGTGGATATTTGTTTGCCATTTGGCAAATGTTGCAGCTCAGCATGAAGAAGAAGCTAAACAACTGAAAGCTATAAGAACTAGAATACAAATTATATATAGTACGTCTGACAGGAAGAACTTATAAAGCTGAAAATGATTGAAATCGATTTTACTAGAAGCAAGCGGCTATTAAATAAGCCGACAATATGGTTAATATAAATAAAAAGTTGAAAGGTCAAAGTCAAGAGTTTGATTTTGCAAAAGAAACTGTAAAATGCAAAAATAGTACGTTTGAAATATTAGATTTGAATCCAAGTCAGAGCTCAGAGCTGTCGAAGAGAGTGTTTGTGATAAATTGCAGCAGATAAGAAACTAATAAAGAAATGTGAAGGGGAAACTTGAAAGTACAGAAAGGTTAACTGACAAATCTTAAAAGATAAACAAGTAACTAAACTCTAGTCGAGACTGCTCGACTAAGAGATACCCTGAATCCATTGAGCTGTAATACCAATCATAAAAAGTTTCATTTATTCATTAATAGTAAACAACACATGCACACACACACACACACACACACAAACATATGCATGCACGTAATATGCTCACTGCACAGTTTTGCGGCTGCAGCAGAGGCTGTGCTATGCAAACTTTATTGTTTAATAACTTTTTTTCTCGATCTATGTTCTTAATGAAATTTTCGGGGCATGATTATGACATCTAAATGTACCTATATGCCAAATTTCAAGTCTCTAGTATTTGATATACGTGAGTTATCGATTTTGTTGAATTGTGGGCGAAAGGGGCGTGGCATCAAAAATCCAAAAATGACAAAATGTGCGGATTCAATATAGCTATCAACCACAACTTAGTGCATGATTCTATCTTTAACGGTGTGCACGCCAGACCTCAAAAACAAAGAGATATTTTCGATAGTTATCGATAAAAAAGGAATGGGACGAGTTATCGAAAAAAAAAATAAACTCGTACAGCGTATGGTATTATCGAGCATTTTGCTTTTTATTTGAAGTCTCTAGCTTTTGTGGTTGCAGAAATCCAGGTGTTTACACGGACGGACGGACGGACGGACGGACGGACGGACGGACGGACGGACGGACGGACAGACGGACAGGGCTAGTTCAACTCAGCTCGTCGAGCTGATCAAGAATATATATACTTTATGGGGTGTGGCACGCCTCCTTCTGCCTGTTACATACATTTGCACAAAAACATTATACCCTGAAATTTCCATTTTCAATGGATTCAGGGTATAATTAAATCACAGTAAATTTACAAAAAAAAAAAAAACATTTAGAGCAATTTAACGTGAGAAAATAAGCGACAATTTTCTAAAAATTTGTCTTGAAATGAAATTTAAAGAATTTCCAAGAATTAATTCATATTAAATTTCAATAAGCTTTCCACTTACTACAAAGAACTTCGAATGAAGGGTCAGAAATTAATTTGAATACTATATAGCAAATAATATTACGATGATTGAATTAGAAATCTGAGCTGAAGCTTTTTCCTAAGCATTTCAAAGAGAAGTTAAGCTATCGCCCTTGCTGGCAATTGCAACGCCATCAACAAAGTAATTTTTATTGCTAGTTAATTGACTAATTGCTTCAATTGGCAATTGATAAAATGACAGGCGGTTACGTGAAAAATGGTTAAAGAGATCGGGTAACTGGAAACGACGACTAAATGGAAATTGGCATCCAGTTAGTTGTCCAGCGGGCGTAATAAAATAAGAGAGAACTCGATGTGGCACCAACAAACATAAGTTACCTTGTGGCAGCTGGGGAAAACAGTTACCTTTTGCACAGACAAATTAAAAGTCAATATGGTGTGTCGCACACACACGCAGACATAGAGAGCATGCTAGCAACAAAATTTATTGTTTCAAGCAGGTTGCAAACAGTTAGAAAATTGCTTTTGGCTTGGCAGCTTTCGAAGCGTTCAAACTGTGCGCTTGTTTGCTTAATTGATTTATTTATAAATATATATATATATATATATATATATATATATAAAACATGTATTGCGAAAGCCCGCAGTTGGCAAGTGCAGGCGACAGCAGCTGCTACTGCAGCTACTTCAATATGTGGCATTGGTGCGTATGAGTAATTTTTAATTTATATTTAAATATTCTAAAAGCCAGACCCGACATATGCCTGGCACATGAAATGGACTAGTTCCATTATTATTATTTTTATTTATTTATTATTTTGTCAGGGTTCACTTTCGGCCTGTCCTAATGAATTGCGGGTCCGAAGCCCACAACCCGCAGCAGCAGACCAAAACAAACAAGCAAACATGCGAGAGGCGTTACGGAAAAGGCGTTCAACTAAAGTGTGAAGCGAACTAGGCAACTATCAGAAGTAGAAATAGGGGCAGGAGGTTCTTAAGGGTGTTTTACATCGTCTTTTCAACGCTGCGCTTTTTGATAAGAAGTATGTTAAACATGTGCCAGTTATGCACAATCGATATGCGATATAGTAAATGCGTAAGTGGCAAGCGTTTTTGTGCTGACTGGCAGACAATTAACCCTTTACGTGCCAATTGCTAAATAAATTAGCAAGTATATGTATGTGTGTTGATTGAAAAACTCGACTCTTAAGTTTCGAGCAGAAGAGAAATCGTTTTCAGCTCACAACCTCCCGCCTTTGCCAGGAATTTTAATTGGCATTGTTGCCTTCAAGTGGTGCCCATTAAAAAGTTGACTTCTGGCAACGCCTCGAAGTTGAGCCTTTGGCCGTTGGCTTAGCTATTCTATTGCCCAATCAGCACTGCTGCATTGCGCCTGCCGTTCTTTAATTAAGTTAATGTTCGCCCTTGAGTTGCCTTTGTATTTACCATATGCTTTTAATGAGGCTCAGCAAATAAAGTGCGCATACGCCATGTGTAACGCGGCGTATTTCATGACAGCTGACATTTATGGCTATTGGCACGTTGAGATGCCAATTTGCGTTGATTAATCAAATAAATACCTCTACAGTTTTACGAAATTTAACGTGCCAGCAATAAAACCCGGATTATTTATTAATTATAATAGACAATTGAAATTGATGACTAAGTGTTCCCAAAATTAGTTCATTTTGGATGTAGACCACATCAGCAAGTTTTATGCTTATCTGTGAAAAAGTTTTTAAGTCCATTTCTGAATTAATAATAAAAAAATAAAAACATAAACAGGAATTGCGTTCGTATTTGCAACTAATTAAATTAATCTCTATTAACTTATGAGTAAATACCAAAAATAAAACCTTTTTGCATTAAAAATGTCTGCATTTCTTTCAAATATTGACAAAACTTTCCGCATGAGTTTCAGAATATTTTAGTTTCAGGTATTAAATGGCATGTTGCATAAAATACATTTGCACACTTTTATATTGAAAAGTTTCTACAGAAATATTTAACATTTCAATCTATATATGCTGCATAAACAATAAGAAACAAACAAAAGCAAGAAAAAGTTGAAAATTCACATGGACAGATAGTCATAAAGGATTTAGAGTAGCCAGGGACTGTAATCTGCCACTGAACAAATTGAAGTGCTTTACATTATTATTCATTGCTCAAGCAATATGATGTTTGCCATGCCAAGTTGTAATCGCTCGACCTCAAGCCGTATCCGAGCCAACAACTTTCAACAATGACATTCACTTTTGGCCAGCAGCACAGCCCTCCGACAGTCAACCACCGAAGCCCCCAACTGTGCCGGATATGCAGCTTGCATATGCCATGTGTCCAAGTCTGTTTCATTTCAAGTGTCCCCAGCTACCGTTCATGCGAGTCTATTTGATTTTGCTTGGGGCTTTTTCTCCTCTCTGCGTAAAACGAAAAATGCTTTTGCTATTTGCTGGCATTTCTCTTGCATAGTTTTATTTCTGTTGCTTTTATTTCTCTTTTTAGCACTCCCGCACAACGGGTCGCTTTTATCCACTTGAATTTCATGGCGATAGTGTTTGTGTTTCATTGCATTGCACGAGCCGGAAAAAAATTAAGCAATTCCAGCAAAAGGACTATTTTTTCGCTCTGCACTTTTGTGATATGTAAATTGTATTTTTTACACAATTTTATTTATTGACACTTGACCGTTTAAGGTAATTGCTCAATTATTAATGCAAAAAAAAAAAAAAAACATTTAGTTGTTCCGATAAGACCGTTTAATATAAGTTTATCGTAGATTGTTGGTATTTTCCCTGATACCAAAAGTTGAATGTCTGGGAATTCGAAATTTTAAATATTTGTGTAACATATTTTAAAACATTTTATAAGAGTGTGCGAAACAAAAAACTTCCAGCATTTGAACTAAAGCCAAATTCGGTAGCGCACGTTTTTACTTTCATCTTGAGCCTTGAAGTTGGCGAGCTCGTTTATATGCCAATTACAGAACCGCATGAGATGCCAAAAACAAAACAAAAAAAAAAAAAAATATTTATTAATTGGAAGAGGAAAACAAAAAAAAAGTCCACGCTAAATTTCAAGCAGTCCTAATCGGAAATTCTACCGGACCTTTTGGCAAGAAAACCTCGAAATTTAAGCACCTCACCAAAATATTATTTGTTAAATGGGAACAAAAAAAAAAGAAAATAGGGAAATAATTTTAATAATTTGATAAAATTTAATCCATGCGCTGAGTAGGTGAAATAGACCGAAACCAAAATATAAATTTATTTGTACATGTAAAAAGAAAGAAATAAATAAAAAAAAAAACAGTTTGGCACCAGTTCAACTTTTGCCGCAGAACATTAAGAAAATTAAATGAAAAATAATCTTTAATGTATAACGTATACAACACGTTATTAGATAATTTTTTGATGGTCCTTGGCAAAACTCGAAACAGGTTTTTGTCCTTAAAGGCATAATCGTGTGACCATTAAAAAAATGCGAGTAAAACACGAAAAATAACAGCCTGTTATGATTTAAGCGAGAGAGAGTGTGGGCGAGAGAGAGATAGCATATATGGGAGTCTACTTAAGGGCTTATATAAATCCAAGGATTTCGTTTTTTTTTAACGCTCTTTGAAATCATTTTACGTGTAACCCATTTATATAATGTGTTGAAGTGCTTACCCCACATAAACGCCTGTTGGATACGGCTTACCAATAGATACTAACTTGCAAGAGACAGAAGAGAACGAAAGGCAAAACAAATGTGATTATAATGGAGGGATAAAACAAATATATAGGTATAATGAGCAGGCTAATGAGATAAAACCAGCTATAACATGAAGTGGACCTGAAAATAACAATGACTACGGATCTCATCAGTTTGAAAATTCTAGTACTTTATGTTCCATAGAATTTTCATAAACAGCTTACGGGCCAAGTTTCACTTGATTATGCAGCAAATTGCATTTGAGTGTCTGGGCTGAGAGAGGGGCGTGATGCTTGTTCGTTGGATTTGTTGCTAAGAGTAAAATAAGCAGAAGGAAAATATAATACTCAGGCTCAGGATAATTCACTGCTGCTGACTAAGTACATGAGAAAAAAAAAAAAAAATGAGAAACAAATAAGAAAACAGGCGTCGCGGCAAATGAATTGCGGAAGTTTAAGTGTTAGCAGTGACGGCAAAAAATAGGAAATAGCAATAGCATGAAGAGAGTGGGGCTAGGAGGTGAACTAAAGAGTATAGATCGAATGGTTAGCTAGTTGGTGTCGCATTTAATTTGAAAATTTAAAAAAAATTGAATGATTTTACTAAATTGAATGGCTGTGCTGACATGCGACACTATTTATATCTATATCTGCTGTGCAGGACAGGAATATATTTGCCAACATCAACAGAATTAATTTAAAAAGCTGAAATGCATTTTGAACTTGTTACTCTCCCATACAACACTGTTGCACTCTTGATTTAGCTGATTATGCGTTGCTAAGCAAAGTGAGGAACTCTCGCTGTAAATACTTGAACAAACTTTTGCAACATTACTCAGCGCTGGTAGTCACATACAAGTTTCCATCAAGGGCAGATGCACAAAAGGCACTGCACGTGCCAAACTCTTCAGGTCGCCGCCGCCGCCGCCGCCTCAAGTAGCTCTCGTGCGCACAAAATTTGATTTCTAATGGCAACAGTTTGCTTCTTCTTACTCAGTCGAAAAAAACATGTGAAAACATGAAAAATTCAAGCCAGAGAGATAACATGAGGACACGCTCTGTATATGCTAGAAAAATATTTCTCGTCTCATTGCATGTGTAAGTCTCTCTGAGTATGTGTGTGTGTGTGTACGGGAATGTAGTTAAGCAAACATATAAACATAGTGTTGCATATTTATGTGCTGCGCGCTCAACTTTCCAAAGGCCTCTGCACGACTAAGGGATTAAAATCATCAAAAACGGTCGCAAACTTAAAGTTGCTCCACTTTAGTTTCTGACAGCACGTTTTGTACCCTAGCTAAACCACAACCAAATTGTTTTTATTTATCACTAGAGGATATATCTTATATTATTATATATATTTCCCGCTTTTCGGCTTATAACTGGATTTAAAGGGTATAAAACATTCGTATAGTTGCTGTAATTCGTTTTCTTTATTTTACTGTCATGTGATGAGTTTTTGTGGCAAAAAGAAACGCTTAAGGATACTTGTGCAAGATTTATGATGTGTTAGGTTTTTCTTTTTCAGTTTCATTTATTTATTTATTTTTTTTCTTTTTTGATGTGGAGTTTGCCACAGGACTTGCAACAAGTCCACATCCTTTTTGCGCAACAGCCCTCTTGCACATGCATATGCATGTTAAAGCGAGGACATGCAATTTTTGTTCCTTTGCCAAGTGGCGCTCATTTTTTAATGAGCGCTCCGGAAATGCCTGTGTGCGTGTGTGGGTGTGTATGTGGCGTTCGTTTTGATTTATGAACAACGCAGCGTAACTGACATTTCGTTGGAGGCTGTTGCGTGGGTATGGCAGGACATTGGTTAAATAAGTTAAACAGCGTGGATATACACATATATATATATAAATAGACACATTATTTTTAATATGACGAACGTATATATGAAGTATTACTTCATCCTGTTGTCGTTTGCTGTTTGTAATGTCCTGTCTGACCCGTGGCTTTATGTCTGCCTGCCTAAAAGTTGACTGCCAAAGTCCTTAAACTGTATTTACGCATCGCACACGCATCCATTAATCAAGCAATTTATCAAACATGTCATTTGGTAGCGGCAGCAGCCACAATTATGAGGGGATTGCCATATTTGGGATTAGATCGTCTGTTTCTCTCTCTCCCTCGCTCTCTTACAATTGACAAGTCTGAAATGTGAGAAACTTGCAACAGATTCTACCAGAAGTATGTGCCACGACTATGGGCTAAATTATAATTTTAGATAAACTAAAATTGTCTTGAACAGCTAAATAATATAGATAAATATATATAGAAATATGTGCATTTGGTATACTTAAAATTAATTTTTAAAGTTTTATTAATTAAAGACAATATATTCAAAAAATCAAAGTTGATTTAGAATAGTTAATCGCTCTGTTTACTTAACGCTCTGCTTCTTCTTTGGCAGTTTTTTTTTTCCATTTAAGCCATGAGGACAAAGAGGAAAAGATATCAAACAAAAGCGATTTATGAACTAATTTCCAATTCTTTCTTTAAAGTCATTTTAAATACTTCACTTAAATATTAGAAACAACTTGAATTTTGTACAATACATATTTCTTTGTTGGAAGATCTTCGCGGTCATTTTGACTTTTTTTTCTGGAGATTTCCAATTAATTGTAAGGTGTAACGATCTTGGGCTAGCTTTTAATGGATTTGCCCACAGTGCAAAATCACTCAGGAAGTTCACTAAATTGACAACGTTTTCCACTGAGTGTGTGCCTGTCTATCACTGGTTGTCTGAGTGTATGTGTGTGTGGGTGTGAGTCTGCATAGTTTCGATTGCCATCAATGTTGTTCTGCTGTTGGTTAAAGCAAGCATCAGCCACAATTCTGGGTCATGTCAAAACCGTAAGACATGTCAATCAGCTTTATCATTTTGTAAGCATGTGTGTGTGTGTTGTAACGTAAAACCGGCATTAGTCAATTATGTTCTGCCTTAAAAGCCATTCAAATGCAAACAAGTGCGGCCTGTAGCTTGGCTTAGCTCTTAAGGCAACGCTCCAAGGCTCTCCTTTAGCTCAGCTTAAGAGTATGCTACAATCTTTGCATACATAAACACAAGCGCACATAGACACACACTAATGTATTTTTTCATACATAAGCAGCTAAAAGCTTATAGTTCATCAACTGAAAAAGTCAGTAAAGCTTGGGGACGAGGGGTGGCATATGAGAGAACTGTAAAGAGGTTAATAACTGTAGACACTGCCAAGAGACGCTTGAAATGGAGCTGCCGTAACTGAAACTTCGGACTGTTTGCCTGCTTTTTGTGTATGCTGAGGAAATGGGGGTTGCACGTGCGTGTGAGTATGTGTGGGTCCACAATGATGTCTTAAGAATGCGTGCGTTGGGGATACAAGTTATGCGTGCTCTTTTGTAGTTAACTGAACTTGCTCAATATAACTGCAGGGTATATTTCGAAGTTGTATATTCGAAATTATAATATAAGCAGCAGTTTTTTTTTTTTTTTTTTAAATTAAAGCTTAATGTATAAGCAGATTTTATGGTTCTGTGTTTTATTCTAGAATAGTTAGATAATTTAAAAACCATAAAATGGTAAAGTAACCAGTTTTGGTAAACGGGTTTAATTTTTTTATGCATTTCTTTTTGTTATGTGAGCAATACAGTGTAGTAAAAGTTTTTAATGAAGTTTGTAACACTTTAGATAAAATTTAATAAAACTAATTTTCTCTTTACACAAAAAATATAAAATATAATTAAACATTTTCGGTTGTCGTTTAATATAAATAAATATTTTTTAATATTTTATTACCCACGAAAACCATCAGAAAGTTTTCAAAGCATTGATAAAAGTTTCATTTTTTAACAACTTGTAAGCATTTTTTATAACTTTTCTTTTATATAATTAATTTAAACATTTTTCTAGTTTCATTGCATATACCGGGTAAAAAGTTTTCACTCAGTTTTGTTTTTAAGTTATTCAATTTTTTAACAAAAAAATTTTGTGTTGTTGCACTCCATGCCAAGTATTATCAAAAGACTTGCACTCATTTATGCATGCATCAACATGTTTGAAGGAGCACATATATTTGCATGTGTGTCAAAGCCAAAAGGATGTGACACATAAAAATGGTGACATGCTTTCAGCTTTAATATGTTTACCTTATTTTAAGACTTTTTTTTTCTTCTTTTTCTATATTTTTTTATGATGGATCTTATTTTGGTTACACCACTGACGCCTACAAGCGCAAAATTGAATATTTACGACTTTATGGAGCCAAGAAAATGTAGGAAAAAAATAAGCCAAAACAATGGAAAAAACAAGCGTCATAAATAAATGTCTATATCAACGAAGCAACGAAAAGTTCTAGTCCAAGCATTTTTATGAGCTGCCATAATCGGAAATTTTTGGCTTTTCGGATTTAGCAAACTCAAAAGTCGTTTTATTACCTTCGAACATGCGACAATTGTAGCGCCTATAAAACACACTTGTATTTATATACTTATATATATACGTATATGTATATATACAAATATTCCTATTTCTTATATATATACGTATATGTATATATACAAATATTCCTATTTCTTTTTCTATGCCTGGGCGAGACTGCTTGGTTACGCCATCTAGTTTGTTCCCGACACTGCACCCGAAAAAAATAAAAACCCACGCAAATCCACGCCAAAGTCATTTCCGTGTTATAAAAGTCTGGCACATTGCAATTTGCGTTTCGCGAAATGGGCGTGGCCAGTGCAATGAACCGCTGGGAAAAACTGCCGGTATAAAAACGCCAACAATGTTTTCGTAACATGGTCGAGGAAATCTACGCCTAAAAGTATTTTATGCAAACGGCAATGTTGGGGGCGGGCTGCCACAGTTGATAAGCAGGCAACAGAACACAGCAGACAAGCACAGACAGCCATAGTCATTGTAAAACTGACAGCCTTTTGCTGTTCTTTGTTGCGGAACAATGATGGGCAGTGTCTGATGCTCAATACCCTGTATTTAAAATTGGCAAAAAGAAGCGTAACTGTAAACTGTACATCTAACATGCTAAAGTTGCATTTAAAAAATAATAATAAGATATGTATATATATTTATGTATATATATATATATGTATGTATATATGTATATAGTTTAGCTCGTAAATACATTTTTTATTTTATTTTGTCTATATATTTTAAAGTTCTCCTTTTATTGTAGAGTATTTTCAAGTTTCTGTCTATTCTTTCTGAGGTCTTTGTAAATATACGTATGTATTTGTATGGATATATATATATGTATGTAAGTAGATATCCCTTGCTTAAAAAAAATGGTGAATAACATCAACTTATTACGCTCTGTTTTTGTTTTTTCTTCTGTGAGCGGCGAATGTGCGTGTGTGTGATTCCGGAAGCTTTCACCCTTTGAGAGCTTTTGAGCTCATGCGTGAATATGTGTGTGGATTTTCATTTGTCTATTTTGTGCAGCTAGTTAAATATTTATTTAACCCTTAAAACTAACCTTTATGTTTGTATTTTGAACGAATTGTTTTAAAAGTGTAGAATTATTTTGTTCAACTAATTTACAATAGTTATTTTCAATACATTTTGTCTGATTTAGTCATATTGACGATTGGAGCTTATTGATTATTGACTTCAAACTAATCAAAAATAGTAATTTTTTTGTCTAGAGTATCCTATATTCGTTACTTTCGTTGTGACACTTTTTTTTCAGTTTTATGAGATCCTAGTTGTTTTTCTTGCGCTTTGACGTTTATCAATTAAAGTTTCTTTCTAAAATGTTTCTAAATTTTGTTTGCACATTTTTATTTTCAATTAGCAAATTAACATTTTAATGACCACGCCCGCGTCGCCTGCGCAAACTATGTTTGGGGCATATTTAAATACAACTACACTTGTTTGAAGCGCTGAGCCCGAAAACAGAGTTAATTTTCTTAGCTTAATTAAATTGTATAGCAGCATCTGATGCCGGTTTTCTACCATCTTCTTTGTCTCTCTAACCTCAAGGCTACAATTTATAAGGCATCTAGCTTCTTTCATTTCATAAATAACTTTAAGCATTTATCTTGAATATTAGCACAAATATCACAGTCAAGAGTGCAATACTAAGATACCCAAGATTAAACAGAGTTTTTCATGTACATGCTAATTGAATGAATGAATTTACAATTCAAGTTCTCCGACATAAAAATTTTGATGTATAACAAGAAAACGATTTTGTTATTCACTTTCTAATTAATATACGAAATTCACAACCTTTGTTTATACGGCTCAAATAATTAGTTAAGTCAGTCTCTTGTCGGAATAGAAAATGCTAAATTCATCATTTATATGAAAAACAGAAAAGTTTACTATAGTTGCAGTTTGAAGACTTTGTAATTAATGCACATTAAATATTTATTTAAAATCCAACGAACAGTAAATGGAAATATGTGAACGTTAATGCTTTAGGCAAGGGAGAGAGAGCTAGCTAGCCCCCTAGCTACCAGGAATTCAAAATGGTTAAACGTAACTATTTGAATAGCACAGCGCTCCGGATTGCAAACACCGCTCCCTATGCGCTATGTTGACTGAACGCCTAACCGGATGCTTCAGTTATATAATACATACAGAGAGAGAGAGAGACAGAGATTCAATGAGAGGGAAAATGCAGCTGGTTGTAAAAGTACGTGCGTACTGCTGGGTGGGTGAAAGTTTAACAAAAGTTTAATTGAATTTCTGTCGCCTGAGTGACGTCAAATGGTTGAAGCCTTAAATGAAAACCCTATGGATTGTGGATAAAGCTTGTTACGCGCTTAATCATTGTATTGGAATTTTAATGTTTATATATATGTATATATATATATGAATTATACATGCAAAATATCTATATATTAAAGCCAAGGCATTGCAATAATGCGTTATCAATGGCAAGTAATTGTGCTCGATGCCACATCCTAAAACCACACATATTCACTGACATCAGGCTTCAAGTCACAAGCATTTGACCTAGCCACACAAATTGCGGATGCCACAGGCTTACGTTGTATGCATAGCAAGTGGTTCAGATGTGTGTATATGTATGTGTCTGAGCATTATGCAAATTTATTCATAGTTTCCGCTTTTTGACTCATTATCGTTGATGTTCACCGTCTGCGTATAATTTATATTACCCGCATATACTCGAACTAGCTGGTATCTATATCAAGTATCTATTACCTACTTTATCTACACTCGTTGTGCATGCAAGTGTATACGATGACCTTCATCTATATCATTGATTTCAAATGCTTTTAGGTCAAATGGAATATCTCTTTAGTATCTACTTTATGTTCATTAAGCACATATACCCTGCAAATGATGATATGGCACTGATGTAGTCTAGTGTGGAAGGAACTGAACAATGTTGGAAGACTTCATGCGAGTTCTTTGGCCAGTGCAATTATTATGAGTATTTAACTTCGCCATAAGTCTTAATTGGGGTAAAATAAGATTAAAAGAATAAACTTTTATTCATTAAATAAATGCTAATAACAACATTTAATCTTTAACTTCAATTCTTGATTTGATAACTGAAATAAATATTCAGTGTCAAAAAAATTAAAATTATTTTTTTCTCATAAGCGCATTAATTATAAGAAGCTTTAGTCTAAGTCAACCAGTTGGTTGTGGTCTTTGGCCGGTTGTCTCACGCAAATTCCACGTCTGAGTTATGCGTCTGCTTGAGCATTTTCGAATAGATAAACGCATTTAAATTGGTAGGAAGTGTAAACTTTGCCACCAGCAAAAGCAGCACCAAAATCATGACCAAAATTTATGCAGACAACGCGTGCAGCGGGCACAGCGCCAGTTGGCCAATATGCAGCGAATATTTTGAGAGAGTGGCGTGGGTGCTGACCATACGCTGCGGGCGGGCCAACAAAATATTAAATGACCAAAAAGCGTCAAGCAGACAAAAAGCCCGCTGCAGTTGCAGTAAATGCCATGGCGCTTATTAATGGGTCATGTGTGCGCTGTAAACTTTACCCAAAACTCAAGTTGGCCCTCTCTCAATTGCTGTTGTTGTTGCTTTAAGCCATTGCAGCAAAAGTTGCGAGGGAAAAAGTTTGTGGTCCAACTTTCATAGCTCAATGCCCGCTGGGTGCCTAGCCACGCCCCAACTTAACCCAAAAAGGTGAGAACAGCGTGATACACTAAAACATATATAATCAGACATATATATACATACATACGTAATGTTTATCACTTAGGTCATTTTTGGCAATTTCCCTAGCACAAAATTATGAAACGCACATTTGCATATTTCACAATCGCAGTCATCAACAGCAAAGACTGCAAATTGAAAGCGCGTTTCAGAAATTAGCATAAAACACTTATCGCAAGAGGCGATACAAATGCATAAATCATCAACATCATCATCATCGTCAATAAGAGCCTCATAGAATTTACCTCAGTCAATCGAATGGGCATCAGTGCTGAGAAACAGCCATGCTCGTGCTCGTGAGAGGCTAGCTAATAGCATTGCATGGAAATTGGGCAGAACTCAAAACCATCAAAATTAAATACAACAAATAAAATACATACTCAGGTGACATTTATCTGACATAACACGAACTCGAGCATCTCACCAGCAGCAAATACGACATGAAGAGCGGTTCAAAACAATATAAAATGAAACGAATTCAACTTAATAACATGACTTGAGGATGACTTTAATAACAACTAACAGCTCACTGAGTATGACAAACACGAGTCAAATTGACTTAAACACATTTAGTATGGTCCCTGGACTGCGACCTCAAACCATTTGGCATATGGGATGTGTTGGCACAGATCAAACATTGTTAATTTAGTTTTAACCGAATCAGAAACGATTTCAAAAGGGCCCAACACGAAAGCATCTAAAGTACCGTGCTCGCTAGCAGTATGGCAGACCATCTCTAGACAGCACGGCGTATGCGTCATAAATGGGAATGTGCCCTTCGTTTTAGGTTTGCCCCGCTTCAAATCGCAATATCGCGTGGGGTTGTTGTCGTTGCTGGAAACATTTTCGAATTCATGTCAAGCATCAGAATTGAAAATTCAATGTGTTTGTAATTGCCAAAAATGGACGTTTGGATGTTTGCGCCCACAGGGACTTGGGCTTCCAAATGCCGTTCTGGTTCTGGGCGCGTGCAAGGAAATGAAGTATACGCAACGTTGTGCCATTGGCAATTGCCAATCGACAATTGCCAGCGCTGTGTAGGAAATTAAGTGGCTGACGCTTGTGAACGGCCAAGGGAAACAGACGAAACTTAATGGAGCTCTAGCTTATATTGATTAATAGACCTCAGTCAAGTTATTCGCAAGAAATGGCATGTGCTTAGCTTCATATTAAGATTTCCAAAGTTGAAGTCACGCAAGGCAAGAGCTTTGCGGCCACACTCATTTATAAAAGTTAAGTTAAATGAGAAAACCAATTTCATCCGTTGGGAAATTGCTACAGTGCAAGAATTAGACGCAAAACAAGAGTCAGATTTTCTGAATTAAACAGACCTTACATATATTTTTGTAGTTCACCAGCTTTTAGCTATGTGAGTCGCAAATGCAAATGTATTTTCATTTTCAGAAGACAAAGTTTTTATACCCTTGAGTATAAGCAAAATAATATTCTTTTTGTATATTTTTATATACTAAATAAAATTCGATATCAACTTTTTGTTTATTATAAAAACTTTATGATATGATACGATTCATTTAGCATTAAAATATATTTTAGTTCAATGCACAAATAAATATTATTGTCTATTTATAAAGGATTTTTTTTTTCTCGATTTAAGTCCATTTTTATAGGCTGAATCGAAAATGCTGTGAAGTGAATAAGTACAAACAACTAAACAACAATCGAAGCAGAGAGAAAGATGTAAACAAAGTCGAAAAGTTGAATAAGGGAAGAGAAACAAAAAACTACGCAAAAAAATATAAACACAAATAAAAGAAGTTAAACTCTGATCTGTCGTTGGGCCGATGCGTAATTAAAGCTGCCAGCAAACTGAAAATCGGAAGTTGTGTAACAAACGCAAAAAAAACCTTTTTCAGTAACAAAAGAAAAAACACTCAACCTGTGGGAATTCCATAAATTCTCGCTGCCAGTTTTCGGTCACTAGCGGAAAATTCCAGGGCCCAAAAAACACAAATTGGAAAAAGAACAAAAAATTGTGGGAACACAGGGCAGAAGCTTTTAATTGTAGGCCAAACGGGGTGACAATAATTGGAACAGTCGCAGCATGTGTCGGCTTTTGAATATCTGTGTCAGCTCTGCAAGTTGCAAGAGTAAAAGTTCAACCACTTTCGTCGGTATTGCCCCATGAAAGGCGAAGTTTAATTGAATTAAGATTGAAATTGGGTTTGGGTTTGGGTTTTGAGGCGCAGCTGATCGAAACGTGCGCGTTGAGTTTGCTTTGTGTGTCAAATCTAACATTTGGCTAGTCAATTGAATTTTCAAATTCCTGAATACTATTTCAATGCATTTCCTCAATATTTTCTTTTTATTTTATAAATATGCCTACCTATATATGTGTTTTTTTTACCGTCCTGGCCTGGTCTATTGTACCGAAATCGCTGTGAACTTCGTGTAGTCTACTTTTTCGGTGCGGCAGCAGCTGCTCGCTTACTAGCAACAGCAACAACCACATCCTATAAATTGCAAAGCAATTAAAGTGCTCCATTGTCGATATCAGCTTTCAGTTGGCAGTGTTCAGTGCTGCGGCAGTTGTTTGCGTGTTTTACAACATTTTGTTAAGCCTGGCATTTTAGCACCTTAAACAGTAACAACACTCACAGCCCGGCTGATCGCTGGCAATTGTAGCTTCTTGTTAAAATGCTGAACATGCGGAAAATGTGGCAGTTGCACGCATACAGCGGCCATTCGAACAATTGCGCTCGACAGGTTTGTGTCCATGCTAAGCCATGGCATGACATGAAACACCGTTTCTAATGCACACCCTTAAAGCGTGTTTTTGTTTTGTTGCTTTGTTACCGCATTTTAAATAACAAACAACAAAATTTGTTTATAATTACACATTAGCGGATAAAATATTGCGCATGCCACAACGAGTATGCGAGTGTGAGTGCGAGTGAGAGTGAGAGTGCGAGTATTTGTGGGTTGGACTTGTGTGCAGCCTGTGCTAGCTGCATGTCTAAAAATCTCTCTTGCAGTCTAGCTCCCTCACCCACTCACTCTCTCTCTCTCTCTCCTTCTCTCGCAGGGTACTGTAATTCATGTTGTTATGGCGCCCCCTCCATGTTTTTTATGATGTGGTGGATATGTGCGCTAAACTGTTTGTCATTATCGCCGATTACGATTGCGATTATTCAATTATACATGTCCATGCGTGTAATTGGCTTGCTGATAGACTCATGGCCATGGCTACTATAAATTCAAATGGCTTAAGCGGATTATTTGAAATTTAAAGAACACAGAACGAATGAATAAAGTATGATATAAGCAAGCTCATATATGATTAGCCATATAGATAATTGTTTCTCTTATATATATTTAAATACTAAGTTTTTTAAGAAAAACACATTCAGTTTGGCTCTAGGAAAAAATCTGCTGTCCACTTAGAAATCAGCTTAAAAGTTCTCCTCTACAACTGCGAAATAGCCAATCTGTGTATAAAATAATTGCCCAAAGCTCTCCTCCTCTGCATATATCTGTCAATTTTCACACAGCTGCATTTAACATTGAAGCGAATGAAATGAAAATCGATTTTTGGCTGGCAGCAGCAGCAATCAAATTGCAACGTTTATTTCCCACTGCAATATACTGAACTTTGAGCTCAGCTTTTCGATTGACTTTAAGTCAGCTTTGCTCGGGCCAACTTCAATGATTCATGAGAAAGGAATTACAAATACGCAACATATAACAACTTGAATACATTAGTATAATCATTAAATGCACTTCAATGGTCTTCTGAGCAACACCTTTAAGATTTAACAACCGGAACGTGCCACTTGCCCAAAATTACCAGCAACAAATAACAACAAACAATCAAGTGTTCGGTTACGAAGACACACACACAGCGTTGTCCATAAACACGTAGCACACATTAATGAAACATTAAAATGTCCTTTTCGACAATATTTCAAGTCAACGCGTTCGACCTCCACTGCCTAACTCACTTTTTAACCTGTTGGACATATTATGATATAATATATATATATATATATATATATATATATATATATATTCAATTATAATACCAAACTCAAACAACCACGGCCAATAATTTGTGTCCTGCACAGCAGCAGACCAAAACCCCAAGCATTTTCTTGGTCAAACGAACAGACGAAGCACGAGAGCAATCAAAATGATGCTCATAGCAATTTTCCTCTTAAAGTACATTTTAGCAGCTTGTTGGTCTTTTTGCCACAAAGTGCATAAAACCCTTAACTGTAATAGTAATAGTAAATTTAAAGTACAGAAATGAAAAAGCCAAATATTCAATTACTTAACTGTCCCATTATAAACAAAAATATCCGCTAATTGCGTCATTTAAACATGATTGATTGTGTTTTAAGATTAATCCAACCAGCTTAAAGTTTGTAAGGTCAATCAGAAAATTTTCGTAAATTCTATATTTCTAATTGAACTATTTTTTGCGATGCGATGCTAAAGTAATTTGCATGTATTTACTACAGAACGAAATGATTGTGTTTTATGTGCTGCATCTAATCTAAATGATTGTTGTAATTTGTAATGCTAAAATATAAAAAGTGGGCTACAATTTAGAAAACACTAAACATTTGAGAAATTCCAAAGTAAAACTTTAAAAGCTCGTATTTCCTTAGAAATATTTTTAAAATTAGGCACGATATAAAATAACAATTAAAATTAAAAAAATATTAGAAATACAAAAAGCAAATAAATACTTTAAGTGATTGTAAATAAAATAAAATAAAAAAAATATTGAAAACATTTAAGTTTTAAAAAATTCTTTACTACATATATTTTAAATGTACTGGTGTACTTTTTACTTGAATCCAATACGAATTTAAATTTGATATTTGAAAACACATTTGAATGCCAGCCAATGAACTTTACATATCAAGTCAAGTCTAATACGATATATAAATAGATATCAACTAATTAAAGAATCGAAATATTATAATTTTTTAATGTGGTTAGATGTAGGTTATGTATATTTTAATAAGGTATTTGATAATTGTGTTCGGTGTAGCAGCTTTTTTAGAGCTTACCTTGTGGCTGTCAGGCAGGCAAACCCTTTTATTGGTGTCTGAAATCTGCAATATAAAAAAAAACCAGAAAAGAAAATATCGCCACTGATATAAAAAATTTGCAATTGCTCGCTAGATTTTACTGTCGGATTATGCTTTCTTTTTTTTTTTTTGGTAGTTTTGAGGTATTTGATATTCGGTATTGGGTTGGCAAAAATATTTGCAATTTTATTTTTTTTTGGTTATGGGGTGAAAGATAGGAGATAAAAGAGGAGATGTTACTTCAGTCGATAGATGCGAACTACAGTCTGGTTGCACATTTTTCAATGCATAGTTAAGTGTATATGTATGTGTCAATGAGAATATATATATGGATTAACATACAATATGTATGGCTGACCACTTGTTTTGAATGCTTTGCGATTAGATGTAAAGGAATATGCGTGTTAAGATTTTTTTTATGTATTTCGTTCTTCTATTAGCATTTATTGGTAACAAAATTCGCAAGTTTTTAATAATATTACGAGATGTTCAGAATTTAGTTATGTATATTTACAATGGCTAAGAGGAGCAGACATTTGTCAAGTGGAGTAAGTTACATCAATCATAGACATTTTGAGACTTTAATTCCAACTCCACTTTGACCAGCGTCCAAATATTACCAATTTCCTAGTTGAAATGATGTACTACTACATATAAGAACAATAAAACCTGTACAGTATACACACAACAACAGGGACAACTACATGTTAAGCTATAAATATATAAGTAAATAAGATATGTATAATTCGAGTGGTTAAAAATGTTGATGTAAAATGCAAACATGTTTGTGGCTAGCAGAAAAACAATTAAATTTAATTAATTACAAAACCAAACCATTTACATAAAGGAAAATTTATATTTTAAAACAGACATACGCTCACGTTGATCAAACATAAAATTTTTAAAAATAATTCTTTTTTTTCTTATTAATAAACAATTGTAAGCTACGCCGATTTGCAGGCTTTATAATAAAACCTACTCCCCCACGTGTATAAGTAATTCATTATTTATGCGCATTAATTATGCTATAAATTTGGATTTATACATAATATTTTTTTATATAGACATAATTTGGAAAACGCAATTTATATTTGTTTAATTTATGCTTTCGTACTTTCTGGGACAAGAGTGGAACTAGGGTTAAAGCCAACTAGACTACATAGCGATACAATTTATGTGTACATAGTATATATATATAGGACAACAGCCCCTATGGCATGATTAGGCAATATATATTATTAAAATTAGCTGCTTACAATTAACATTTAGAGACAACACTAACAACAACATCAACACACATATAACATATAGCTAGAAAATATAGCAACATTAGCGATGATAATTGTTATACGAACTATAATAAAACCATTTATAAATTATATATTAGTTGGTGTTCATTTAAATATTTATATAAATATGATTTGCACCCTAGCGTGGGGTATACGAACGATTCCATTTGATTTTGCATCAACTCCAATTTATTAGTCGCCAATTAAAAAAGCTAAAATATTAGCTGTCAAGTAGACCAAGTGCAATATTCAATTAAAGATTATATATATATATATATATATATATATATATATATATATATATATATATATATATATATATATATATATATATATATATATATATATATATACATTTTTAGATCCTTTTAATATAAAGACTTTATTCGTTAAATAATTAGCAGCTGTGTGGTTTGACCTACAACGTAATATTCAGTGTGTCAATAATGAATGACTTTTTATAAAACAAAAAAGTTAGCCCTGATTTCGAAACGAAATAAAAACATAGACAAATAATATAACAACTAATTAAATTGCATTAAACTTAGTTACGAACTTTTCATTTTCAAATAAAATAAATATTTAACAATAAAAATTGTTGCTCCCTGTTCTCGTCTTGCATTTCAGAGAGCTCTAATCGCTTAATAAGTGACACAGATTCAAAAATTGTTAACTAAACTTTGCTGTGGATAGCTCTTTAAAGCTCCTTTTTCAGCTGAGAAAATCTTGTGCATCTTCTACCCTAATTATTCGCATCGCAGCCTAAGAACCCTGTTAGCTTGCTAAAGCTCGACGACCAAATAAATCCGTGACACCAAAATGTCAACAGCCACCAGCCACCATCTCTCGAGCTGTAGACTGAAAGAGCTAATGAGTGAATGCGCATAAGAGAGTGAGAGAGAGGTAAAAGCATGAGCAAGGCGGAAAATGCCTGCGGTATGCTCATAATTAGAAGCAGAATTTGCACTCATGAATTTTCGCATATTAAGAAAGAATATCAGGCATGTGAAAAGGCTATGAATACAGAAATATATATTCATATGAGCGCCAGGAACTTATTATTGCGCATTTTACTTTTACTGAGCTAATTAAAATCAAAAATTATAATTACTTTACCATATTTAAATGGAGAGATTGATAAGAAAATAAAATTAAGCTTATCTAACATCAGTTTTTTGGTATTTATATTTCAATCTGGTGCAAATGCTACGAAATGCTTCTTGCCTAAATGCGGATTCAAAATGTTTGGCAAATTGTCAAACAAAAACCGTTTTTAATTTCCTGCAATAAATTGTTTATGCAAATGTACAGTATATAATAGAATTTTTGCCACTACCCCACAGCTGCCACAATGTTGTGTGTTGCACTAGATAAAAGCATACAAAAAATGGAAATTTCGGTATGAGGAGGGACGGAATTTTGTTCTGCATGTGGTTAGGGTATACACATGGTTAGTGTTTATGTATATGTTGTTATAATATATTTGTTGAAAAGTTAAATAAATAAAAGTACTGTAATTACAAATGTAGCGGGTGTGTGAGGAGCTTGTTTTTATTATTCATACTATATGAATATATAAATATAATATAATTTCGATATTATAAAAAAGATAATGGTAAGTGCATACATATTCATCGTTATATTTTGTATAAAATATGACATAATATAGCTCTATATCGTATTAACGACTTTAAGCTGCGCCCAATGCTCCCAAAAAACTCAACCAGGCTTTCCGTTTACCTGCAAAGAAATTGAATAAAAAAATGTATTAATTTAAAATATTTATAAAAAGTAACATTTATGTATGTATACATGTGTGTGTGTGTAACTTTTTCAATTTTTTATATGCAATTGATATGCATATGTGATTAGACGTAAGCCATTAAAAATGCAAGAAAAGCCCTCAACTGATAGGACTCCTGGCAGAACGGGCTACAACAAATGTTAGTTAAAAGCTGACGAAGATAAGCAACGAGAGAATTTCAAATGTTTCTTGGTTAGTTTAATAAAATGACATTCTATTTCCATTTGGTTCGTATTTAATTGGAATCTCCACTCAACAAGTAACCAAAAATACCTTATGGTCTTGTCAATGAGAAAGAAAACGATTAATAATAGCTAGCTAAATAGCAACAAAAAAAAAAAAAATTGCAAAAACAACAATGCGTTATGCATTTAATAACTTGAATTTTTCGATAGCCATAAATTTTGTATTTAAATTATTTACGAAATCGGGTTAACAATTAACGCATCGTTTAATCCCTTAAACCATGATTTCGCTTTTGAAAAGCGTTTTACCGTTTTACTGAGTAAAGCAGCTCGGAAGCCATAAGAATATTACACAAAAAAAAATACGATATATCTTTTCACTTTTGTGCATTTTTAAGCTTTTGACAACCCTGTCAGCTTTCGTTCCATGAGCCTGAGCCATTTTTTGTTGTTCTGCGTTTCTGCGCGCTGTGTGCACAAATCCGACAAATCTGAGTTGAATATAGTATATACGTATATTTATCTGTATACGACATATAGATGTGTATATTTGAATAATTCCATGAATGACGAATTGTTACTGACAATGCTTGTGTGTGGCTTTAGTCTATACTTTGCTCTTGCTCTTGTTGTTTTGTGGCTTTTCTGTCTCTGAGGTTTACTAGTTACGCGGCTTTTATTGCTCTCGCACAGTGTAATTGTTGTTATTGTTATTATTATAACAACCATAAACTGCATTTTAATTGCAATGCATTCGCTTTGTTATTTCAGTACGCTTTGCTTGTTGCAGTTAACCTTGAGAGCACGCCCCACATAAATCGCCAGCTCGATGCAAAATATATTTATCTGCGCTTGTCGTCAATCTTACACGAAGTTGCAAACATATATGAATAAAATACAGATATGCGTCGAATATAAATGGTATATACTCGTTTATAAAAAAAAAAAAAAAATGCAAGTGATATATTTAATTGCGCAGTGAAATAAAAATCGCTTAAAAATGTTGAACTATTCTTTTTTAATGTTTACTTTTATCATATTAAGTTAGGTTTACACTTTTGAAACTATGAAATTAAGAATTTGAATACATTTTTTGTACCCTTAGTTTGCCTTTTAATTGCATTTAAATATATTAAATGAAATGAAATAATTAATTTATATATTTTTTTTTGTAATCCATTCTGTGTCTTTGTAAATTTAAAATTTTCCCCCCATTAAATATTTTCATATTTATAAATTAAAATTGTATTTTCCTGATTTCAACGTTTTTTCTTTAAAATTTGTACATCTGTCAATTCCAATTTTTTTTATAGTTCATAAACACAAAGTGAGCTCTGAGCAGCATATCCGATATTGGTTGGCATATGCATACATAATTTGTATTCATCGATTTTGTGCAGTTTAACGAGGACAAACTCCGCAGTTTTATGGATATAATTTAATATGCGTTAATTATGCCATTTATGGCCAGCCGAGAGCATGTTGCATCCGAGACATATGCGTTAAATTGCCATCGTTAAAAGGTCTCATCAATTTTTAAATGGCTCGTGGCTTTACAAAACGACCATATATACAGGCTATTAAAATGGAAAACTTCACATTTTACACCCAACTTTCGACAAAATTGATGTTGACAACTATTCACAAGACAGACAATACCCTTCAGGATGACATACTATGTGTCTTGGCCAATAAATCGAATAGTGTAAAGTATCAGGTTGAAGACAATTAATTTCAAATATAAAATGTGACAAGTTCTAAGTAAAATAAAAAGTATTTGACAAAAATTTTCGAATTGTAACTTCTTTACAAATAGTTTTTTTTTTTTCTTTTTTATTTCTTATAATTAAAAAAAAAAAGAATTTATAAAAATTTACACTATTTTTTATAAAGCACTATCCATTCTAATTGATGCTGCGCACATTGGATTTTTTTTTTAAAAAGGAAGTCATATTTTTGTATAAATTGATTTTATATATTATATATTAATATAGGTATTTGACATTGTTAAATTTTAGAGATTTTTCAAATAGTCTTTGGGGAATTTTTAAATATTTATTATATTATATTATTATAATTATTATTATTATTAGATGAGTGTGTATGTACGTATATTTCCATATTTTTGCAGTCTCTAATTTAACATGCATAACTGTGTCCGTTCACGAATATTTAGTCTGGTACGAAGGTTCGGTTTACGAGCGTGGCCTTAGTATGATGAGAACCAAACACGCATAATATCTCTAGGCAAGGATAAAAAGCGTTGTCTAAGTTCAATTTTTTTGAAAAAATAGCCAAAACAGTTTAGAAAAATTCTAAATAAATCAGCAAAATTATTTTAAAATATATCGAAGTATTTATTTATAGAAATTGTATTAGCACTTAGCAACAAATTACACTTTAAAGCACAATCATGCATCCGTATTGCATCAAGTTAGACACACACCCACGTAAGCTCACAGAGCACTTTGTCACATTGTTGGTAGGAAAAAATGTGATGTGTAGGAACTTTTTGGCAAGTATAAAATTTCATGCAGCTGGCAGTTTCAGCACGGCGAACAATACGAATGTTGTCAGTTACAATACCAGAAAAAATGCAGAGCACAACACACACAGACTAGCAACAGCAACAGTAACAGCAGCAAGAGCAACATGGACAGCTACAGAAAAAACTTCAAGACAACAAAAACAACATATTACAATAACAAATAACAAATAATCGAAATCGTAATAGAAATTGGACTTATCGCCCACATATAAGTAAGTGTGTGTATAGTACACTTTTGGGCCGAGCTTTTCCGCTGTCTTTTTATGCGAGCAGCAACTTCATCCCTATGCCAAAACCATCCAAATACATAGAAAATAGATTCGCATGTATTTTGATAAGACAACATAATATAACAAGCTTTAATACCCTATCCGTAACAATAAAATAAAACAATTTGAGCTGCGATATCACAAGCAGTGTTTTAACTCTTAAGATATGCGCGCGCTAGTTATCAGAGTTCTTTGCTCATATAGTCTGAATCTGAAGTATAGAGGATATGTGAGTCGTTTTGAGCTTTGCATCCGTTTATTCTCTTTTTCTTTTTTGGTGAAAAAATAAACGGATATGTAGGTTGTATGACGATGTGTTGGTATACTTGTGTGAAGATGTGTGTGTTTTTGCGGGTGTGCGATATGTGAGGCGTAACAAATTGCCGCTATGCCCATTGCAGTTGCCGTTGCTGCTGCTGTTTTTGTTTTTGTTGCTCGTCTAGAGAAACGGCAAAATGGCAACTCAAGTACAAAAAGTTGGCGAGACTCAACCGCAGGCAGAGCGCGGCGCGCTCTCATGTCGAAGGACGAGCATGCTTACAGCAGGAGGGTTGCAGTAGTTGAGCAACTTTTTAGCTATTAGTGTGGCACACACACACACATTCATACTCAAAGCAGAAGGGTTACACATACGAGACGGCCGTATTTTCCTTTACTGTAAATATAATATTTTATTGTACAATAAATACAGAAATGGCGCGCTCTGCGCCTTGGCCAGAAAAAAGGATTCATAACATGAAATTGCTTTTCATGATGGCACAAAAGAAGCCCGAAACACGCACACACACACATAAGCAGATGTGCACACATGACTGGGCTTATTTGGGAGCCAAAAAGGGTATTCGTTAACGTTGTTGTTGCATTCTCAGCTTAGATTTGGTATAATATGTCTGCATAGAACGAACATTTCATAACTATACCGAATTCCACAAGAACTGCGCTGTCATAGAAATGGTGCAAATAATAATACTCTAGCAAGAATAATTAATTGAATTTCTGCTATCTTGCTGTGTTAATACACTAAAATTTAAATAGATTGAATAGAATCTAAAAAATAAAATAATAAGATGGAGACACATAATTCAAGACAAAAAAAAGTTAAGCAATTTTTATAGCATCAGCTTTGCAATGACGAGAATCTAGGGTATTAGAATTCAGAAATTTGCGATAAGAGCTAAGCTGCGCCCAAGTTTAATATAATGAGTATATGTATATGTATAATATATATGTTTATATATATATATATATATAGGGGTCAATTAAGCTAAGGGGAAGCCAAAGATATGCTGCTGGGAAACCACATACCCACCCCAAGCATGCTGAACAAGCTCAAATTTGTAAACAGTTTCTCATTAGTGAAAATTAATATAAGTACAAGTATCTGCGCCATATACCCACCCCATATATATATATATATATATATATATATCTAACATCTTTAAAATTTTCATATATATTAATTTATTCGTATTTACGTTTTCCGATTGCTCGCTGTTAAAATACAAATTTGCTTCAAAATCAAATTTATCGCCTCGGGCTTCGTGTGTCAAATTTAGGACGTAAACAAAACGTGTTAAAATTTGTAAATATTTGCAAGCATGCCGAAAATGCGTCCGGAACTTTTTAAAGAATGCCAAAGCAATTCTATGGGTAAGATGAAAGGCTAAGCTAAAATTTACAAATTAAATTTCGATTTCATCAACATACAACTAGAGCTGCGCCAGAGCACAAAAGTTATGTTGAAATCCGAGAAGAGAATTTATTTGAAGCAAATGAAACATTGGAATTTGAGAATTTTGATTATTTATTTTAGGCATACATCAATTATTTGCAACGTATAAGATTTATAACCAGAATGCCTTAAATGTTCTACATCTATTTATGGAAATTTGTTTGGTAAATTTTATCTAGTTATACCCTGAACCCATTAAAAATTGCACTTGTGGGTATAATAATTTTGTCAAAATGTACTTAAGAGGAACATGACAAAAAGTATATATATTCCTGAACTAGGCCTTTTCGACAGACTGTGTGAATGCGTTGCTTTAGTAAACCACAAAAACTAAAGAGCTTGGAATTTTCAATGTGTTTTATTTTCTATAACTTATGCAATTTTCTTATTATTTGAATTTCAATAAATATCTATCAACTTTTGCTCCACAGTAAATCAACCTTCATTTTCAGCAGCAGCCAATGTGAATGAATAACTTTTTAATATGTTTTAGCAAAAACATTTAAGTTTGGTAAAATCAAGAGCTGATCTTGTTTTTAGCAGCAACACGCGCATTTGGTTTCGAGGCAAACGTTAAATAAACAGCAACAGACACAATCAACACCGTTTTAATAAACGTTTTGCGGTTGCCATTGTTGTTGCTTTTGCTGTTGCTTCTGCAACACTTTTTAATTTTTATGAGTCTTCAACACTTTTAATTAATATTGTGACACATACACAGACAGACTCAAAGCAGCTACAACAGCTTGTTGAATTCATTAATTGAAATTTAATTACATTTGTGCAACATAGCAGACTACGCCTCCCACACTGCGCTCCTAGAAAGTGGGGGCACGCTTTGAGCAATAGCAAATTGTATGATTTTTGCGAATATTTTTGCGAACCAATTTATTTTGATGTCGCATTAACCGACTAGCAAATACACTACATAAAGACTTTGGCATGTTTTAACCCAGTTGACAAACTCATGTGAACTCTTGACAGCGTTTCGCTTTCTGCACTTCTAAACCCACGGCCTGGCACTCCACCTAACCAACGCCTTCAGCTATTTTTCATACGCTTTGATGCGCACCACAACGCTTGACGCTTGGCGCTTCGCTGACGCAGCTTTCCGGTCATGTCCACAGGTCCACACACGTTTTTTATCTGCGAGAAGCAACAGTGTATGTGATTTATGGATCGTATATATATACATTTATTATACGAATCTGTTGATGCCCTTTACCTAGCATCGGCACCAATTTGTGGATGATCTCATTGAATCCCCAAATCCAAGTTTCACTCTATGCAATGATTCATATGTTGAATTCAGTTGAGAATGAGAATGAATGAGGACAACTGAATTAAATATGCTTTTATTTCAAGCGCAGAGATGGATGGGCAGAGAGCTTAATCAAGCTTGAAATACGATGGCAACATACGCGCAAATATTTCGTATGATCAGTGACATATCAGCTTGATGGAGCAAATACTAGGAAATCCTGATTGAAAGCTGTAATATGTATTATTATAGAAAGTCAAAGATAAATAAATAATGAATATAATAAATGTCAGTATGGTATTAGGACTTCAAATATTAAATTTTATATGTTAAGGTCCATTTAAAAATACATCCGTATGGAGTTCATTGCAGCGTACAGAAGAAATACACTTTCTTTATCCTTCAAATGCATAAAATATTCTATATTTCAACCTTCTACCAATGTCTGTGTTATTCAAAATGTCAAAGCTTAACTCAGCCTCTTTTCAAGACGACTGTCAACTTTGGAAGTTGCAATTTGTCTCAATGAAGCATTGGAAACTTCGTTCTGTAAGGCTGTCTTTTAAACCATTTTCCTTCAATCTTTATTTTATTCATTTATATTTGAAAGCTTTACAAACAACACTTGAGGTAATTTTGCATTGCGAATACATGCACATATATGTATAGCGGCAATATGTAATTATGCGCCCAAAGAGATAGAACTAAAGACAGAATTCAAGCAAATGGGAGCAGACGGAGAGTGCAGTAAAAAATAATAAAAAAAAAGGCATATTCAGGCAGTCCAAAAGGAAGCCCAGCAGACGATGACGCTGAAGAAGAGCCAGCAGCCACAAATGACGCTATGCCAACAACGAGCCCCAACCAGAGCTCCCATGAGTGGCGCGAGATATACACACTGAGTATACATATAGGAGCGCTCGTCGTTTCACCTTGAACTCAGCTAGTGAACTTCACAGGCTTGACTGGACTGCCATGACTGGACTGAATCAGAGGAAGACTTCAAAGTTGTGTGTGCGTGCTACAGCAGTGTGTGTGTGTATGTCTGTGTGTGAGTGAAACAGGTAAGTAACTACACGTTTGCTTTGCATGTGGCTTGTGCTGGCCAACTGGCAGCCTGTTCGAGTCGTTTCCTCTTAACAAGGAAAAAAAAAATGCTTTGTGCGTGGTTCCTTTTTAGTCCAGAGTTTTATACACATCTCTCTGTTCGCTCGACCCTTAACAGGTTCTCATAACAAGTTGGCAAAAGCCACTTGCGGAAATTGTGTGTGCATCGCCTTTAGATTTCGCTTGTCAAGGTTGCACAAGTGGCAGCTGTGGAGCCGACCCAGTTAAGAGCCTGCTTAACCTTTCAGACGACACATTGCATGACGAATTGAGTTTTCATTTTTATTGAGTTTGTATATTATGGCACACATTTTATTTTGGCAACAGCATGCGTTAAAATTTACTTAATTCAATTAAGTTGAACAAAGACGAATAACAAATACCCAAAGAAATATCATACGAATCTTAATGGATTACAAATGTTAGAGCAACCTTATAAATACTAATAAAATCAAAAATATCTATCGATAGTTAATTCTTTTTAATATTAAACACAATGTGGGGTAAATTCATAAAGGCTTTACATTTATGTCTGTAGCTTAATACAACAAGGCATTCAGTTTTTTACATATATATATATATATATATATATATAAATATACATAGGTATTCATGCATATACATTTAAAACAAACATTGATTACTGTCTGTTGTATTTATTACACAGATGTGTCGAGCGAGGTGTTAAATGACTCCAAGGGAGAATTTTTGTCAACAATCACAATTAATTGCGTTGCAAATTCGAGCATTCATTTCCAGACAACGCATATTCGATGACAAGCTGGCATTTGATTCTTTTTCTTTTTTATGGGCTCATCAATCTGACAGAACAACAACTGAGTGTGGGTGGGTGTATGTCTGTGTACATGCATTTAATTGCATTTAATTTGCCATCAAATTGTTTGCCACAATGCATTCCAAAAGGGTTTCTTCGGCTCCAATTGAAAACGTGCTGCGCATTCATAAGATACAAATTCGTTGACGATGTCAAGCAGAAAGCACAACAACAAATTAAGGCTTGTGTCATGCCTTACATATATATTATATAAATATATATATATATTTCTCAACAGTCACCCAGCTGAGGGCCAAGCTCAATTGACAGCAGCTGTTCTCTTAAACATGTTTACTATAAATATTTATTACGTTTCAATTTCATTTATTTATATATATTTCTGGCAAGGTCATACACTCGCTATTTGCAAAAGGATTTATTATAATAAAAACTGACATTCATATATTTATATATAAATAAATATACATCATTTTGTATAAAGTCGCATGACATTCAGGCGCTAAGTAAATCGAAGTCGAAGTTGATTAACCCAAAGTAATATATATATATATATATATATATATATATATATATATATATATATATATATATATATATATATATATGCATATGCATGCTGACTTAAATGCAATTCGATGGAAATCCGCCGTTTGTTTAACCGTCTGAATCAAGATAAATGGTTCTGATAAAGTTATGCATGTTTAATTTGAATGACGATGGCATGTAATATTTTTTTTTCCTTATATATAAATGCATTATTTTGATTTTAACTCTTTACTTTTAATACAAATATTTTTTATGTTTTGATGCAAACACTTCTTTTTATATTTTAATATTTTTTATATTCTTTTATTTTCGTTTACTTTTTTATTTTATTTATTTTAAAATTTTTTATATTTATGTTTGTAAGACTTATTATTTTATTCTTCTAAATATTAAATAGTTTAAGTGCATTTAAAAAATCTCTTTCTCAAGTATATGGTTTCTGAAATTTTTTTATGTCAAGCGAAATAAGCAACGTATTCAAAACATAAGTAAAACCCCCAATCAAAAAAATGCGTCCAAAAGAGTAAAAATGTTAACAATGCGTTTGCAAGTGGAAAAATGCATTAGGCAACCACAACTAGCTGTAGGTTTTCATTTTTTTGTGAAGCTTTTGTTTTATATACATTTTCATATTTAATGTGTGGAAATGTACATTTGCATTGAAAAGTAGCTGCAACCGCTTTGTAGTCTACATTCAGCTACATCATTACAACCATCATCATCATGAACATGATCAGCTTCTATTGTTCCACAGTAGTTGCTGTTGTTGTTACTTTCGAGCGCCATAATTGGAAACATGCATATTCCCCATTGTGCGGCAAAGAAACAACAACAACAGTAGCAATGGCAAAAGAAACAGTTCGCTAAGCTGGATGGCAGCTGATGATTGCAAAGCAAACAATACCAAGTCAGTGCCAGTGGCAACAACAGCAACAATGGGCACTACCACACCCCCAAAAGTCGGCATCTCTTTCTACCCGCTCGCAGCTGAAGCCAAATAGCCAACAAACACAGCCCCCCAAACGCAAAAGGCCTCAAAGCTATTGTATGAATGTTGTGCGCGCCATTTGGCAAACATTTTTATTATCATGCAACACATTGTACAAAGGCAGCTATAGTAGGATGAGCAGCGGGCAGCGCTGAGGCAGGCGCAATTTGTTGCCACAGCTAATATTGCACTAAAGTTTATTAGCAAAACAACAACAGCAACAGCGACAAAAACAACAATATATATGTCACTCAGCAGACAGTTAGAGATGCAAACTAATAAAAAATTAAAAACAAATAAGTAACAAGCATATTGAAGCATTTAGATTGCCGAAAAATAAATACCCTAACTGCTATATTATTCTAATTAATCTATAGTCATATTAGAATTAATTTTAGGGTGCATCGAAATTATATGAAAATAACTGTAATGAATTTTAAAAAAATTTTAAACATAAACAACTTAAGCTTAACACTAGATCTGAAATGGTCAAATATATACAGAAATATATTTAACAAGTAAGAAAACTCTACTCAATCAACACGTCTTGTCGTCCTGATCAAGAATACATATACTTTATGGGGTATGGCACGCCTCCTTCTGCCTGTTACATACTTTTAGAAAAACCATTATAACCTGTTTTCAAATTTTCAATGGGATCATCAGGGTATAAAAATTTAGAATCATATTATCGATTGTATTTAGACTTTATTACAAAAGAAAAAATAACAAAGTTCTGCAATTCCAAAAACTAAATTTTGTTAAATTTTTCAACAAGATGTAGCTTGGGTAGATCTCAAGGATTTATGTAGAATTTTTAAAACAAATATCGAGATTCTTACACTTCACTATTCTAGTAAGTAAAGAGAAATTTAGACTTCATAAGAATGTATAGCTTGCGTATAACTTTTATAATACTCTAAAGCTGCACGCAAAGTTCATTTTTTTTTTTTTTTTTTTTTTTTGTCATTTCCTTAAAAGCATAAAAACGATTTGCCAGAGGCAGCCAGCAGCTTGTTTTGTTTTGTTTTGTTGTTGAAGCAAAAATTGTCAATTTCTGGGTAAATGCGGAACAGATGCGACCAAATCGCACATTAAATCGCTGCTTGCAACTGTTGCAGTTACTGTCATTGTTGCTGCAACAGCAGGAGATGTAGCTATGTAGTCGCCAAATATGGCAAGCGTACAACAGCCACAGCAACACGTACTTGGAACATTATGCAATCAACGTTTCTTTATATTTTGGTTTTTAAAAGTTTTTTTTTTTCTGCTATGGCCAAATGCATTTTCAATGCTATAATTTATGAAAACTGTAAAATGTTTGATCAAAATGTTGCAACAATTTATTTCTTTATTTTGAGATAACATAAATAATTCATGAGTTCACACAGCTCATGAATGTTTAATAGAAAACCATGCCCCAAAAACGCAGTGGAACTCACTCAGGCATTTAGTTGCTAGACCATTTATTACATTTTTTTATGTATACACTAAATATATAAATGCTCCGCCAACATTGTTATCAATTTACATGCTCATTGAATTTTGTTTTTTAAAAATAAAACAAATTTATACATTTCATAGTCAAATTTTGTTGCATATATATTTGATGCATTAATTAAATTAGAATGATTTTACAAAAAATATAACCATAAGCATATTTAAACCATAAACATAATAATTTTAGTTAAACAATTTTAAGAGCATTGAAAATAACCAATCGAAGGTTTTTTTTTTTTTTATTTAATAATATTACGTACTCTGATTACTGTCATCTTTTATTTGTACTATTATATACCTAAATACAACTTATATTTCAACAAGCTCCTCCTCTTGCTTCATTTCAATGCAATTGAATCGGTTACTCCTGCCTTTCATGAGGGACCCGAATCAATATATAGTATGTGTTTTCAGCTTTCTGTTTTATATTCATGCTTCTGCATATCCTGGAGAATGAATAACTTGTTGACTACTGATTATTATACCATAAAAGTGGTCGAAAGCATTTCAGCACAATGTGCAGATCCTTACGCACTGCTAAAATGCAGGAGAAGACTTGCGGAGCAGAAGTAAAACGGAAGTCGTTTATTTTATGCTGCTGACATAACAATGAGAATGGGCCTTCAAATTAAATAGTCAGCTCGAAAACTGTACAGAGAGAGAGAGAGAGAGAGAGAGAGAGAGAGAAAAGAGAGTAAAGGGGACCAACCATGCCTCTCTAACTAACACGAGCCTGTCATCAACAAACTGCGAAGACATATTTTCATTATGTCAGTTTGGCATTTGCTATTTATTTTTCGAGCACTCTTTTTTTTTGACTTCCTGCACTAGTTGTTATCTAATTTGTTGAAAGACAGAGAGAGAGAGCCGTTGTGCAGAAAGACTCAGTCGTTTCTAGCCAACGGGGCGTTTTTAAATATATCCGGCAACATTTTACAGGCGACTGCAACTGTCATTGTTCTGCAAGTCTTTCAACTATTTGCAGTCATTAATTATGAGAAAATATTTTTCGTACTGCTTTAGCAGAATCTTGCAGGATATATATGTATTTTTTCCGCGCAATTTTCCTAATGGCCTTTGCCATAGAAATATATTTCGGGTCAGTAGCCGTAGCACGAAGGCTTTCACAAATATTAATAACTCTAGTGTATATTCAAACTTTGTCGGGTTCAAAATAACAATTAACCCACATAAAAATACAAATAAAAGCAATGAACAAAGCGATTCATAACTCAGGTTACGTATTGCTCAGGTACATTAACCTCCCACTTTTTAGGCGAAGATCACAGCCAAAACAAAGAACGCAAAATTCAAAGTCAAGAAAGCGAAATTGGCAATATATGACTCAGGTACACTATATATATATATATATATATATATATATATATATATATATATATATGTTTTGGCCTGTAATTTATCGAGTCTCAAGGTATGCGGAGGAGCTGCAATTTTCGAAGTGCAAAAATATGAAGACAATAAAAACAAGTAAAAAAAATAAATAAATAAATTTGCAGTCGAATGCAACCGACTGCGTGACACTCTGTTCCCGAATATTATATGTGTATCAGCCCTCATTACATGTGTGAAAGATATTGGAAATTTTCAAATGCCTACCATCTCTGATTGAAGATATGTTACACAAGATATAAATGGGTATTTAAAATGTATAGTCCCGAATTATAATTGCGGAGTTCTTAGCAAACCGTAATATACCCGAATTCTCATTTTGAACAGAGCAAAAAAAAAAAAAAAAAAAAAAATAAGTAAACCTGACCAGACCATAGCCTGTTTAAGCTTTTCGATACCTTATTTATTTCGTATTACAAAAAGGCGAATCTGTCGGCTCTGACACAACGTCATAGTGCCATCAATGAAGCGTCATGCTTTTATAAAAATACAAAACGACTTTTTCCTTTTCAGTCGTTCATCGTAAACTAAAAGCTTTGCATAATATTAAAGTATGTTTCATCATATACACTAAAACGATATTAATGTCGTATAATTCTATTATTTTATTTATAATAGATATTATATATTTTAAGAATTTGGGCGTCATCTTTAGAATATAGACATATATGAAAACCAATTTGATCTTAGTTTATATGCATGGCTGACTAAATGTTTCCTAAAGACAGAACCCAAATGGTTCATAATATCAACATAATAATTATAATTATAACAAAGTTATACTCAGTTCGCCTTTGTTATTGCCATGACTAAGTGTAAGAGGATGAAATTTGGATTCACTTAAAAATTAAGCTTGTTCGAAAGACAATATTGCCCGATTATTAAACTAAATTTTATTGAAATATTAATTATATAAAATAAAGTAAAAAGATTTGTTTCCTAATTTGGGATTTTATAAGACAATATAAATTGTTACATGAAAAAGAGATTTATTTAATATACAATATATGGGTCTCAATATATAATATACCAAGAAGCAAAGCTGAATTAAGATTACTTCAAAATGCTCTTTTTTACTCAATAAAAATTTTTAGTGCATCGTGTAAAACCGTTCCGGTAATTGCTTAACCCAAACTGGACCTGAGATACAATTACGAGAGCGCAATAAATGTTATTGCATTTTTTATGATAGACAACTATAAAGTTAACGCAAAAATCACAAGTCATTCAACAAGTTGTAGTGGAAAAATTGAGTATTAACATTATAACGTAGCAGTTGACTTCCAATTGCCAACAATCTGAAGATATTTAACTCTCAAGCAACACACGGAAGCCGGTAAAAAGAGTTAATGCAACATAATGTTGAAGAAAAACAACAAAGCAACACAAAAAGAAAAAAAGAAAGTGCAGTAAACAACAAAGCATATTGCGCAATGTCAACACCCGGCTTTGACACAGTAAAAAACTTGATAGATGCCTAGATCTTGTTTTTGTAAAAATGATAAACTGTGTGAACTAATTGGCTAAGACAATGTTTAGCTGCAAATAGGAGTCCAAATCTAATACATTTATCATTCAACGGGCAGACTTTAGCTTCTCGTTAAAAGTTATTGACTAAATACAAAGGCGAATTATAGCATGTTGATATCCATTGTTAGGCAAATTAGTCGCACAAGACATTCATATATATATATATATATATATATATAGATCTGTGATTTCAAATTGTGTTTTGCTTTTATGTAGCCAAATATCATCAGCTACTTCATTTCAGGCGCTCGCCACACGCTTCATCATAGCGAACCGAAAATAAATGTACAAATTATGCTAATTTTGCATTTAGCATTTGTTGTTAGCCGTTGCCTTACTTAATTTTTTTGTCTTTCTAATTCGCTGAATTCAATATAATTTATCTTAATAAATTCCAGGAGAAAGGCATTTTCGACGTGAGTAATTAGATTTGGCTTGTCAAATATGTAAAATAATTGCAAGTGATAAATGTCATGCATTTGATTAACGAGCATCATATCTAATATGGAGCAACAGCTATTGCTTGTGCTGTTATCGATAAGCTAATCGATATATTGCCATTAAGTTGGGCTACAGCTGCAGAGAAATTATTTAACATTAATTCTATATCCTCCCAGGAAAACATAGAGTCTAGTTATAGCCTTAAATAATTAATCAAGGAAAAAAATGTTTTTATATCCAATTAGTAAAACCACTATCAACACAAAATCGCAGTATTCACAAACTATTTTAATTTTTTTATGAAAGCTTTTTATTTTTTAATGAGCAATGAAGGCACTACGTTTACCTAGCTAGTGACCATGATTACAAATAAATTGAATTCATAATATTAATTGAGATTGACATTAAATATTAAAATGAATTAAAACTTGACGACAAAACGAAAAAAAAAGTTCAGTGGTTAAACATATTATTTGGTCAGCTTTTGGAACAACGGCGTCTCGAATGGTGCCAATTAACCCAAATTAACTTGATATATTCAAAGTATGCATATTTAATATAGCTCGTTCATCGATAAGGCCAGCTCCAGTGTTTTTTAAAAATATCAATAAAAGTGTGCATAAAATTAACATAAATTATGCTACAGTTTTGCTCACGACAGGTATTTGCTGCTGGTGGGGCGTTAGTGCAGCGACAAATAATTTCTAGATAATTATATACATATATATATATATATATATATATATATATATATATATATATATATATATATATATATATATATATATATATATATATATATATATATATATATATATATATATATATATATATATATATGGCTTTATGGGAAAGTTGATTGAAAGATTACGCAAATGAATGCCAGCCACAAGATGAATAAGGCAAAAAGAAAATATTGAATACTCTGCTAATTATTTCTTGAGGGCAAAAACTTAAAACTTTGGCTTGTGGAAAATAAATTAATTAACTTGTGGCTGAGTTAAGCTAAGCTAAAGACCAGACGCCCACTAATTAGTGTGGCGTGTGCGCATCGTTGTTGATGTTGATATTGTTGCTGTTATTGTTTGCTTTCAAGCCGTGAACAATGTGGATGCAAGATGCATCAGCTAAGAGCCATTATTAATGTATGATACTAGGCCAATTTTAATTGACAGCGGCAGAACACCATGTGCAAAAAGGATTCGTGAGCCTAATCATAATCAACTAGTCATGAATGGAGGCGACACGGTCTTTGTTATATGATGAAATAAATCAAACTGTAATGATAAAAGCCAAGTCTGATCTATTTTGTATCAACATAAATTTTTTCTTATTTCAATCGTAACTATGCCTCGGTCTTTGTTGTATACTTAAATAACTGATATAATATTAGTATAAATGTAGTCTTATTTCAAACTTAACAATATCTGATTTCCAGTCCACAAACCACAACGAGTAGCACGATAAAAAAAATGTAAAATTCTCAAAGATTTCGGTACATGGATTGTAAATCAAGTTTTCGACATGAGCACCTGATGATGAAGTTGGCAACGCGAGCATGTTGGCAATGCACTATATTGCTCTCAGTTGAACGCATATAAAGCGAACCGGAGGGCCGCATAACTACGAAAATTCTCGGCTACAACAAAACTCTTGATAACAAAAAAAGTGTAACATTTTTTTTTTTTGCTTGTGCTGCTCGGTTAAAGGCCAAGTTATGCGTGCAGAATTTTTTTTAGCGCCTCCGCGAAAGCCCCAACTGATGACAAATGTGTCCCCAGTGACTGACGCGTGGAGGCAAACTGCCGTGGCTTGCCATGCAACATTGGAAACAGAAGAAGCAGCGGCAACTGAAAGCTGGGGTTGCCACATTTGGCGCCAGTTGCAGTTGGATTTTTTATAGCTTATACTGCGGCAGCCACTAACTGCATTTGGCATTGCGCTTCACTGGCCGCAAACCCACAATTTTCGCCAATCCATAAAAAAAATAGGACCCAATGGGTGCAGAGGCCAAGGCTACAACACCTGGCATCTCCTCGGATGTACTTTTTTTTTTTTTTGTATATTTTTTTTTTTACAACTATGCTAAACACTTCGAAGCGCATCTTTAATTGAATTTTTACTTCTTATTTCCCATATTCAAATAAAGTGTGGTGCGAGTTCTTCATATGTCGCGTTGGCGACAACCAAGAGTGAGAGAGTGAGATAGAAAGTGTGAAAGAGAGAGAGAGAGAGAGCAGAACTTATGTTTGCTTTAAAAATATGCACTAATTTTTCTTTAAAGATTTATGTACACATATCATTAGTTGAGAGCAAGTTCCCGCACTTTTAAGATACCCATGTCGTCTTGCGGGTTAACCATGGAAATTGATTGCGGGCAGCAGCTGTTGAACGCTTGGAATGATTTTTGGTTTTATTTTTTTTTGAGTTAATTTTAATTTTTGTTTTTCATATATTGCTGGCAGCATATGTTCTTTAATTTTTCTTAACTTTTCAATGTTTTTTTTTTAGTATACATACGATCAGCTTAATGTGTCAAATATCTTGTGAAATGGAGTCTTACCTTAAAAAATGGACCAAAAATGTGGGACAATATGCCGCTTAAATTAGTTCATTGTTACCCGAGGAGCTGTCAGCAGACGCCTCTGCCCTGCCTCCGTCAGGCACCACAAAACCACTTTGCTCTTCACCTCATCGACGCACTCAAAACTTTTGGCTCTTAATAAATCAACAGCAAATACACTTAATATTTTCAACTGCAGAATGCTCAATATGCCATTTTTCCATTTCATTTCATTTGAATGATAAATGTGAAAGAGTTCAAATCGTATATTAAATGCTAATTTCTATTAAAGCATAATTACTAGAATTAGCTAAAAATGTTGTTAATTAAACTCAAAATACACAGAGCTGCCTGAAAATGAAATGTTTCTTTAATTTTAGCGCTTGACTTGTTAAGTAATTTCCTTAAAATAAATTTTGTTGTCAGACACAAAAGGCCACGCAGAACAAGACTAATTTTTCATTTATTTATAGGTATAAGCATACATATATAAACATATAGATACATATACATAGCCTCGCAATTAAACTGCGTTTTAGACCACAGATACTGAAATTGAAACCCTATCCTATTTCTTAAGTTATGCAATTAACTGGCTTGCAAACAGTTACAACAGCGCCAAACTTTTTGTGTGTGGGTGGGTGACTAAAATTAAATGAATAGCCAGAGTGCAACAGATTTAAGTTATGCATATGTGGTTGATTGCATTGCTTAACTTATTTTGAATATATGCGAAATGCAGCGTAAGATATTGGATTTTGCTCATTATATTATTAAACAAAATAGTTTGTGCCAAGTGATATTAGACAACTGAATAGCAGCAAGATATGTAATAAATTAATTTCCATATTTAGCCACTAATTGAATTACTCTTTTGAATGTGCATTAATTTATTTATATTATTTATGTATTAGCTTATAGCGATAAGGAAATATGGACAATATTCAAAATTAATATCACAATCAGTGAAGTATCTAAATGTTGAAGCCATCCTGAGACATCAATAAGTCCTAGTCAATTTAATCGTGAATAATAAAATGTTTCAAATTTTAGCGGGAATATCATTTGAGTTAAATTATTTTATTTTATGAATCTCTTTGATAGGCCACACTTTCTTTATTTACAAATTTATAATTTATATCAAACTGCAGTCATACACATAACTATGGAATTGATACGCTCAATTAAATATTGTATGTCTTCCGCATGCTCACATGAAAATCAACGCAGCATCATCATGAATATATACACACATATAGATACACACATATATATCTATATATATTGATGTGAATGTAAGCACGCATCGCAACAAAAATATTCCAAAAATGTTGGAGAAATTAAAAATTAAAGACTTTACAGCTGCAGTGCTGTAGCTTGAGCGCCCCGAGTGAATCCAGATCAGAGCAATTGAATCAATATAAGGAAGGCATTCAAACAGAAAGAGAGAGAGAGAGAGAGAGAAATTGAGGGAGAGTGAGAGAGAGAGAGAGAAATGGAGGGAGAGAGAGAGAGAGAGAGAAATGGAGGGAGATAGACCGAGAGATGGAGGGACAGAATTGAAAATTGAAAGCAAAAGTGCACAAGATGCCACACACGCACAAACATTTTAATTCTCGATGCCAATCGTAATAGTCAAAGATGATAATAATAATGAAGATGATGATGATGTTTAACTCTGTGCTCTTACACTCAATCAAATTGTGGTTGCACAATCGTCTTCCGGGAAATATCTTCCAATTATTGTGAAAAATATTGTTAATAATGATTGTAAGCGATAGAAATGTTGCGACACCCACATTTATACACACACTCATACTAGACACAAAAATATTCAGTTGAATCAAATTAATTCGTATAAACATTCTTTTTACCAAGCACTGCCAAGTGTTGGGTCAGCTGCAGCTGTCCCTCAGTTGAAAGAAAGCGCATCAGAACACATCAGGAAAATTGTTGCAAGGGCAGGAGACCAAGTTTCGAGTGGTGTTTGATAAATGTTTTTTAATTATTTATATATGTTTGCTCTGGAGAACATTTTTCGATAAAATGAAACGAAGCTGTAAAAATTGTGCACTGATTGAAGTTTAAGTTTTATTTATCCATATCATTGACTCTTCCACAATATTCACTTTAATTAAAAATAAAAATATCATTTTGTTTCTATTAATAAACCATTATCTCTTTAACTAAATTTCATGTATTTTAGTTTGATATAAAATATGCATGAACTGTAAATTTAACAAATTTTATGAACTGACGACACATTTAGGCAACCTTCAAAACTCATTAGCGGCAACTTGGTTTAAACAAAGATATAAAAGCCTACGCATTTACTTAGAGACGTTTTCTAACTGCAAGTCCTTTTAAGTTCATTTTTTTGCGCCATCACAGCACTCGAAGATGTCATAAAACTAATATCACAAGCAAAAAATGTTAATAATATATAAATTAAAAGCTGCAAACTAGAGGCAAAGGCCACTACTTGCTGGACTTATAAATATGCATACTACGTGATAATGTCAGCCACATTAGGCCATAAAAATCAGCGTAAATAGTTCCCATGTATATTTCTTATTTATTTTTTTAGCCATGTCGAACTGGCTAACCTTGTGACGCACAAGACAGAGACGGGAATTGGATATGTTTGGATTTTTGTTTTTGATCTCACATTTTTTGACACTTTTACTTTTCGAGAGTGTACACTCATGCGTGTTATGATTTTCGTTAAGTGTATATTGCAAATTTGGTTCATTGTACGCCATAAATTTTATGGTGCTTTTATGGGCATGAAATTGTAGAATATTACCTGTTCCATGGAAAGCATATGAAACTTTGTACTTATGGGAATACGTAGATGCTGTTGATAAATAAATATCGATTGAAAACCAATATGCAAAATATAGATAGTACACCAATTATAACAAATTCGATTGATCAATAAAATTCAGTTGATTTTATAGATCAACATTGCTCGAGTTTGATCTGCTGATAAGACAGTGCATATATATCTTGAAAATATCTTACTTGTTTTTAATAACCAAGCCTCAATTATTTACTTTTTTATGAGTATAGTCTTACCTGAAATTAGAGAGAAAAGCAAACAAGAAATTAGCAAATAAATTCATTAGGAATACATAAAAATTGGAATTTGCAATCATAAAAATGCACCAATTTCAACAAATGACTGGAGTAAATTGGTTTTTTTTCACCTCACAAGAACTTAGTTTTATGAGTATTTTAGAGAAAATTGAAGTGCTTTGCTAAAGTAAGCAGACTACTTGAGTATTTGACGGATTTGATTCTATTAAAGCTTGTTTTCGATTCATATTAAAAATTCAAAAAAAAAAAACGTTAAGAAACCGGCTCTAGCTTAGCTATCTATAAATTTAGATAATGATTAAAATACAAAAATGGCATAATTAAATTAAGATAATATTCAATGCAAAATAACCTGGCTAATTATGCATGAGATTTATTGCATTCATATAGAGAATATATATTATGTATAACTAGCTACCTGTTTTACACACATAACGTTGCGGGCGTATCGATTCGGAAACACATAGTCCTAATTGCAGATCGAATAAATTTAACGATTTTCACGTGCAACGCATTCAATTAAAATGTCAACTAGATAGAGGAGCTCATTAATTATATATGCGGCGCCATTTGGAACGAACCACAGACTCAAACCAAACTAAATATTTTTGCTGTAGTCTATACGATATTAGCCAAATGGCTAAGCAGTTTGCCCCCAAAACTCAGTGGCAATATTTATGTCTATATGTATATGTGCTGGGCTGTCTAAACACAGCAACTATCATCAACAACTGCCTGAAAATTTGCGACAAAGTGGGCATGAACAGCAACTACCTGAGTACTGCCAATTAACAAGCCGTTAAAAATAAGTTTAAAAAAATATCTGGGTTAGTTTGCTTATTTTTTCATTAAATACAAAACAATGCATATTAGTTTAATGTAATCTTTTTGCAATATTCATAATTTTTACTTTACACATTGGCCTAGCAAATAAAAAAAAATCAATTTATTTGTCAACTCAACAGTTTAATATCAGAAAACACAAGCACCGTCAGGTCTATGCCACAATAACAAGTAACTTGTCAGCATGGCTAACAGGTATATAGCGATACTAAGTAAAGTAATAGGGGACATTCGTGTGGGATATATTATTTTATTTGCCATACTAATGTCAGGTTACTTACACTATTAGATTCGATCATCAATAAAATTAATATAAGTGTAGCAGCCTAAATCTATATTTCATAAATAGATATTTCAAGATTTAAATCCATTTTTTTTTAAATCTCAAAGGTAACTGTTATGCTTTACAAATCCTTCATGCTCACTGGGCTAATATGTACAAACTGTTCAAAACCTTCCTAAACGTAAAAATATGCATAAATAATGCGACATGAGCGGAGCTCATTTGTTAAAATTTTTATGATTCGTTTATATCTTTTGTATACATATATATTTTTTAATATTTCTTTTTAAGCAAAACCGTCACTAAGTTGAATGAAATTAAGCAATTTAGAGACATTTGGACTTTAATTGAGACAAAAAAATTTATTATGAAATAATAAAAAATTTTTAAATTCTGACTGGCCAACAACAGCAACAAGAACACCGAGACTGAACTAGTTTCAATTGTATATTTAAATGTGCGAAATATTTATTATTATTACAGTATTTTGTAACTGTTTTAATGTAAAAACGTTTTGAAATCAACATTTTATTTTCAACTTGGCAGCAAAAAGATATCAAATGCGAATTTCAATGGACTGACTGACCCGACCGAGTCATTCAAAGGCGATTATATATATATATATATATTTACAAAATATATGAAATACAAAGAGCGTGCGTGGGTTTTTAAAAGAATGGGATTAAAAGTTAAAGTTGAAACTGACAACACTAGTTTTAATGTACCTGCATAAATGATCTGAATATTCAAAATGTTCAAAACTACAGCAAAATATTGTATACTGTAACCAAAGTTATTTCGACTCTTAAAGCTCATAAGAATATATCCTTAACCGTTTAATTTATATAGTTCGCTGGCCTTGTTAACGTTTTTAAATATTTTTTACAAATTATTTATTCTTCCTTTTCTCTTAAATTTTCAGTACATAAATTATATTTTTTATCAAATATACTATTTAAAAGTTGAAGACTTTTTCCGGCAACAAAGCTTGCAGCTTAAAACTTTGTTGAAAGTTAATTTAGCCAGCGACTCGAGAACTTGGGAAAACTATTCAAAGCAGCATTTAATATGGAAATGAGCAAAGATTTCAACATAAGTTAAAAAGTTAGGTTAAACTTTTATGGTTCACCTGTAAAACTAAATAATTAGATATTCGATCATTATTAACTTTGTAGTGCGCCGCTTGTCAAAGCACACATTCAATTTAAAGACTCAAACGAGTATCTGAAATATAGTTAAAGTGCAGCCTAAAAGTAGAGCCAAGTGTTTACTTTATTTAAACACTCGAATGTGTCTTGTTCCACACTCTAAAGTCAAGGCGAATAAGCTAACGACCATATTGAGATAAGCCACGGCCCACAGAGAGAACAAACAGTCAAAAGCTCAAACAAAATGCTAAGATTTTAAAAATTTAGGTGTAAACAATAAATAATAATTATTTCAATGCGTAATTGAAGTCTAAAATTGGTAAAGTTATCTTTTTTCATTGCGCTCTATGGCCCGCTGTTCCGCTTGTCACGCAACTCACTTTGAGACCTGTCAAATTCGTTGTCAAACTAAATATTGCTATGAGCACGTAATACTGAGTTGATGTCGTTAAGATACCCTACTTTTTCATCGATGTATAAAAGTATAGTAATTTAATAAATTATTTATAGAAAAAATACGGCGATCTTAATCTTGAATTTCCAGGCATAACATTGATTTAGAAAAAAATATCATAAGTTACCCAACTCTACTTTATGCTTTATTGCATATCATCAAATATTTACAGAAAAGGCGGCTACATTCTGCTTATTACAATATACCCAATAAATTTCGTTTACAGCTCATTAAAAAACGGAAACACTTGCATATAAGAAGAAGCACACTTACTCAAACGCGTATGGCCATAATTTATAGTTACCTTTTCGCCTAAGAGCTGGTAATGTTCTAATTACGTGGGCGCGTGTCACATTTTCGTGTATTTATCACAACGCGCCGATCACAAATAGCAAGTATTTATGGCTCTACCAATTGTTATATCTGTCCGTGTTTGAAATGTTTCAGTTTTTTTTTTTTCAGCTATTGCTGCTAACATGTCCATTTGATTGGTGTGCGTGCGACGAATTCATAATTGCTCCGCATTATGATGGCACACACACTCATTGCTCACACTCTGACCACATAGTGGGCGCGATAAATAGGCGTTGCGGTTAGATAATTGAACGGGCAGTCAAAGGTAAATCAGTGGTTTCCATGCGCCCACTTTAAACGAAGGTGTTGGTCTACTATAACGTGCCTAATTGCTTAGGTGCGGCTCATACCCATTCAAATTGAAAAGCAGATGGATTAGGACCAGCCAAACAATTACATACAATTTGTAGATTCATTAAAAATTTAGACAAATTATTTGTGATGCTCAAATGGAATGGATAGTGCCAGAAGACAAAATATAAATATGACGTCCTTGGACATATAATTAGAGATAATTTCCACTTTCTCTACGCCTACAACTCTCAACAGTTTTATTTATGTATGAACTGTACTTATCATTAAAGATAATAACCCGTTTTGACCACACCTTTCTATTTAGTTTTACTCTAATTGTATTTTCTAGTTCACTTCTATTTATATAAGTCGTGGTTGACATGCAACACAAATTAACGCCAAAGAGCTATATCTCGACCGAAAACTAAGCTACATCCAAAAACTAAAATTAAACAATAAAAAATGCTGAGCCAAAACTATTTTCTTGCAAATCTGGCAGCTGCTCAGAAGAAAGAAAATAAAATAGAAAAGTGAAACTTAATACATGCCTCAGATTACACGCTACAATTTTATGACCAAAATAAAAAAATAGTAGTCGAAATTGTTATTGTTGGCGAATAACAATTCACAGCTGGCGGCAGTAGAGAGACTGTGAAGCCATAGAGAAACGAGCGAAATCTTTTGAGTTGGTTGAAGTGGGATTCCATTGTTTCAACGAAATTTCCACTCGAATTACGTTGCAACGAAATATGGTAAGAGCGACCGACGTGGGCGTTAAATTCCTAATTGTCAGCCAAAAACTCAACAGCTGCAGCCGTCTAATCGAAAGCGGCTTAGCCAAAGAAGCATTTAGGATTATGCATACATAGGCTGAATTAAACGTTTAAATTGCAGGTTGCAAAATGTTTATTTATTCAATTGCAGCAAATGCCAAAGTGTCAAACCGAAATTTAAGCTATTGAGCATTTTATTCTAACCACTCTGTGTGGCACTTTGGTGGCTGCCAATTAACCAAAGCAAAAACAACGACAACAACCGTGAATTGTCAACAAGCAACAGACATCAGCTGCCAGCAACATATTTGAATTTATCGAACGGCCTGAAACGAGCAAGCGAAACAGCTTTTCAAGATTTCCAGCTAAAGGAAAACTGATTAGAAATCCAATGACTTGAAGAGTCTTAATCACTTTACAGTGAAAATTTGCATTGAGCTTAGCAAAAAAATAAAAATGATTTTATCAAAATTGTTCTGAGGCTAGGAAATTTAGAAGTTGGCAATGAAAGACTCATTTGAACTGAACTAGTCAAACAATTTCATTACATATTTTTTTATGATTTGATATTAAAAAAATGTTTAATTGGGATATGTTAAATATTAATTTACTCTCTATATGCTCGATAATGAAATATAAACAATGCTGACAGAAATCAATGATGAAATGGAAAATATATATATATTTAAAATCTTGCTGAATTCGAATGCTAAAATATTTTTAACTGAAACGCCAAATGAAAACGTAAAAAAAGCTGCTTTAAAAAATTGGAAGCGGCATCAATCAACCAAACCAAAAGGCAGGCCAAAATGATCTGCATTCCTTTACATAGACGAGAGTATTCTGCAATCGAGTAGAAAATCTTTATTGACTGGCGCTTCGAAAACTAATTAAATGTAGCACGAGAAATTAGCATAACAAAGCTAACCAATGTAGAAACATTGATTAGCTGACGAACCAAGGAACGGACGGACGGATAGTGTGGTATTTTGCCATTGTTTTTGTTTTTAATAGTTATCTCAATTCAAATTCAATTTGCGGGTTATTTAAACAGAAACAAAATCAAATATTTATTTATGTGCGCTGAACTTGATATTGAAAATATAATAGAAGGTTTAAATCAATCAAATTTTTTTCCTTCTCTGTTTTTTGTGACAAAACCAACTCAAAACAATTAACATGAAATGTGCTGCACGCAACATAAATCGAAAAAAAAAAAGCACATACAAAAACCACTTTGGAATTTTAAACAAGTTTTCGTTGTTGTTGTTGCCAAAGGTACTAAAATAAAAAAAAAAAAGAAAAACAAGTAAACAAAAATACCAGACAACAGCAGCAAATATGTAAGAGAAATGCCGCCATCAAGTGGGTTTGTGTTTGGCACAAAACCAAATCCATAAATTACGGCAAAAAAAAACTAATCAGAAAAAGATATATATAAATACATCTTGCTAATTGATTGTTGAGCTTTTTTTGGGTTAGGCACCAGTAAATGCATGAAAAAAGCCCAGCAAATCAATTAATTTATGATGTCAAGCCATAAAATGTCCGCGTGCATTACTTGAGTTATAGTCGTCATGTAGGACATCATTCTCGGAGAAGAATGGTTTAAAAAAATAGGAGATTCATTTATTTCTTTAAAAAAAATTAAATACTCAACGAAAAATTATTTTTGCAAATGCTTTTTTTTTCCAAGGCTTAAAAACTTACATTTTCAATTCAAACAGTTATTGTCATGCTTGCAAAATTAGCATAACTGAAACGCCTGACAAGATGTTAAACAAACTGCCAAATTAAACGATATAAAATGAAAATAAAAACCCACAATAACACACTCAACACAAACACAGACTAACACACCAACTACACCCACTTAACGCCCTAAACTGCAATGTGAATGAAAAAATGTCAGAAGAAAAGATAAATATAAAACAAAATATAAATTCTTTCTAAGGCAGGTGCGACAAGGTTTTAAGGCCAACTTCGAGTCAATACGCAAAACATGCGGAAGGCATTTTAGCTCCTACGACGGCGAGCTCGGAGACTGTGTTAAAAGGCCGCCAGGCACTGAAATTTAAATGCACAGCACATAGTTCGACAAAATGGAAACGAAACACAAACACGTAGATACAAGCACTGCAATTGTATTAGTGTATGTATGTATATATATATATAAATGAGTAAGCCACATTTACGCAGGAAACGTTTGCACATACACACACAAGAAGTAAGGCAGCAAAGCAGCGAAGCATGACGGCAAAGGGGGCAATTTTAAGGGACTAAAGTCTCACGTGCACTGTGCAAAGCGAAAACATAAGATGTACTTGACTACTCAAGCATAGATTAAATATATATATAAACATATATGGAATATAAAAATACATATTGTTAGAGTATACGAATTATGCTTTATATTATTCAAAATAATTTTTCAGTATATTTCAAATAATATAATATAACTAAGCACAGCTTACTAGTTCACTAGCCACTTCTTTCTTTCAGTGCACGTGTGTTTTGGGTGTGCATGTAAAACAGGTATCTGGTAACGTGGCGTATTAGTAATGTAATTTTAACCCGAAAAGAAAACGTAGCCATAGCCTCATATTTTAGCCAAATGCAAATGACGCCATTTGCCGAAATAAAATTTAGATGCCTATTCGCATTTATCTGGGGTTCGGGGCTTATTTTATTACAGAATCAATCAAGTGGAAATGCCAGCAAAATGGCAACATCAGCAGTCGCAACCAACGCCGACTCCTACTTAGTATCATCATGTTCAAGAATCCCAGGCGAAATCGGCATAAAAATAAATGCACGTTATTTACGTTTATGTTAAGGCCGTGTTCCCCTGCCAAAACACCAAAAATATTTTGATACACACCGAAAAACCATAAGTTTTAATTATAGGCAATGCTGGGGAGCAAGGTGAAGCGACGTAATGCAAATCCTGTCTAAGCAGACTTAAATAAGTACCACATAATACCTATATACTTATGGCACGCAGGTAAAGCAAGCTCAGCTGCCTCGCAGGGCTTTTGTTTGTGTCTCAAGTGGCAGATGCCTCCAATATTTAGCCCCACATCTCCAAGTACTCCAGCCATAAAGATATCCCATGCCACTGCCTCCGATCAGCCTCTTGGAGCAGCTGACGTCAGTATCAACAACAAAAGCTGAAGTTCTCAGCATTGGCTTAGGCCAAAACTTCTGCCACAAGCAATAAATAAAAGGCATAAAACGGAAATAGGCATAAAAATGAAAGACAATGTGGGATAAGCTACCCCAAGAAATCAAAAACTAAAAACCACGAATTCCAGCAAGCGACAATAACTACAGCTAAAGTTTGTTTTTATGATGCTGATGTTATGTTATATATGTGTTCACGAAATATGAACAAAACAGGCAAAATAAACGACGCCAAGAAGTCTGGACCTGTCACACAAAAGTAGTCGCCAATTTATTTGTTTGTCTGCAGAAGCGCCTCTTAAATAGCTAGAAAAAAAGAAGAAAAATACCCGCAGGACAAACCAATAGATGATTTAAAGTTGACTAAGGAATACTCTGAGAAATTGTGAAATAAACATTATAAATGAAGGAAATACAAAATGAAAATTTTAAATTCTTTTAAATTCTCCACATATAATAGCTGAAGTAAATTCTAAGAAAAATTACCATTTATTTACAAAAAATTAACATGAAAAGCAAGCCTGAATTTTTTTTTATTCGAGCTTAAAAAGCTATCGAAAAAAGTTCTTAGACAAATATATAAGCTATATAGCATATTAAACGCACTTTTACAAAGCGCTTTTTCCATTAACTACAATAACAATTAGCAATCGATTGCAATTCGTAAACAAAACAATAAAGTCCAATTCAATTTTGTTTTATTTTATAAATATGCCGAATGTAAACACGAAACTTTATAAACTACATCAAAATTTTGGAATACCCCAGGATACACGCACATCCAGAGCACAATTCTATTTTCCCATTGGCGATGACAGAACGCACACAATTTCCAAATATCACATATATATATATATATATATATATATATATATATATATATATATATATATATATATATTTATATAAAAGTTTATGTCTACATTTACAGAGTGCCTTGGCTTGGATTACCTTGGAGATGTATTTCGTTTTGCGCATTTCGTTCGTAACAGTTGCCGCTTGGTATATTTATGGGATTTATGGCTGTGCCGCGCCTAAATGTATGCCTGCTAATTTTTATTCAAATTTTTCTTATTGCTCCCATCCTTCACTCTCTCAGCCCCATTCTCATTTTTGGGGGTTCTTGTGCGCAATAAAAATTAATGGGCTCGTCTGTATTTGACGTTGATTTTAGTTTGCTTCCATTGGCCTACCATGTTTTCTTCTCCCATTTTCCTTCCTTTCCTTTTTTTTATGGAAGCGGGATTCTTGACTTTTATGTTGAATTATTGGAATAGATAAGTAGCAAGTAGATGGATACGCTGCTGTCAGCAGTTTGAAGGTTAAACAGTTGACCCATTTGGCTAACAATCACGTTAATTGGTTTACGTTAAGGCGACCCTAAACGGACACTCAAAAATATGGTCAAATGGGGTATGTTCGTCCTTATTTTGTGTAAACATATTTCACACAGAAAAAATCCCATAAAAACGTGTCAATGGGAAATCAATCAATGCCCCTGAGTCAGCTCACAACAAGCTCACCAAACGCCTTTGCTGTGTCCTTGCCATTGGGGAAATAACTGGCCAAGGGTTGACATCAACTGTGAAATAGTTGAAATGCTCTGCATAGATCAAAAAACTTCATTTTACGTTATTTACCAGAGGAAAGAATCCCACATTTAAGCCTCTTATTGAATATTACTTACTATGTGCTACCATTTAATGGCTTCCTAGGAAAACATAAACCTTTGTTGATGTAGTTGAATTAAAGGTGAGCACCGTAAAAGAATCTGAGCTTTGCAACCAAATATATCTTATAGGGTATATACATTTGAATTTGAAAAGAATTTAGTACCTAAAAATATGCTTAATTTACTTATTTATGTTTTATATTATCAGAGTTTCATGCAAATAAATAAATACGTCATACGAATGTAAAACAAATAAAAATCGAATAAATTTGTTTCAAAAAACATTACTTGGAAAATATTTTTTTTAACGTTTTCTCTACATTTTTCTCTAAACGTTTTCCATTTAACATACCTGGTCCCAACTACTCCTTCTACTATTACTCAATCTTTTCTACTGGCAGAGCATTTCATCCGCACATGGACTCTTGTTATTTCGATTTTTATACCCTGAATCCATTGAAAATGGAAATTTCAGGGTATAATGTTTTTGTGCAAATGTATGTAACAGGCAGAAGGAGGCGTGCCACACCCCATAAAGTATATATATTCTTGATCAGCTCGACGAGCTGAGTTGAACTAGCCCTGTCCGTCTGTCCGTCCGTCCGTCCGTCCGTCCGTCCGTCCGTCCGTCCGTCCGTCCGTCCGTCCGTCCGTCCGTCCGTGTAAACACCTGGATTTCTGCAACCACAAAAGCTAGAGACTTCAAATAAAAAGCAAAATGCTCGATAATACCATACGCTGTACGAGTTTATTTTTTTTTTTCGATAACTCATCCCATTTCTTTTTTATCGATAACTATCGAAAATATCGCTTTGTTTTTGAGGTCTGGCGTGCACACCGTTAAAGATAGAATCGTGCACTAAGTTGTGTTTGATAGCTATATTGAATCCGCACATTTTGTAATTTTTGGATTTTTGATGCCACGCCCCTTTCGCCCACAATTCAACAAAATCGATAACTCACGTATATCAAATACTAGAGACTTGAAATTTGGCAAATAGGTACATTTGAATGTCATAAACATTCCCCGAAAATTTCATTAAGAACGTATGTCGAGAAAAAAAGTTATTAAACAATAAAGTTTGCATAGCACAGCCTCTTCTGCAACCGCAAAACTGTGCAGTACGCATATTACGTGCATGCATATGTTTGTGTGTGTGTGTGTGTGTGCTTGTGTTGGTTACTATTAATGAATAAATGAAGCTCTTAATGATTGGTATTACAGCTCAATGGATTCAGGGTATCTCTTAGTCGAGCAGTCTCGACTAGAGTTTAGTTACTTGTTTGTTATAAGTATTTGTATTTTTTTTTTTCCTGAAATTTTTTTTTATTTATTTGACACATAAAAAAGTAAGGTAAAGTCTCAGAGCAGGACGACGGAGCACAGGGCAGCAACATTTTATGGCGGCTTGTTTATTGTTTGGGGTCGCCCTCACTCTACTCACAGGATACTTTTTATGTGCATTAACTATGTTAAATCAACAAACTATAGTTATTTTGTAGCTTTTATGGCCTTTGCTTGATTCCACAAGGCAATGAATCGGTCATATTACTATTTCCACTGTGCCTCATGTCCTCATATGTCTCTTATAGGCAGGTTTTCCTCCGTATGTTTTGTGCCTTGAACATTCCTAGACTACACCAATTTCGAGTGTCCTTGCAAAGTGTAAAATCCATATCGTAATTGAAAGGCGACAAGCGCTGTACACGCAAGCCAAAGTGAAAGCGAAAACTTTTAATTTCTTTCTTTTTGCTTTGCAATTGCAACGCAGATACAAGAAAAATAAAATACAAGACAAAAAATAAATCCATAAAAACTCATTAAAGTAAACTTAGCGCGCCGGCAACACAGTGGCATGTGACGTGTGGGCGTCAAAACGACCTCGAGAATCAAACAAGCAGCCGCAGCAGCAAAAACCCAAGCAAATCAGACCGCAGACCCAACTTCGGCTCTCGAGAGCTTGGCGCAACTCAGTAAAAATCCATTTCGAAGCACTTAACAGCAATGAAAAATTGCTGTACGGCGATGCTCGTTGCCTCCGCCCAAAAACAAAAATGCAGTTGCATATAGGCGGTGTCTGCCGCCGCCAACTACCATTCGTGTTGGTTGCAAGTGCAACACAGTTATCAAGTGCCTCGGCAGTTGTTGGAAGCAACAATTTTGCTGTCGTGCACAGATTCGGATATGTGTTGCATGCAGCGTGGGAAACAGCTAAGAGATCTACATGAGTATGGCCATAAAGTTCAAATGGTCATCGAGCATAACAAAAAAGGACGAAAAAAAGAGAATGTGTATAAAATACTTGAAGAGTAAATGTATTTTAAAAAATTTAGAATAAAAATGAATAAATTCGAATACAAGGTTTTTCCCATGTAACCAAATTTTTCCCATATTTTAGCCTTAAATAACATTAGGACACCAATATGTGGAATTCAAGCTAGTAGCTGTCAACAGCTAAACTTGGTCAGCTAGTTTATAGCTGCTTGATAGCTTTTGTTTCTGGCATTTGTGTCGTTTGCCGCTTAAGCTTAATTATCACTTCTGTTTGAGCATAAATATTCATTGGTTAGGTCTTTACCAATGCCCGTCAAAATGATATATTGGCACATTGATGAGGCATTTGACTTGGCCAAACATAAATATCAAATGATATAGGCGCTGAATTTTTATTTCGTTTGACTTTTACTTCTTAATGATATATGCCGCAGTCGAGCCAACGCGGGTCGGTTCGTTTATCCAAGCGTTCGGACGGATGCCTCTACAGTTTCCACCTTAAATTGTTTGCCGAACGGCTTAAAGATATATATCTACATAAAATATATTTCTGTAAATTTGTGAAGAGACGCCGTTGTCGATGATCATGATGGCCATCAGCTGTCAACGCTTCTCACCCAAACTGTCTGACTGTGTAAATATTTGCCAGCTGAGCAATTGCAGCACGCCAAAAAAAAAAGTAAATAAATAAATAAATAAGGAAAATAAAACATATTCATAAAGCACACATATTGGGCCGAATACTAAAGACAGCCAGCCTTTGTGGTCAAGAGCCGCCTTAATGAGCCGTCTTTGTGCAGGCGTTGTATTTTCTTTTTTCTTGCTGTTTGCCAAGCCGTTAATAAGCGCTTTTCATGGGTTCCAGCAACGAGAAAAGGTCATGCCGCAAAAACATGTACGAATAAGTAATCGAATGCAAATAAGAGTGCTCTTTTTGAAGTAGCTAGAGCAATGCTCAAATACTTTTTGTGATTATTCTTCGTTAAAAAAACAAGAAAACTCAATCGATTGCAAATTACAGTATTCCAGTTGAACAAACAATTCTGTACGAAGCAATGCACCCACAGTTCTTATGTAATTATTTTTATCGGATCTAAAGCCACTCTTAAGTTTTACAGAGTTTAATTTCAACCTTTTAGTCTCAACATTAAAATTCCTCACTTTTGCTCTGCTTTCCTGCTGACACTTTCTTTCAAAGTAAATTTGATTTTATTAATTTTGATTCGAGATTAAAATCAAATTTGAGGCACAGCTTTCAGCACTGTCCACACAGCCACTCTAACAAATACTGATATCGCCTACGATAAGAAAATTTAACAGTTTGCCGAGAGGCGAAAACACAATAACAACTACAATTTTCGTGGGAGTCTAAAACGAAACAAAAAACATTAATATTTTTCAAAGTAAAACGGCGTTTGAAGTGGATATATATATATATATATATATGGAGTGACCTACATAAAACAAAAGTTGTTTAGTGCTGAAAGCCCAAATGTCGACTTGAGAATTCTTTCTCATAATTTACGATTTCTAAACTCAAAATACCATGAAGTGGCACAGCATAAACTTGGGAAAGACTGAGGCAGCAATGTGATATAAAAGATAAAAGAACTTATACAATTTGGTTTTTTTTTTTTGCGGTTCCTTTTTGTTCGCTCTTTTAGTGAAGCCAAATAATATTAATTAAATTAGCTTGATCAGATAAGATTTGGTACGCAAAATGCTTTTTAACCAATAATTTCTTCAATTACCCCAACTAAAAGTTTTGCTCTTCTTATAAAACATAATTTCAATTGTAAAAAAAAAAAGCTAATAAATGTTTCTTGGAGACCCTTGTAAAACTGAGGAGCATCCATAAAAACTGTCAAATAAGAAATATGATGTGTACGCGCGTCTATTTCCCCTCAATGGCCCGTGAACATATCATAAGTCGTAAGCAATAAGCTTAGATTATGTACAAACGTGTTCATGCCACGCGTCGGCATTGGCATAACGTTGCGTATACGCAATCTGACCTTAATCGATATTGGCAGCATTTCAGCTGTTTCGCTCAGAAGCAGATAGCCTGGCTGGTTGGACGCAACATACCTGTAATGAGAGCAAGAAAATGAATACGAAAATTAATTAAGCGTGTCAATACGTGAAGGCAACGCACTTTGCCAAATTAACTGTCTGAACATTTAGACGCAGAACTCGACTCAAAGTCGACATGGTTTGGCTCATTTGATTCATTTGACTCGTGTGCCAGTTGCGTCAAGCACTGCCTGCCAACGTCAAAATGGTCAATGGAAGCAAGCAAACGAGCTAAGTGCCTCGAAATGTGGATACCAATCAAATGTTATGCAAATGCAAATTGACCAGCAACAGAAACACCAACAGCAGCAGCTGCAGCATTTCTCAACTGTATTGCGAACCGCACTTCCATTTCGCTTGGTTTGTGCAGTTCGCTCATCAAAGTTGCATAGATCCTTTCGATGAGATTTTGCTTCATACATAGCCATAGAACGCATGGCAATTTGTAATTGATGTCTATGACAAAGTAACTCTCCATCTCTATCCCTATTTTTCTCTCTCTGCCTACCTGCCTGACACTTTAATTCAATTAAGCAATGCTCAACTAAAAGCTTTATAAATAAATAAAATTTGCATTATTTTTGTTTACTTGTCCCAAGCGAGGAGCTCTTAAGAATTTCAAAGCATTTAAGTGCATTTTGTTTGCCTTGTGGGCGCATTTATTACATCTTTCTTGAGTTAGATTCAAGATTTTAGTGTTAACTTTTTCTAGCCACATTTCCGGTCAATGTATACTAAATTTATTTTTTTTTTTTAAGATTTCAGCAGCTGATCCCTTTTGCCTAAAAAGGGCATCAATATGTCTGCTTTTTTATGGCCTCGACCCAACCTCCTAATTCTTTAATGTAACTGCTGCTATTGCTGCTGTTATTACCTAAACGCTTGCAAACCCGCCTGGGACATTTAGCTGATTGAGTTCAGTTGTTGCCCTTCTGCTGCTTGATCTTTTTCCTTTTCTTCTTCTTCATCTTCTTCGCCTTCCACATTTTGCTGAGCTTTGCATATTTAATTAAAATTGTAATTGATTTTGTGTTATGCAAAAAGCAGGCCACAGCAGCAACAACAATAACGAGTCGCCAAAAAGTCTGTTTTTAATTTCATGCTGTGTGGCTGAGAGGCGGCGGCGGCGGCTGTGTGACCCAACGTCCCAACGTGCCTCATAATTTTTGTGGGCTGCGGCACAGTTTTCTAATTTGACTGCAGGCAAGCACAGCCTCAATTTTTATGGCAACTCAGGTGAGATTTGTTGCCGCTGGCCTCGAATGTAAGAACGAAATTACAACAACAACAACTACAGAAAAAGCAGGCATATATATTTTGCTTTTATAAAGTATATGTAAGACCTTACGTCAAAGTCTCTTTGCATATTGATGGAATAACGCCGTTGCCCAGCCTCCGCCACAACAGATTCGCCTCAAAGCGAATGCCAAAAGTCTACTGCATACACATACACATATACATATATCTTTTCACGTTCCGATTGATTTTGTCGCACTTTCTCGCATACAAAATGTTACTTATACGCCCCCTTTGGCATTTGCCCTGTAAAAATCAATTTTCATGTAGCTGTCAAAACCAGACTGAACCCCTTTTTCCTTTATTTTTTGCTGTTGTTGCTGCTGCGGGCACTGTGCGTGGGTTTTTGAAAGAAAGAAAAAATGGCAATTTCTTTGCTCTTTTTTGCATTCAGTCAAGTCACGACGATTTGTGATTTTTCCACTCGAAACCATTTTCATTATTAATTATGAGGGGTTTTCATTTGCAGCCACTCAAACAAACGAACAGTTGATTGAACTACTTTTTCAACTAAATGAACCTATTCAGCGTTTTGTCCAAATTAATTAACAAATCTTAACAAATGCTCCATTTAAGCTATAAATTATTGTTATCCTAAATCTTGCAGCTAATTCACTCAGCTGCTTTCAAATCTTGACCCATTAAATGATGCATCAAAAATACAAAAACAAAAGGCCAAAAACAAAAGTCAAAACTACAATCAATTTAAGCAACACACAATCAACATAACATGAGAATAAGCAAATAATAAATTACGAAAACCTAATTTTATATTAAAACACATTTAACATGATGTTTTATTTTAGTTTTAATATTTCACAAATTTAATTTGCGTGAGACAACCTTTTTTCGATTTTAGTTGAAGGCCAAGTATTATGTGGGATTTTTATAGGTGTGTGTCTACACGAAGGTCTATTTGGCTTCAGTTAGGAAAAAACATAAACATTATTTTTTCAAGACATGACAGCATGAAAAGGTAAAAAATTGGAAGAAAGACATAAACAAAAGATAACACAGCTGAGTCTTAAGTTTTTAGAAACTTTTTGTGCAATAATTAGTTTTTGAAATACTGGAGGTTAAGAAATGTGCTAAATATACGATTTAATAAAAAATGCGATTTTTTACTATACCATCTTGTTTTGGATCGATGCAAGAAGAAAGTAATTCTACTACTAATGTACTGTTCTGTACTAATGAACAAATTAATGTTTTCGATTTTTTTCTTGATCCTTATATATTTTATATGTAAATAATATAAGAACCCTATCCGTAAATATTTTTATATATAAATCAGTCACTATCTTTTCGGAGTCTACACATATTTTTCTATCTATCTCTTCTCTCCCCCTATCTCTCTTTATCCCACTCTCAATTTTTTTTATCCCGGCAACATACCTCTAACTATATATATATATATTTATATATTATATTATATAATATATTATTTATTCACTGTATATATGCATATACATACGTATTTTCTTAATGACAATAAAGAACTCCAGACAGCTTATTGGCTACCGTTATCTGTTGGCCTCATAAAAAAAAAAACTTAAATGCTCTCCCACACATTAGTGCGTCAACTTTTCAGGAAATGAAAGTCAGCTTTATGCACATGAATACTCGTATTTGCAGATTGTGGCAATAATTTATTTAATTCACCATTATTTTCAGCCAAATAAAGACAATACATGACAAATAAACAAAAACCATTTACAGCGAGTCCACTTTATGAGCCATATTATTTTTAAACATATATATATATATATATATACATATATATATATAGTTTACTGGAAATGAAGCGCTTTACAATTTTGGAGTAGGTTTTTCTTTTTTTAATTTTTTTTTTTTTCAAGCGTATTAAAGCTTATTAAAACTTAATAGAGCCATTTTATGAACTGTTGCGATAAAAATTAAAACTGATTTCTTTTGCCATTAAACACAAAATGAACAATGAAAGGCGGAATAATAAAAAATATAAATATGTATCTGTAGGCATATATTTATATATATATTTCAATACCTGTAAATATATATATTTCTATATATATACATATATGTACGATCTAGTTGAGTTTTAGTGACATGCAAATGACTTTCAACCGCATCTAACCACAAGTTAAAACCTTTCAAGATCTCTGACTTGGCAGGCTCACAATAACAACAATTGAGAGCAGTTTTATTATTATTTTTTTTCGCTGCTCTATTCACATTTGGATTTTAATTTTTGCGCTCGTAAATCGAAATGAAAACGAAACGAAATGAGAGCCACGAGCAGAAACCGGTTAAATGACGCCCAACCAGGTTGGCAGACAGGCAAGCAGCAACAGTCAACCATGCCAAGCCAAACCAAACCAAAGCAAAACCAGAGCCAACTTTAGTCGTACAATGCTTGAACCAACGACCGGAGATATAGATAAAAATCAACTCCAACGCTGTGGCAGACAACAACAGCAACAAACCCAACGGACACGTTTTGTGGCAGCCGGCAAAAAAAAAAACATACATATATATACATATATATATATATATATATATATATATATATATATATATATATATATATATATATATATATATATATATATACATATAGTACATATAAAAGTGTAGAAGTTCGAATGTGAGAGAACTGAAAAACCAGAAACCTGAAATTGTAACGCAATCAATGCGAAAAACCAGAGTAAAGCTGTAGAGTGGGCGTGGCCGACGCCTAGTGTGCTGAAAATGAAAATCAACAGACAAACACCGTCAGCCGAGCTGCTTCTGTTATTTTTGTTGCTTTTTCAGTTTGAAACAGACAGTGATAACTTATATACGAATGTTGGTCCGCTCTTTATTTTCTATTTATTTACTTTTTCTGGCCGTTCGACCTACCCTATACGCATTCGGCGGATTACATTTTATTCACACTTACATGGGCAAAGCAACCAAGAATTGTGACAGGGATTATACGAGCGCTGGGGCTGTGGGGGTCTGTGCTGCTGCAACTGTCGATATGTCGGAAGCTGCGTTGGCAGCTTTTGGCGTCACGTAATTTTGCATCAAAATTTTATTTATTTTTATTTAAGTAGAACCACCAGCGTAAGCAGCGATCGAAACACAGAAGTAGGTTTATTTATGTAGCATGTCGAAAATTAAACATTTTTTTAAACATAATAATTATCTTTTATAAAATATGCCAATTGCTGGCTTATTAGAATTTATAAAGATATTTTAAAATGGAGACAAATTTTAAAGTTGTTTACAATTCAATATATTTAATTGTGTTATAAACTTAGAAATCTCAATTTTTCGCAAATGAAAATGATTTTCTAAACTATTGACCAATAATATAGATAGATTTTCCTTTGGAAAACAAATTGGGCTTTTCTTCCTTGCAAAGTTACGTAGATCATTATTAATTATTAAGATTTTTTATCTATATTAAACATGAAAAGTAATTGAACTTGTTTTTTTTTACAGTGTACCAAAAAAAAACATAATAAATTTATCTATTAAGAAGCATCGAGTAATACTTTTATTTAGCAAAAAAAAAAAAAAAATAAGGGGAAAACACAAGAAAATGGTCGGACGCTTTATTTTCACGCTAGCTGAGTTTTTGACCAGTTTTCAACCGACAGTTACCAATTTCTTTGTTTATAGCCGCAACACGTGTTTTCATTTAAGCACACACACACTAACAAACACAGACTCACACAGGAACAGTGAAAGAGGCTGGGCTGTTTATGTGTATGTTAATGAAATGATAATGGGCTGAAAGAGATAGACAGAGAGAGAGAGAGAGAGAGAGAGAGAGAGAGAGAGAGAGAGAGAGAGAGAGAGAGAGAGAAATGAGCTGCTTCGAGTGTGAGACAACAGCTAGAGCTCTAATTAAACCCAGCACAGTGTGCAACCCAACTGAACAACAAGAAGAAAAATAAGACACCAATTCTCTCGGGCTCCCATTGGGGAGCCATCAACTTTGATGGTCTCCAAGTTGGAAACGTAATTGCAAGCGCAAACAGAATTAAGTAAATGTCTATTCTTGAAGGCCGTTAAACCAACTAAATGAACACCAAAAGAAGACAGCCGTAGTGTCTTGGCAATGTTTGAAATTCTAATTTATGTAAATACTAGGTGACTACCTATTATTAGATTGTCAAGTATTTCAATACATAAATAGTTAAGTACTGAAGAGTATTTAAATTTCTGTTATTCTTAAGTTATCGCAATATGCTCTTCATAGTTCCATGAAGCTCTTTCTAATGGACTCAAATTACGTTTGAATTTCAATTGAATTAGATCATTTATGCGTATCTATATAATCGAATTACTATTTTATAAGTGACATATAGATATAATCAGCGGTTTATTAGAATTTAAGGCATTGTTTATGTTTTGAGAAACGAATAGGGTATCATGTCCAGACATTTATTTTTATATTTATGCGAAGCAATTGACGCCCATTGAAGCCTTTGTATACACTATGAAAATCGAATATGCTTTAAATAAATCAGCAATCATATTACACAATGGTTCATGGTGCCTCATCATATGAAAACATTCATATGATCTCAATAAACCAGTTAGCTGGTTTTCTCACTCGCTCTCTCCTGCACTCCCTCCTAATAGTAAGCTTGGCCCAATAAGCTATGCAGTTAGCGTGTCTTTGAGGTTTCGTGTGCTAGCCATTGTTTACTGTAGAGTGTGTACCCAATGCATTTTTCACTTTCACACACCAGCTAACAAACACACACGCAAAGAGCTGGCAAACTTGTTTGCAGCATAACAGTCCTGGATGCCGACGAGTTGGCAGCTGGCAACTGGCAACTAGCAACTGGCAGCTGTTGCTGGACTACACTGCACAACAACAACTGAGGCTGCATTTGGGTGCTGGGGCTAATTATTTAGCAATTATGTGAAAGTGAAACTTGTTGATTTAGCTGCTGCTGCTGCTACTATTGCGGTTTAGTAGTTTAATTGGATATTACCTCGAAACATTTTGTAGCTCATATTGTGTGAGTGAAATTTTAAACGTTTGCCAATTAGCAGGAAAATTGTGGATGCAGTTGGGTGGTAAGTAGATGCAGGGGTTCTGCCTGGGGTAGTAGCAAGTGCCGAACACGGGGCATCGATGGCCAAAAGCAGCTGCCTCAAAATTGTCAAATATTTATGAAATTTTATGAATTGGACCCGAACTAATTGCATTTCGCATTGCATTGATGCAACATTTGCTTCAGCTACAGCAACTTGGTCAAAAATCCATTTTGATTTATGCCATATTTATCAGCTGAAAAATACAGATATTTATATATAGATATATCAGTGTTTATAGCGCGCTGTGTGCCATTGAAGCATTTCACATGAATGCGATTTACAAATTCGATTCACACCCAAAAACCCAGCAACACAAAATGCAATTTATTCATATACATATATGCATATATATACATATATTCACACATACGTATATACTAGGAAAAAAATGCTATAAAAAATATAACCACAAAAGACAATCAAGTCAAATTCTATTGTCTTATAGGCTGCAAAACAACAAACCAGTTTTTATTTACGGCTCTTGGTGTGCATTGTGTTTTATGGAGCATGGCAAAATGCGCGAGGGTTGGGGGAGTCGAGTGGGGGCAGTGGCCCCAAAGAGCGCTTGACTTCAAGTGCGCGTTCACAAAAATGTAATCCATACAAATTTTTCCTATGTTTTGATTTGCAATGCCTCGAGCTATGGGCAACGGCAATCGTATTGCATAATGCTAAATAAGATTTCAATTATGATTAGAAGCGGAGCCCCAATATAGACTTTACTGAATCGAATTACAGCGAAACGAGCTCTAGCCGATGGCAAAGCAATCCAAATTGCGAATTAAGCCAAATGGCAAAGAATATTTTCATACAACTCTAGAATTAATTACTTCTTACAAAGATCTAAGGATTAACTTGAGATACAAATATTTAGATTGACATTTATTGTTTTGCTTTGATTGATTATTGTTATGAGAACAATGTAATGAAAGTATAGATAAATTTTGTTCATATGTAAATTTAAGCTTTTTTCTCTTAAAAGTTATAATAATGCAGAAAAATGGTTGAATAATATTTGATTTATTATTTTCTACTGAAAATAAAATAGCTAGTTTGTATTTCCTAGCTATTTCCCTTTTCTGCAATTCTATCGAATGGACCTGAAGCTATTAAATAGCAACCGTAAACAAAAACATATTCAGAAAAGTTCAGGGTCAATTTAATAGTGATTTACATAAAACCTTCGTAAATCTACGAATTGACCAACAGCAACAAAAAAAAATAATATCTAAAAAAAACTCGAATGATTGCACAGAAAAATCAAACTAAAAGCTGAGCGAGTTTCTGAATTTTTGTATATGGAGCAACGCCGGAAACACACAAAAAGCAACGTTGCCAACGGCCGGTTGTCACTTATTTATGCATCCGGCCGTTGCAGGCGACCACAAAACGTACGAATAATATAAGAAGTACTATACAATATATAAAATAAAAAACATACAACCAAATACTATCTATATATGTAAATAAAATTCAGCAGATAATACAAAAATACAGATAATGTGGTCTACCCAACGGTTGTCGTCTCGAGTTGAACAGCAAAACTTTTCATAAAAGTTGCCCCATGAAATGCGCACTTGTCAGCTTACGAATTCGGGCTATACTTTTAGTGCCATCTCCCTTCTCGTGCGCGATATCTCTCTCACACTCACTCAACCTTGCAGGTAAAGTTTAAGTGTAAAAAGCTGAAAACTATTTACATAGAATTTGTGACAGACTACAAAAAAACTATACAAAAAGTTTCTAATACTTATGAATAAGTCGATGAATAGATTTATTTCTAAAAGCTGCAAGCTAACTTGTAACAATTGACGTTTTAGAATGTGTTATATAAATTCCAAAATAAATTTATTAATTTAAAGCTTGATTTGTATCTCAAACTAGGCTTGCAATCATTCTAGCTAATTCTCTATCATTTTTCTGATTTTATATTATATATTATTGTTTATAGACTTTTATTATCTGTCTTCTATTTACACAATTCTAATATCCAAGACAATGCAATGCTAAAACGCCCCTTGCGGCGCTTCTCACGAACTGGTTACCACACCGTATTGCAGTCTAATTAGGCTAAGCAACTGTTGCGACACAATTCCGTAAGACAGGCAAAAAGAAAGCTTAGCCTGATTCGAAATCACCTCCATGTAAATAGCTAAACTGTAATGTCTAGAAAAATGTCTATAGAAATCGCAAAGTGCACAAGCTCAGAAAAACTATACATATTCGATTTCCATCGTTATATATCATTGGTATAAGCTGTGCAACTTGCACGCAACGCGCCTTGGCAGCCAGTTGTCAGTTGTCAGCTAAATTCTATTTATCCACGAGATACATTTCTATAGATACATATATGTATATGTATGTATTTATTTAGCATATCATATTTTAGTTGGCAACCATTTCTGTGGTCTCGCCAATTGCATTTCTTGTCTTGGGATATTGCATGTTTATCGAATTTTTACGGATGTTTAGATACTCAATTTATATATAATGCCAGACGTGAAGTCTTTATACCACCGCCCATCTGCTACGTGGCGACTTTGGGTCGCCTTACGCCCAAGTTCGTGATACTTGATTACAACTTATCTATAAAATGAGAAATGTGTTCGGAGTTCATTGCATTTGACATGCCAGCCAATCTAGCGAAGCTGTTTTTCTGTGGCCTACAAATAACAACAATGCAGTGAGGGGGAGAGAGCGAGTGAGAGGGAGAGACAAAAAAAAAAGCGAAAACTAGAAAAGTCAATTCTTGTCCACATTTGCTGCTATTGATAGACAATTTTTGTTATCTAGTATTTGTGCTGCTGTGTTTGCTTTCAAGTATATACGACATGTTCTTAAGTACTCACAGTTACTCAATGCTTCTTGACAAACTTTTGTGCTGTGGTCTAGCTGAAGTAGAGTAGATTGGTTCGAAAGCTGACCATGATTAAACTGACAAGAGAGGATATACGAGTACGAAATTGGGCAGCCCTAGAAGCGAATAAACATTTAATGCACACATGTCAAGAACGAAATAAAAAACTAACAGCATTTCCGACTGCATTTAGAATGAAATTGTTAGGCCAAAAGCGATTAAAATGACAATGGAGCATTTATTTGTCAGACCAGCTCAAGCTGAATTTTAATATTTGACGAAGTCAATTGAATCATGAATGACACAAAGAATCAACTGACGACACGGCCAATTTCAATTCCTGTAACTGGAACTATCGAAATTTATTTGTAATGGCTGAAAATATTTAAATTGCAATTACCATGGAGTACCTGACAACACTATATGCAAATTTGATAACAAACGTAATCACAAAATTCCATTTCATATGTCAATAAATAACAGTAACATAGTTATTTAAATTGGGGACTATTAAGTGAGCATGGGCATGGACGTTTTATTCTATGAAAATTATATTACTTAATATAATAATTATTATTATTGCTATTAGATCTAACTGTATTCGTACGTAAATCATTTCTGTCAATTAAAACGCAAATTGCATACATTTTTAAGAAATTAACATCAAAATAATTGCATTTATATATCAGTCGGCTGGCATCAAAGACGTCAAGCTGGGCGCAATCAACCTTCAACCAAGATACAATTTTAGATACAAATACAGACACACACACACAAGGCCATACCCTGTGATAGTCAAGCGAAAACTATTTACGCTTATGACAAAATTAAATGCCATAAAATTTAGCTAGCTGGCAAACATTTTGCACAACTTTTAGCATCAACCTAAGCCAAAAATGTAAGCCAAATGGCGTAGGTGACAAATCAAAAGCTGCCAAAAATCAAGAGTGCATTTAATAAAATGAAATAAACAATTCATAATAATAATATTTAAAGAGTATAAGTATAAATCTTACTGTAATCAATTTAAAAATCAATATAAAAATATAATTCGATTACTTTGTATATATTTTATACAATAAATTTTAATTCAATTGAAGAAAATTGTATGAAACTCTAAGGCTTGTTTAGTGCTTCCTATAAAACCGGTACGATTCTCTATTTATAATAAGTCGCGGGTTTTAACGTGTAATCACAGTGAAATTGTGCGATTTTTAATGCGGGTTTCATATGAGCAACAAATGGGGTCACAGTATTGCATGCATGTGCCAGACGATGAAATATACAGACAATATGTATACATATAGCTACCAGACAATGGGTGAGCGGGTGTGCACAGTGCGACTCGCAGCTGCCAATCAATTGATTTCATTGTCTTCAATTTATAACCTACCGATAATATAGATTCCTGAAATTCAGGCTTTTTTTCGAGAGACTGTAAAATGATAAATAGACAATTGCAGTTGTGTTTGTATGTGTGTGAGTGTTTCTGTGTGAGTGAGTGAGTCTAATGTAACTTTAAGCTTTATACACATATATATGCAAGTAAACACAGCTTTGCACTTGACATTAATTAAATGAAATTGTTTTGTCACAGTTCCATTGGTCGGTCGACTCTCTACCAAGATGTGTCACAAAGTCAAGTGGAAAGTTATAATTGGCTTTTTCAAGAAATAGGCGTCTTAAACATATTTGTCTTTTTCTAACTGTGTAAAATATACATACATAATACTTTTTTTTAATAACTCGGTAATTTATAATAAAAAAAAACAAACGTATATTTCAACCATATCATTTTAACGTATCTTTCAACTTTGTATACATTAAAGTAACTCTAGCTCACGAACTTATCAAAACATTTAATTCAATAAAATTATTGATAATCATAAATGTTTACAAACATCAGTGGAACCTCACACTCACAGTTAATCAATGCCTTTGTTTATTTGTACATATTTGACTGTGCAGAAATCTAAAGTTGTTTCTTTTTGAAAACGAAATATTCCTTTGTTTGTTAATCCATTTGAATTTCAATTGCACTGACTATGGCTTCCCCCAGCCCTAGTTATAACTTTTACATACTGTTTCTTTTGTTTGTTTATGTCGAATTTAGCTTTAGATCTTTACATACTCTTTACTCTAGAAAATGTAAACTCAAGTCAAATTTTAGTCAAGCCAGCAGATATATACGCTGTGTATATATACATATGCATATAGAAATTTATTTATATATCAATCAAGTATATACAAATTATTTTTGATTTACGTACTCACATTTCAATAGAATATGTAAAATGAAAAAAAAAAAAAAAAAAAAAATTCATCGAGCACGACAATTTTCAAGAATTTTATCGCCTCGCAAAGCACTGCCAATAAATATTAAATATAAATTAAAAAGCAATTACAAGTATAATTCAATGTAAAATGTAGCGCAATTAGCTCTAGATATCTTTAAATGCTGATTTTTTCATCTCTCAAAAATTCACAAGTCTACTTAAGTAAATTTAACTAACATAAATGGTATAGAACAAGAACATAATTTATTTGCTTATAATATAGATATATATGCAAATGTCTAACATATTTTACTTAAAACCACTTTTTGTTTTTGAATTCCATAAAGTTTAGCTATTTTCAGGGTACTTAAACTAGGTCAGTCGACTCAAATAAATACTCAACTATAGGAGAAAATAAATATATATATATATATATATATATATATATATATATATATATCACCGCTTGTCGTTGTCAATTTTGTTAAATGTTTTGAGCAATATTAGCACAGATCTAGCGACAAATATCTTTTATGTGCCAAAACAAATTTGCAAGAATTCCTCATGTATGAAATACTTTGAATTCATATAAAAATATTTTTGGGCCCCTTCACGGGCCGAAATAAAACATGTGTTAATTAATCAAATAATATTTTGAGGCTGGTCAAAAAAAAAATGTGGACCAGCCATTTTTGGATACTTTCTTATTAACTCAATTGATTGATGGGCCGCAATTAAAAGTGTACGAAAAAGAAATAAATAAAAAAAAGTATAAAACCAACTTAAATGCGAGCAATTGATGTTGGCCCACGCGAAGCTGCCAAAAGAAGCCATTGGGGCCAATGAAGCTCTCTCTGTCTAACTCTTTCTCGGTCAATCTCTATGCCCCTCCTGGACAGTTGCTCCGCGCAATCTTCTCAAGAAACTCGCGCGTAATGAGCGTCTCATTAATTGTGGTTGGTATTTAATTTTTTTTTTTTTTATGTTGTGGTCTAAGCTTTTGTGCGGCTCTGTTTATAAATAAGTTTGGCTTGGCCCATTGCGCATTTAGTTCATTAACCCCTCAACTACAATTGTTGTAAATTTTACGTGCTGTTATTGTCTATCTATTGTCGTTGTTGCTGCTGCTGTTGGCTCCCTCGTTTCGCTCATTGTGGCCGCTAGAAAGCTACTCGCCAATTGTTGGCCTAACAAACTAATAAAAAAAATAAAGATAAAATAAAGAGGCAGAAATAAATAAGTGCTGCCTTGCTCTGATATGCCAATTAAAGTGCGACCAGCAGCAAGCGAAGTAGCTCTACTTCGTCTAGCTTGGCACTCTGTGTGGGGGCGTGCTCTCTTTTGTAAAGTACGCAAGGGCAGAAGCGGGGGCAGGTTCGACAATTTTCTCTCTTACAGCTTACAGCTGGGATAATAGCATAATGTGGGGTAATTATTTAAAATTAGTTTCAAGAGCAACTACCTGTAAAAAGCTGTGTACGATGGCTACAATTTATGGTATTTCTCTTGCTATGAGCTACTCTATTGTACAAAAAGAAACTCTTGCATATGTAATTAAGATATCTATGAAGACAATTTGAGATTCCTTAACGCAAGCACATTTTATCTAATTCCCATGCTAAAAGTCTTAATTGTAAGTGAGGCGGTTTAGGTTTTTATACGAGTTTTGATTTTTTTTTTTTATAAAATTCTTTCGGTATAAACACACAATATTGAAATATATTTTATGATTTCATCATAAATGAACTTCGTTTATTTTATGTTTACATATGTGCTCTGCAAATTGCGATAAGCAAACGTCAATTTACGCCAATCAATTGAATCACATGCATCTAATTATGCTCATTATAGAATTTTGATAAGAGGGTCTAACAATGGGCCAACTGTTTTATCATTCAAATGCCTGAAGGCTTGAAAGCATTAAGCTATCAATATACAGAATACCAAAATGTGTTCACCGAACAACATTCAATGCACTTTTTGTGTAGAACTGTAAATAGAGGGATCTATCTATCTTTGTCTGTTTTTACCTTGGTCCTCGCTCACTCCTTATATAGATTGCCACAAGTGCAGCTTCAGTGCGCTTTGGCATTTCAATTAAGCTGCACAACATACGCAAACGCCCACGCAAACAACAACGTGCCTTTCTCTACTCTTCAATCTATCTATCTTACTCTCTCCCTCCATTGTTCACTCTCGAGAGCTGCAACTGTTGCATTTCGTGCAAATAATTGAAATACGCCCACACGATGATGAGAGGAAGCTTTGACAGTAGCTAAAAGGAAAAACTTTTTACAATTTTATCTAAAAAATGTCTATGCAAATAGCTGAAAGTATATACATCACATCCATATATGTATATATATACATATGTCTGAGAGTTGGTCTAAGCCTTCGAAGTTGAAGAGTCGAAAGACACTTGAAATTTGTTACTCAAACCGTAAATGCCCACACATAAGCAGCATGGAGTGTATATAAATGAATGTATTCCATATGTGACCAGGTTAGAACTCAATTTCAATACAGTTCAAATGACAGCAACAAATAAAAATAAATAAAACAAAAATAAAGGAAAACCACTTGAGGCACGTAACTGAACGCATATTCTTTTATGTACATATACCTGTGAACAGGTAGGTAGATGAGTATTATATATCAGCACATTGGCATTAAAGTCAAGGAACTTTAAAGCCGCTTCTGAGGCAACTTTTACCACAAAATATTGCACGTCATGCCATATGAAAGACGAGTGTACATAAAAATAAATAAATAATAATAATAAGCAAAAGGTCTTTGTCTGGTCAATCAGTTGCGGCTTTTTAGAAAACAAACCAATTCATGCTTTACAGTTATATCAACTGAATGAAAGAAGAAGAAACTGAGCTCAAATAATGACACTTAATCGCTCTACATTAAAATTGAGTTTAAGCTAACCGAAGAATATTTGATTTTATATTGTATTAGTGAATTAGAACCAGCTTAATTGCTTCAAGAATAACATAAAACAAATTCAAGCAAATTGCCTCAGCACCCAAACACAGATCATTAGAAAAAGCTGCATAAATCATGCAATATTAAGGTTAAATTAAACGGCTTATCAAGTTAAGCACACATTAAAACTAACACAAATATTTTATACAGCGCCCATTCGGTATGAATGAATAATCATAACAGCTTCCAAAACATGCAAGCAACAATATTAAATTATTCAAAATTGTGTCCTAAGCAAAGTAGCTAAAAAGAATAAAAAAAACCCGAAATGACAACTCTCAAATCCAGGTAAATAGCTTGGCAAGTACAGCCAGAAAAACGCGCACAATGAAAGATAATCACGAAAAAAAAAAGGAATAAGAATTTCAGAAAGTTCTTCAAAAGAAAAGCCGCAAGCAAATTATATATATATATATATATATATATATATATATATATATATATATATATATATAATATATATATATCAGACTATCAGAAGTAGGTGCTTCAGCTACCTTTTATAAGTGTTTGCCCCTGTAGCTGTCACTTAAACGCCCTCTAACGCACAAATTCCCAAACACACTCTCACACAGCCACAATACTTTATGAATAATCACACGGCATTTCAATGTGAATCCGACAAAAAGTGCGCGTATTACCAAATAGACAGAACAAAAAGAGAAAAAGCAAAAGAAATTTTGACATGAGTAAAACTTAGAGGTAACAGCTTGATTACGACAAGTTTCTTCCTACGTGTTAACATCAAAACTTTGTGAGCGATTGACTAGAAGATACCTTGGATATATTTATATATATATATATATATATATATATATATATATATATATATATATATATATATATAAATATATCCAAGGTATCTTCTAGTCAATCGCTCACAAAGTTTTGGTATATATATATATATATCCTTCGGTCCTTCATTTGTCCATATCAATTTGATGATAATAGAATCAAAACATTTTAGGTTTTATTATACATACATAGGGCTTAGGCTCTTATAAGTCTTCCAGGGTATAAAGATCTTGTAACTAATGCCAACATTTCTTGTCTTTGCTCTGAGCACTTCATTATTGTTTGAATTTCATAAACATTTAAATTTTACGGGCCTTTTGAGCACCTGGCGAAAATTTGGCTAATTTTGTCTAGCTAAAATTGTAAAATATATAAATAATTTCTAAACATGCCTCAGAGACATATACCTCTTGTGTGCTCTAAATATATAACAAATTAGCTAAAGAACAGTCTATATCTATTTTCAAATTGGGTTTCAAGTCAAGTACATAGACTAGTGTTTACATAAGACCTGGCTTTAACAGCACGTGCGTTAACTTCAAATCTAACAATTTATACGATGCGGCGCCAGAGCTAAAGGCAAGAGATGTGATAGCACCTTGATTAATATGCGTAATATATTATTATTATTGTTGTTGTCCCCACACGCACAGCAGACAGACACGCGCATAAATGATTACAGCAAAAACATTTAAGCGGATGAATTTGTCAAGAGTTCTGGGATGCTAATTGATGCGGAAGTTGTGATTTGATTAGTTGCACTCCTTTGGGTCGCATGCTTGAAAGTTTAATTAGTATCTAGAATGTGCACTTGAGCTCGAATCATGCTATGCATTTTAAGCAGCTTACAATCTCAAGAGCTTCTCAATGCCATTAAACAATTCACTATTATTGGAGATGATCATGAGCTTTGACTGTCAATTAAAGTTGCATTAAAAAGGTGAGTTGCGACTTGTAATGCCCTTACACCTTATATTTGTTTAGATTAAAGCTCGAAATTGTGATATAAAATGAAAGCTCATTTTAAATAGAGATTAAAGCTCAATTCAAATCTATTTTAGATATGTACACTACGGATACTTGTCATACTGAAATTAATTGTTATATTAATTCCAAACACATCACAAAACATCTTTCGCACTACAGAATTTTATTTTTTTTAAACATTTGAGCTTTATTCTATATTAATTAATTTTTTTTGGCTGAGTTAGAGAAACCAAGCTTGGTCGTAAATCCTAGACTTCGTGTTATCTCTGGCTGCTCAACCATCTGGCCCTGTCAGCTTGCTGTCATAAAGCTAACCAATATTATTCTTTTGGGGCTTGCCTTGAATAAATACCAATTTATTTTTAACGCAACATTGTTTTTCTTATTTAAATGAAAATTATCAGCACGACACTTGGCGGCGGATATGAAGTATTATGTATTTCTATTTTTTTTTTTGTTCTGTTATTTAGAACGATGGCAAAGAAATGCTCTCAGCTAGACGCCGAACATAGACAAAGCGCTGATTGGATTTAAAGTGACAGTAATAAATGACAAGAAAGGCGTGTTTCATTTATAAATACAAAAAAGCATACGCAACGGCCAACTGCTATTGAAAACTGTCTGAACTTGCACTAGAAGAAAACGTAAAAAAAAAAATAAGAAACAACATGAGAAAGAGACAGAAGAAACCAAGAATATTGAAATACGTCGGAGACTTTGGGCTAAGTAAACAGACAACGTTGGTCGCCACATTTCAGAGAGCTCCGACACTGACAAGTCAAACAAATTGCAGGGTATTGGGTCGGTTGGGGGTAAGGAAGGCGAACTGGGCACCATTCATCGCTCGAGTTTAATTTTTCGTTTTGCTTGCTTTTATTTTTCATGCTTTTATTTTATTTTGGTTTATATTCGTTTTTGGTTTTTTTTAAAAGCATTTAAATTTTTTCTCATTTTCTTCATTATGTCAGTGTCAGTGTTATGCAGCCGTCGCTGTAATATGCTCACAACTGGGATTGATCGACTGAATGATACCCAGAATACAAACAAAAATCTTTAGTAGGCATACTCAAGAAAATAAGTCATTAAAGAAAACATTTGTTTTTGTCTTTGGCCCCAAGATATTAGGCGAAGGGTATAGTAATGGACAATGTACGTTGTCGTTTTGTTGGCTTATAAAAGTCTTGACTATATGAATAGAAAATAGTCTAGGGAATCACGAGATGCTGTGGACTGGTTAATTGTACCGCAGTGGCATTAAATGCGAGCGTAATTAGCTTAATTATACTTTTTTAATTATTTGTCAGTGCCACGCACAATCGGCCAAAACAATAAGACATACAAATATCTGTATGTGTCATGAAGAAAATATTGAAACATTTATTTTTATCATAATATTAACATAGATTTAATGTTAATTGCTGTCCTGACACAGTGTGAAACAGCAAACGCCAAACAATTATTATAAATAAAAAAATATAATAATAAAAAAAAACAAAGGAGACTAATTGACAAACAAACGCAAAACTTTAAACTCTTATAATTGCCTGGCGCCAGACGGTCGCAAGCCGATTCATTTATAATTATATGTATAAATATTTATATGGTATGATATATAAAGCGAGTCAAGCTCAACTTAAACTCGAGTGCCAACTTAAGGCTAACCAAGTCCCTGCATTGTTTACACTCTCACTTTGACCTAAATGGCCCATTATAAACGTCAAGCTGCGGCAAGTGTCGTGCATTAATAATCCAGCCAAATCCGCCTACGAGTATTTACAGAGCTCGTTAGTATAAAATGCTCAGACACAGTGATTTGCAACCAACTAGTCAATATTACAAGAAGTAAATTTCAGGTTTTGATATATTTATACAGTCTCCATTTAAATATCAATATTTATATGAATTCGCTAAATTTCAAAATATCTATATTATATATATATATATATATATATATATATATATATATATATATATATATATATATATATATATATATATATATATATATATATATATATTTTTTTTTTTTTTTTTTTTAATTTTATATATTTTATTTTTTATTTTTATTTTTTATTTTACAAACAATTTTAAAACATATATTTGTATGTATTTAAAAAACAATTGTCAAAAATAGATGTTATACTTAGAGTTTATTTCATAGTTATTAATAATAATATCATTTAATCTTGGGTTTGTTTTGCAGCTCCCTATAGTATTGTACACTATTGCACCACTGTAGCGGCCAAATTAATATTAATACAACAACTTAAGAAAATATAAAAATAAAATCAAGCGAAATGGGCACAACAAATGAATGCAATTTGCGCAAGTAACTTATAAAAATTATAACGAGCGGAGGGGCTCTGTTGTTGAGTGCCTGATGAAAAATTTAAAATCAGGCGCCAAGGAAAACCATTTTCATAAATATGCCACTGAGAAAAATTGGGGAGAGCCGAAAAAAAGAATAATAAAAAAATATTAGAAGCCAAATCTCAAAGCTCATTAAAGCTTAAATGGCCTTGAGACCGAGCTGTAGATATAGTTTTTGCTATCTCTTTCATTTTTTGCTATCTCTTGCATTTTTTCAGCTTTTTTGATTTCTTACCTTAAATTTGGGACAGCTGCGGCAGCGGCGGCCGCCGCTTGCAAAGGCGGCGGCACATTATACGCAAAAGGCAGCTTGGCCGCAACGGCTGGATTCTCGAATAGCATTCTGTTGCTGTTGTTGCTGCTGCTGCTGCTGCTTCCGTTATTGTTGTCGTAGCTGATATAATGGTAAATTTTGCTGGCTTTTTATATACTTCCGAGTCGCGACACAAAACACACAAAACTTATTTGTTATTTCTGTATTTTTTTTATACGTGTTAATTTCTTTCACTTTTGATGTTTTCTTTAGTATTTTATTTTTCTTTTGTTAAACTTTTTATTTTAATATTTCCTCATTTGTTTTGAGTTATGTACATTTTCTTATTGGATATGGTTTGCAGAACTGAATATTAAAAAATTATATATTTTATTTTAAACTTCTTGCTTAAATTATATAAACATTTAAAGACTAAGAATTCAATTCAAAGAAAAAAAAACATATTTTTGCTTAATTAAATTTTAATATACATAACTAAGCTTAGCTTGATTAAAATGTCCCTTAATTCCCAATAAATATCCCTCTCATATGGTAAATCTTAACCCCATGCACATGTTTTCTTATCCCCCTCTCTTTCTTCTATTGCGGTATCCATCTTATCCCCTTTACGGTCTTCACTCACTAACTCTCTCTCTCTCTCTCTCTCTCTTTCTCAATCGCCTGCTGCGGCTGTCAAGTCTTTGCCTGTTAAAAGAATCATCAACTAGTTTTGTTTTAATTTCGTTGCTGGCGCTGTTGCTCCACTGCTTTTCTGCCTCTGTTTCTTCTTTTTTTTTCTTTTGTGCTTTTACTTTCGTTTGTATGTTTTGCGCTGCTGACTTTTGATTCTGTTGCTCTTTGCGTCGCATTCGCTTGGCATTGCCGGCTTTTTTAACGCATACAACAGCGAACTCTGATTGTATTGATGTGTATATATTTATGTGTGTGTGTTGTGATAAAAAAAAAATGCTATTGTATGCAGCCGCTATTGCTGTTATTGCGTTTCGATCAACGCACACCAGTATTTTTAAAATGTGAAAATTTTAGCATATTACTTTATGTATATTGTTATTTTAATAGATCTGGATTTTGTTTTATTTACATAAATTATATCGATTTCCATGCATAAGAACACTAAAGATACACAAACACAGCAAAGCAAAAGACGCACAGAAATATTTTTGCGACGTCATTGAATTCGCCGCATACAATTGTATGTATGTATGTATGTATGAGCCTTCTGTGAAACTACCAAATAATAAAAAGCAGCGGCAGCAGCAGCTTACGCGTCTTTCTGTCTCCCCACTTATGTATATGTATATACTTGAGTCACTCTTTCACTAACACACACCCGCACACAAAGACGGCACGACTAAAGTAACGGCGCGTGACGATATGACGACAGCGATTACGACAAACGTCAAGAACTGGAGGTCCGTACAGCACAAGGAACTTTTGTCAACTGAAATCACAGGAGCACTGTGGCGCTGACCAAAGCGAAGAGCAACGTAAAAGTTGCAAGTTCGCCGAAAAACTCACACGAACTCGCTCTCAGCAGGATAACCATGCTCAGAGCACACTCAGAAAGAGCAAAAGAGAGTAATACCGCACAAACATATTCGCCGCCTGGCAGACAGTTGGGGTAAAATTCCAAGCGTCTCAGACGGCTGATTTATGCAACACACATGAGACCCATATGCAATATGAGTCGATGACGAAGACGAAGACTCAGATGCCGCCAACCGCTTAGCCACAAGCCCCACTCCCTTCCATAAAAACCAAGTAATCATTTCCGACTTGTGCAGTAGTACAAAAACAATAGGCCTGTGGATAGCACTGAGAGCAACAGAGACAAGCATCCGCCCGCGTCTTTTAAACGTTTTGTTCTCACATTTAGTGCGCTTTGTGTTTGCTCGCACTTCTTCTGTTTCTGTTACTGCCTTTATTTTGAAGCTTAATTTCGGATAAGTCGTCGCGTTTGTTGACTTTAAAACAAGAGCGCAAAATAATTGTTTAATTTATTAATGCGTTTCACAGTTTCGCACATACACACATAGATACATATGTACATTCATGCAAAGATAATCGGTAGCTTGATTCTTAAGTAAAATTTATTTAAGCTACGCACCAAACGGCGAGCTCTTGAGCTTTATTTGCATATTTTTTGCCTTTAATCTAATTTTCGCATTTGAACTTGAAAGTTTATCCGGATTTTTAATGTGAGGTACTGTTACTTTTATACGGCTTTGTTTCTAGGCCCTTAATTTATACAAGCCTCGACAAGTTTTTTGAAATCTTATGCAGCACATTCCCCAAGTTTGTTGGATAATTTATCACTTGCCTCTTTTTTTCGTAGAATTTGTATTGCAGCCTTCATATTCAATTACAATGTATAACAGTTTCTACGAATCGTATGGTGCGAACAACAAATTCTTCTTCTTCCAAAATTTCTTATCGCACATACGATAAAAAAAAAACAAGAGCAGCACTCGATAAATTAATGACTTTGGATGTCAAAACGCAAGGAAAAACTTCCTATTAGTATTATATATAAATAATAGATGATTTTAATTAACTATTTATGGTTTGTCCTGCGGCTATGCAATTTTGTTGATAAAATATTATTAATTTTGTATTAAAGAATCATTATTTTGTAATCATTTTTCATGCAGTTTAACTTATAATTATTTAATAAAATACAAAAAAAGCTGTGAACTTTAAATATTTCGTATATATAAACATTATTGATTGTCTATAGTTTTTTATGTGTTTAGTTTTGAATAATCATATATTTATTTATTATAAATTAATTTGCATGCATCACAAGGGCAGCATTTGTTGCTGTGTGATTGTAGTTGTTGTTGCTATTGCAATTTAACACGTAATTTAATTTTACTCATGCAAAACACCAAACGCTATCGCATTTTAATTAACAGAACACTTTTTCTCTACCTCTTTGCAATTATTATTATTAACAAATTTCGAATAAGAAAAGCAATAGTAATTTGCTTCACTTGAAAACTTAATGACAAATTTAAGGATTTACTTTAATCTTTTGTCTCAAAAAATGCAAACAAAATATAATTTTGTTTGCTTTTAATTTGCCGCCTTTCGAGCCTTTAACGGCGCTTTTCCCAAGTATCAGAACTTTATGTGGAACGACCACAAAAAGAAACGACGTTAACTAAGACGCGCTATGTAACAAAACAACTGTAAACAACGACGGCGATGACGACGAAACGACGCACAAAAATCACCGCACGCTGAACTTCACGTTGTAACGGTCGGAACCAAACTGACGACTAGCGTTGCCGGAAAGCATGCCATTCAATTTCGCTTGACAAGTCGACTAGCTCTCTCGGTCTCTCTCTCTCACTAAATATAATAGATTTCTTGCAGCACAGCATAAGAACCAAAACACGAGCGTGAGATATTAAGTCGCTCTCTCTTTCTTTCTTAGTGTTCAGATCGCCATGTGTAGCGACCATTCCTTCCACCCACCCAAAAGTTGTTGTGTGCAACAAATAAACATTCGCTGCGATTCGCTCACTGCGCTGGAGAGCCGACGTTTGTTTTGTTTATTGTATGCGGCGAATTCGCCTATTCGGATAAAGCGGTATGAGATGGCGCCACAAACGTGTTGGCGTCTATACAGCTGGCTCGCTTGCACTGCCAGACAATGCAATCAACGTCCGCAGTTTTATACTTCCGTTCTCTAAATATGTTGTTGTTGTTGTTTGTGGTGTGGATAAAAATGAGCATACTCTTGTATGGAACTCATGTTGATATTGTATAAGATGATGGGTGGCTTATTCGTTGATTTTGCAATATAAGTTGTGGGCAATTTTTGATATTTGAATCAGGGATATTTTTTGGTAAGGCTAAAAAGTAATTTTAATTTATGAATATTATGAATGATAATATTAAATTATGTGAATATTAAATAAATGTGAAAAATGTAAATAGCAAACCAAAAATGCTATAAAAATATATAAAAACTTTAAGTTTGAGTAAACCAAAGTAAATTTCACCAGCTCAACTGTTTGCAATGCCCAGTATTAAAGACATAAAAGTATTGCACATTTTGAGTTTTTTTTTGTTAGTTATTGGCTTTTTCCTCAAAAAGTTTTAAGCCCAATAAGCAACAAGCGGAGCACCTACAAGTTCTGCAGCAAAGCAGCTGACGGCGTCTGTTTGCTTCCCTCTCTATCTCGCTCTCGATATGCCGAATGCTGTAGTATTGTTGCCGAGAAGCAGCGAAGAAACGGAAAAACGGAACACAAGAAACTTGTTTGCTGCGCCTGGAGCAGTAAATGAGACTCAGAAGTACTAAGAAAAAAGACAAGAGTCCCAACAACAAGAACAACGGCAAAAGTTACAGTTGGAACAGAGACGGGTGCGAGGGAGGCAGACAGGTCAAAGGAATAGACGAGACATACAGTTCGCCGTCTACACCTCTCTTCCTATCATTCTTTCTCTCTTACTCTGCATCTCAGTGTCTCCTAGCTGACAGCAATAAATTTAGAACACCCGTCTTCGATTAGCCGTTGGAATGGGTGAATGTGAAACGGCGTTGAGCATTGGCGAAACGCATTGGGAATGGGGCACGGCTATGGCCGTAGCTAAGGTAAAATGTATAACAAAAAGCGCACAGAAATCTCGACAGAATAAATTAGGTCATAAAAGTAATTAGTGAAAACTGTTCCTACTCTATACTTAAGTATATTGTATATATATATATATATATACACATAATATATATATGTAGAATATTGGCTTTTTTAATTGGCTGCCAAATTTTTGGTTCGCCAGAATTTGTCTGGCAATAGAAACGTTAATTTCAGGTCACTTTTCTATTGAACAGCTATGCAGGAAACTAAGGCAGAAGAGGGTGAGGAGGCGCAGAAGTTGGCAATTGAGCTGGCAGCCCAGAGGCACAGCTGCTGGAAGAGAGTGAGACGGGATAAAGGCAACCACACCACAGCTGTGAGCTTTAACCAGCCAAAGTTCCGGCTATTAGTCTATTAATTAAACGGCCATAACCTTAAATCACGTGCCATTACAGCATAAACCAGGGCTGCCAAGCTGAAGTAGTGCACCTAATGTTAACAGAGGCTTACAATATGAAAAGTATTAAATTGAAAAGGATTTATGACACATTAGAAATATTTTACATTAAGTAAAATTTTAATTAAGTGAAATTTGGTAAGCTGCTTTTGAAATTGTTTTAATGAAATCGAATTTATATAAATTCGCTAAATAAAATTAAGTCTGTTAATTAAATTAAATACATATACATGAGGCAGGCACAGTCTTAAGTTTTGGCTTTTAGTTTTATTTCAATTAATATTTTCACTTTATTTAGAATTTTATTTATTTTATAAATATTATTAACAACTTTTAATTATATTATATCTGTTCAGTCCAAGAGCAGAGTACAGAGCTTCTACAGAATTGTCGATCAGTTATTAGCCGAGTTGGCAGCTCCTTTTTAACGCAAGTTGAGAGACTTCATGAGGGCGGGAAGAAGATAAATAGATAAAGTAAGAGCGAGATGACACTTAGGTCATTCGAACAGGACTGTCAGCTGACATAAAGAAGCGACTAGGCTTGATTATATATGCGAATTATTCAGGAAAAGAAAGGTAGATACATGAGGCGGTGAAGGTGAAACAGAGCAACAAAAAAACATTCTGGGGTTTTCTATATATATATATATATATATATGTATATATTATATACATTTATAGATTTACATTCACTTTGGCAGCCAGGACTCCTATGGGCTCTGGCAGTCATTTATTTGCATGTCCTTCGCATTTGTTGTCATTTCTGTTGTTGTTGTTGCTGCTGTCAACGTTGCTGTTCAGTGTTTGTGACGGGCGGATATAACAATTAGCCAAGGCTAAGCTGCGACCTCAACTGCAACAGAGATCAGACACATGTGTTGCCATAGTCAAATGAATTTGAGCCCTGTCGTTGGCCAGGCAAGCAGGCACTCGGACAGTCGGGTCGACAGCATCATTGGGCTTACCCATTTGGTATTCATATATGATTACAGTCAGAGAATTACAGCTCAGTTGGCGTTAAGTTAGATGAATTTCAGGTGCTTTCATCGCTAAGAGTAACACGGGAATGTAGAATGGCAATACTTAAAAGTGTGTAGTTATGAAGGAACAGTAAGAAAGGAACAGAGCAGACGGCAGAAACTGAAAGCGATGCTGAGATGCTGGGAGAAACAGAAACATCAAGACTGGAAAAGTATGGTAGAGGATAGGAGAAAGCGAGTAGGAAAGAGAGAGAGAGAGAGATAATAACAATTATAAATAGCGGTAGAGAGAGAGAAAAAGACAGAGCAGCGAGCCTTAGAGAGAGTCAGCAAGAAAAGGTGACAAAGCATATTTAAAGAGAGAGAGGGAGAGAGAGAAAGAGAGAGCGAGTGAGTGATAGAGTTAGAGAGAGAAATAAGGGTAATGGAAAATTAAAAAAGGGTGCAGACAGGAGATGTCGAGAGACAGAGAGAGAGAGAGTAATTCAAAATGGCACCATATAATAAAAAAAAAAACGGAGCACAAAGAGTAGTGAAAGAAATACAGGGAACGACAGACAAGAAAAATATTGATATAGAGTAATATAATAATAAGATAACGCTAAAATTGGATTTAACAATAATCTATGTTAAGCATAGCAAAAATTACTCCTTAATATATGCGGGGGTTTTTTTATGAGAATCACATATGGAGGCGATGCGTAATTTCAATAGTAAAGATATGCTGAACGTGGCTTTTCCTAGGTTGAGCACAATAAGTTTACTTAGCGCCAGTCCATTCAAGATTCACATAGAAATATATTCTATGAATAAACTCAAGAGGCGCAAGTTTTTAAATGAAAATAAAAGAGGCACAGCTCCAGCTGCCAGTAACAAGGGCAATATAACATTCAATCAGTGCACAAATTTGTGTACAGACATAGGTGTATATATATATATAGCTATATGTTTCTATGTGTGGGAAATATCCTCGAGCATCTGTCGTTGTCAGCGCATCAACGCGCTTCATCAGTGCGTTGATATGTAAATGTCATAAATCATGCACACCTGTCCTCAATGGCAGCATAGCACCAGAAGCAGAACGAGCTGCCTGCCAGCCCGGACAAATGACAGCTGGACAGATGAAGAGACAGACAGCGGGTCAGCCGCATCAACGACATTGTCAACGGAAATGTTTTCACTCTGGTATGTCTCTGTGTGTGTGTGTGTGTGTGTGTGTGGGTGTGGGTTGTGTGGTCAAGCCTTTGGCCGAGCGCTGCTGTGTCTTTGGTGCAGAAAATTTAGCCAGTGGCATAAAAGGGGGGAGACACGCGACACGGTACAAATTGATTAGCCACGTGCAGCAAATGATTTCTGACTAACGGGCAACAAAGTGTAGCGACTGTTGTACTAAATGATGGCAGTGCCATTAGTGATTGATATTAAGTAAAACAAAACAACATCGAAAATTGAATTCCATTTCAATTGAAGTGCTGAGAATGAACGGATATTCGAGGCACAAAAACTGATAGCAATTTTATTTTTAGAACAAATTGTTAATTGGAGTTGGTAACTCTTAAGAGCCAAAGAAAAAATGATACTGGAGCTCTCTTTTATAGCTTAAAGTTATTTAAAGCCAAAGACAAAAGATTACAAAATTTAGCAGTAAATTTGAAATATTTAAAATTAATCTTAACGAATCGATAAGTGATTTGCATTTTGGTCTAAATATACTTTAATAAAGAATTAAGGCGGCAAAAAATGTGTTACAGATTTACAATTTGGGTTTAATTTATTGAAAATAAGTATGATTGTATTAATTATATTAATTAATCGATAGTAATTAATTTTATGAATAATGAAGTGGAAATTCCTAGAAAAAAGTGCTATAAAAAATGTTCATTAATGTTAGAATTTGATTTTTTCATTTGTCTTTTAAAATCTGTGCAGGGCACAACTAGTATCGAACTCTTTGCGCCCAAATCATTCGCTGACTATAAATATGAAGTGCCAAATTCCTATAAAGCCATAAGCCTATCTAAAATTCTTTGTGTGCGTCTAGCAGCAGCTGCTCATTGTAATAAAGCAAGCTCTCACTAATTGCTTGGCCAGAGCACCTGCTGCGTAGCTTCTTTAGATATATATAAATATATATTTGTATAAATATAGGTATATAAAAATATATATCCTTTTTTTGTCGCCATTTTGCGGCTTGCAGCGTGTTTAACAGAAAAAGCCACAAATTTACATAAATATGCCACAAATCATAGCTGAGCTCGCCAAGTGTCGCCCAAAGGCTGAAATGCCAGATACCTTCACATTCTCACTCTCTCTCTCACACACAGACCCTCTTACACTCTGTCCCGCTCTGTGTGTGCGGTCAGTGGTTTGTCTGACAGACGAGGCGGTCGGCTATTAAAAATACATGAAAAGCACAAGTTTATTTTTTATCCACTCTTTCAGTGCAATTAAAAGTTACCAAAACGAAAAAAAAAAAAAAAAAACTATATACTATAAAAATAAAAAATACCATAAAAAATACCATGCAGTATTTATGTGCAGCATATGTCCTAGGCGTATTTATGCGGCTCTACCTATAGATTTCGACTGACCATCGCACAGCCCGCCTGAAAGAGTATATTCGCTTTTCATGTCATATAGGTAATGAGAGCATTTTCAGCGCACAGTGTTCCCTTGATAAGTGTGACTTTTACTATCATATTATTTTACAATATAGCTCTAAGACTAATTCTCATTTATGAGTAGATAAAACTCAATTCATTGTGTTTCTGGAATCAGATCAATTGAATTAGAAGATCAGTTTAATTTTTTAGCTTTTCGAGTAGTTTCATGGAAAATGTGTAGCTTTGAAACATAACCGACAATGTAACATAGAATGTCTTATGAACTACCAAACTAACTGAACTAGTTTATGATACACGAGCAATAGAACTTGCATATTTAAATTGCTATGTATAGCAATAGGCGAACTTTTAGCGATAATATAAATTGACTTTATTGAATCATTTATCTAAATATGAATAAAAATTGTAGTTCACTTTCATCACTTAAGGCGGAACATGAACTAGTTAGGCTCCTCGTTATTGGCTCTAGCTCATTATTTGCTAAAGCTTAATTTTGTGAGTTAATTGAGAGCCTCTTTAGATATACTTGAAGTTCAATTGACTTTTATGTAAGCTCAGGTGAACATAAATTGTATTGAATTTATTAATATTAAATTCTCTATATATATCAAATGAACTAGTTCCATCTGACTTGCATTTTAAATTGGTAAATTAATTCGATTTCCGCCCATATTTTTAGTTTGGTGCCATTTAATAAATAAGTTTTCATTTTGAATTCTTAACCTAGTGAACTAGTTCAGCATTTCATGAGCTTCTGTCATAGGGTATTTTATCTTCGTTAATCATAAGACTACACATTTTCTTCATTATTTTTTTGTTTGCGCTCTCTTCGCAAACGCATGCAGCATAATAATAAAATTGCCGCCCCACTGGGTGGAGTCACGTTTAAATTCACAGCCTCCGACGTCATCATTGTTATGGCTGGACGTGCCACAAATCGCCCGACACCTCTTCCCACCAACCCCTCGACAATTCTTCTGCTGCAATGTTTGTCATTAGCAAATGTTGCCTCTTGTACTTTACAACCAATTGTTGTTGTTGCTGTAGTTGTGGGTGCCTCGAACTTGTTTTGTTTGCCAGACGCAAAATTTGTGACTGCGACAGTTTTTGGTGTTCGCCCCATGGCCCTGGCCATTCGGGATCCCCGCATCATTTGCGCATTTTATGTAGGTGCAACATAATGCAGCAGCAACATTTGCTGCAACACGACCACAAAGTGCCACTGGACAACGAGCCCCAACAGCTGCCGGCAGCAATAATGAGCAACTGAGTTTTCAACACGAGCTGGTCAACAATCGGAACCAAATAATAGAACTGCTTCTAAAATTTAATAAGAACTTTGCTTGTTTTGCATTTGCATGGAAAATCTTTCATATTTATAGCACGCTTTTAGGTGTCATTGGAAAAATTACGACGCCTCTCCAGATGTTAGAATAGTTATGCAAAAGAACTATAGATAATAAAGGTTTTTGATATTATAAAATTATTGAAACGACTAATATATTGAATAATATATATTGAAAAATATTTAAAGAATATTTTATAAATATTGAATTTCTTAAAGAACAAATGTAAAAAAAAAAAAAAATACAATAATAAATTATTTAACAATGATAATCACAGCTAAAAAATAATAATAATGATAATACAATAGCAAAATTTATAATTTTCTAATTTTATTCAAATAACATAATATTTTTGTAATGTATTTAAATAAATCATAATTCTAAATAAATGAGAAGCAACCAAATTTTCAAATTCTATAATTATTTGAAATTTATTATATTATTAATTTTTAAAAAATAATTTTATATATATATATATATATATATATATATATAAGTCTCATTTCAAATGAGTATTTGCTAAAGTTAAGATCAAATGCAGACATGATAATTAAATCACTTAGCGTTGTCAAACTCTTAGAAAAAATTTAATAAGAAAGTGAAAGCTTAATTAAAATGCAATTATTTGAAATGAGAATAGTATAAAAGGAGCCGCACATACATCTATGTATGTGACTGCAATGGTGCTGTGCTGTAGTTGACACAGCAATGCGCAACCCCCTCAAGCTGGTGACACATCAATAAAGTTACCCACCCCAAATCACACACACACACACACACACAAACACACACACCAATTGACATATGCAACATTTTTTTTTCTCATTGTAATTGAGCATTTCAACAACTCTTTTGGCGAACAAATAAAATTACGAGTAAGCTAAGTGGAGAGGAGCAAATACTGTGACAAAATGTTGACTGCTCGACATATATAGAATATATATATATATATATATATATATATATATATATATTTGTATACTCTATACAGTAGACATATTTGTGTTCTTTTAATTAAACTGTATTTATTTTTTTGCATTGCAATGTTAATTTGACATTTTCTTTTTTCTTCCTTTTTTTTTTTTTTTTTGTCGCTCAGCCGCTGAGCGAGTGCCATAATGAGTATGTAAATTGCTGCAAAGTTATGTCCGCAATTTCGAATGAAGACTCGTCGGCAGTGGGCTCTTTGGCAACTGTTTTACGAGCGCATAAACTTCCCAGCCACATGAGTCTCGCTCATTAGAAAGCGGCAAAACTTTGGATATAGCCTCATAGATTTACCTAAATAAGTGGAAAGTGAAATGTGCTGCATACTCGCAGGCCCACACCCAGACCCAGACCCAGACCCCAGCTGTTGGGCATTTTCTTTTTCCTTATTTTCAAAATAACTGGCAAGGGAAAAAAAAGTTTGAATATGAATTTTCTTTAGCTTTTTTATCCGAACAATCAGCTTGCAGTTTGAATGGAATCATATTTTATGCGTCTAATCATGGCGAGGTGTCAAATACACTAACAAATTATTAATGGAGATTGTAACTTGGAATTTAGTATTAAAAGCATTATTATTAATACTTTTAAGGAAAGTCATAGTGAAATATCTAAATAATTTGTTGCATTTCGTTTAGTAATTAAGACTTAATTATAATTTATAAACTATTTTTATTCTTATCTATTGTTATCGATTGTTTTTTATATTTTCTTGTTGCTTGCTTCGAAACTATAGTTCGCAACTAACAAACCTTTAAAGATGCTTTCAATACAACATATCAAATTTCGAATTTAGATACGTATTAAGTATAGAGAATTTCTTTTTATATTTATTTAATATTATATTTATATTTATTTTATATTTTTTAATTAACTATAGCTAATTGCTCAAATCCAATAAGATCCACTTAGCTTAGTTAAGAGCGGCAATTAACTCAAATTATTAACATATAAGATATGTCTACAATATATGTAGAGATTTCGGTTTTGATTTTGCTCTTAAAATTTGTAGGCCGAGCATATTACAAAGCTAAATATCGAAGCTAGTTATCGACAGATACTCGACACTGACACAGTTAATTCAGAGAATACACACATACATACACATGCAAAGATAATTACTTGTTACAATAATAAATTGCTTAAAATTGACACAAAGTCTATTCGAAAGATCTCAATAATTCAACAATATTATTTTCATAAAAATATATCGATAATTAAATGTGTTGAAATAGTAAATTTAAATATACGAAAACTTTTTATAGAAATAATTAGAAAATGTTTTTTAATTTGTAAGTAAATTGATCATAAATTATTATTTGCTTATCGATTAACTGACCAAAATGCATGAACCTTGTTAGCCATAATGGAGCCAATTGCCCAAGCGATTTTATTTTCATACCACAGTTGGTATCTAAATCAAAATCCTCATGGTTAGGGTAAACGAATGCGAAGTTAAGCAGCAGCAGCAGCAGCATCATTTGTTGGTATTATTTGTCGTTTGCTTATCAACGCACTTCCGCATCATTAAATAATTTTATCATTTACATTATTTTCACTCTCTAAGCACAAAGCGCTGTCCAAACCGAATGCGAATGGAAATAATATGGGGGTTAAGTTGCGGCTAGCTGCGCGAAAGCTGAATTTGACTCGGCTAATTTCTAATTTATGCAGAGAAGAACAAAAAATACAAAAAATATAGAATAGATAAATATTTAAGGAAAATTTGTCTTTTAATTGACGGCAGAAAACTTAAAACAAAAATGTTGAAAAAAAGCTGAGGCATGCAAAGTTTTTCACAGCTTAAATTGTATACCAAATCATAATAAGGAGCAGAAAGAAGCAGACAAAGCTATTTAAATAAAAGTAAAAGTAAAGGCAAAACAAAGGAATAATATTTAAGAGATGAAAGCTGAAAATGTAAGTTTTTAAAATTGATTTGGAAAACGAGCTTTAAATACCTGATTATATCATACGTCTATTCGCTCTGTTCCAGATTTGTAAGCGCCTCTGGGCTAGAATAAAAAAATGTTTTAATCATTTATTTAGGCATTCTCGTTTCAGATTTTTGTACGATTTTTTTGTGGTTCACTTTGTACAATAAATTAAGAAGAAAAAAAATCTTTTTCCTGCTCACTTCGAAGTGCATTTCAAAGCCATTAAAGTTCTTCAGCCTGCCACTTGATAAAAAAAAAAAAAAAATGTATATTAAAATGGAATGTAAATGCCAAAAGACATGAGAAGAGCATGGCAAGAGGCAAACGATAATGAGGACACACGACAACAAAAATAACAGAGCGAAAGGCGCTTAGAAGAGGCATGCCAAAATACAGATACCCAGTGATTAGAACTAAATAAAGCTTCAAATTTGGCGCAAAATTGAATTTATATTATTGTGATGCATTCATTTAAGTAAAACAGTCTGAATTATTGTCCGTTCTTTTAGTCATATCTAACAGATCTAACTATATCAGGCCAAGATACAAAATAAATATTCAGAAATCAAATTAAAATTCGCTAATTTTATAGAGCAACATTTTATGATTGTTTATTTAAAAAATATTTCATATCTTTAGGAACTATTGTGACCTATATACACTGAATATATAATAAAATATATAAAATGAATATTTGAAGTGGAAATTGAAAATGTTTTAGCTGTCACTTTAGCGTACCCGTTCGTAAGTTTTACAGGGTATTGCGGCACTTGCAACTACAATGATAATGTTGCTCACTGTTGATGACAACAGCAGCCGCAATAGCACTGACTGTGACTGTGCCTGTGCCTGTGCCTGTCGCTGTGGCAGTTGCAGCAACAGCAACATCAGCAACAAATGACGGAAATCAGCAAGTGAATGCAGCCGCACCACTGCAGCCTGCTCACTGCAGCCCAGCCCAGTCAAGCAACCCTTTTTTTTCGCGTCAAGTCCTTGGTTACAGGACTCTAAGCGCTGCCGCTGCTCATTTACGCTACTAAATAAGACAGCCATGCTCCCGCCAGCTCTTCAACTGCAGCGCGTTGCCAACATTTTGACATTATTTTTTGCTTTTTTAGCTGCATAATTTGTTGGCTCACAAAAGGCGGCAGCAGCAGCAAAAAAAAATATGCAGCCTGCATTTGGACAGGCGCTCTTCATGTATACATATTATATATTCTTTATAAATGTCCAATTTAAAATGTTTAGGGCGAGCTGCACGGAAATGAACACTCAAGAAAATTGTTTTTCCTTTCGGCTCGCACGCACGATTTAATCCCAATTCGAAAGAAATGTGCTCCGATTTTGTTGTTGTTTTTTTTCTCTCTCTTTCTGTGGGCCAGAGTCGTGACGCAGTCAAGTGAAATGTCAGCCACTCAAAAAAAAAAAAAAAAAATGTGCGGCATGGCATGACAAATCTACGTAACAACAACCAACAGCAAGCGGGAAACAACAATGCCAACTAAGTTTATTTGAGATTTAACGATTCGGAAACAAACACACGGACGACAAATTATTTGGCTATCAAGTGCAGAAGTTGCACTGCGCGTGGGCGTGCTTGAGGGTGGGCGGGCAGTAGTTATTTGCTCAAAAATTATTAATTTTCACAAAAGTCAACAACACGCAGCACACACACACACACACACCCACACCCACAGCCAAAACTGACATGTTTATGCACATGGTTAAGCAGCTGTCGAAAAATTGCATAGCATACTTTGCAGCGCACGAGGCTACGCTTGCGCGTGTGTGTGTGTGTGTGCCAAACTACTGCAAATTTATGAGTTACTGTTGGCTATATGCCACGAGCACTCATGTTTTGCTCGACTAGCAGATACCTCTGAGCCCTGGGAACTTAATTGTGGAATAAGTTTTCAGCTAATTCTAAGTATTATTTAACATATGCGAGCTGTGATAATGAAGTTTTTGTAATGGTGGTGATGGTTATCGATAAGCAATTCAGATAGGTTATCTAAAAAAAAAAAATAGGTAAAATCGTACTATTTATGCTATAAATTTCAAGTCGCTAGCTTTTTGACTTATTAGATATAGTTGCATGAAACCAATTTCGAATTAGGGTATAATTAGTTGAGCACATTCCTGTATTGCTCGACTCTGACAGAGCAGACGTGCAGTGATTACAAAATGTGCTAAAAATATTTTGAGAAATTCTTAAAATTTCAGGTTCACAGAAATGAGTGAAGAACTGCAAATATTCGATCTCATCCGACGTTTATTGAAAAATGAGCTCAAGGTCAAGTTACATGCTCCTCAGGTCGCATGACCTTATGCAGATGAGCGAATTTATGGCCTCGATTAAAAGAATAAAATTTACATATGGATTGAATTTAAAACAGTCGATAAAATGCTAATTTGTGTAAAGAATAACAGAGTAAGTCTAATGATCCAACAGCTGTCGGTACTCGTTGAGTATTTGCTCCTCCTGCTCCAAGGGTAAGTCCAGATAGTCTTGATCAGCATCGGGAATGTCCTCATTGAAGCGCTTATAAGCGCTATACGATTCAATTTCTGTTTGAGCCTTGCTCAGCACCGACTGGACCAGAGCCAGTCGGCTGGCTGTCAGCGCATTAAATCTTGCGGATGAAGTGGATGGCGTTGAGCCAGAAGCTGCCACATCATTGGCGGCATTAACAACGGCCTCAGCGGTCAACGTGGCCATGTGTTCAATGACACTGTTCAGCTCCTCCTCGGTGGCGAAACTCTTCAACAGAAAGTCTATGGCACTGTCCAGATTGTTGCGAGTGGTTTCTAGAGCGGCACGAGCTGGGGACAATTTGAAGCCGAGCTCGCGTAGAGTGTAAAGCATTTGCTCATCGGCTGCCGGGGTGGTGGGCAGATTCCGACGCAGCTCTTCCGAGTGGGATTGCAACAGATCGAGACTCTTTCTTATGTCGTTGCTGGTGCGACGCAGTGCCTCCACAACGAGTGAGCGCTCATAGCCCAGCTCCATTAGGCGGCACACGCTACGCGGATGCACCCATTCGCTGTCATCGTTTCCCACCTGCATCTGGGCCAGGCGACGGCTCAGCTCGCGCTCCGAGTCGGAATTGAGACGCGCCTGTTGCACGCTCATGCGGCGCTGTTGGATAAACTGCACCGCCTGCTCCACATTCCCATTGCTGGAGCGCAGAGCCAGACGCGCCGCAGACGCATCGAAGCCCATTTCCACCAACAGCGCCAACTGTTCGGAATTCACCTTCAGCTCGGCCAGAGCTGTAGCCGCCGCTTGCAGACGCGCCCGCGCCTCATCGCGACGATTCGAATGGAAGAAGATGACGCCCTGGAGCAGCTGCAGCCGCGCAATAATCGCACGCTCCGGGCAACTGGATCCTTTCAGCGCATACAGACGACTAAAGTTGGGGCCATAGCTGCGCTGCAGAATGCGCTCGCAGACATCGAGCCGCCGCTGTGCATCCGGCAGCTGAGTTATGTTCTTCAGGCAGAGATAGCACCAAACAATGTCCAGATTGAGCAGCGCATAGTTGTCCACGCACTCGAGAAACTTGGAGTCGCAATTGTTGAACTTCTCGTCGGCTTCCAGGAAGAGCAGCAGCGCCTCATCGTAATGCTCACGTCGCACGGCTGCACGCGCCTTCTCGCACAGCGCCATGCCCAGGAGCAGAGCACGATTCTCGTGCGGCGGCAAAAACATAGCATTGCCATCCTGATCCTCCAGATCAACGAAATGATGATCCGAATCAATCACCAATTCGACATCCCGCTGTATCTGCCGAATGCGCTCATACAGCGCATCGCCCCTGGCATCCGCCTGACCCACGATCACCAGCAGCTGCTGATTGTTCTTCAAGCCCTGTGCTTGCAGCGTCGCCTGCGCCACCACCATTCTGCCCGCCGAGATGCACTTCACATGATCCGCCTCGCTCAGCCTCAGCTCATTCGCAATTTTACGCTGCAGCATGGCGCCCAGCTCGGTCAGCTGGCACTTCACCTCCAGCGTGTGCACTGTGCCCCCATGGCTGTCCACGCAACGCACATGGAATGTGGCCAGGCCCGTCTCATTGAACTCACGTCGAGCGCTCAATTTGCGCAGCGCGTGCTGCTGCAGCTGCAGCAACGAGCTCTTACAGCTTGCAGCTGTCACATGCATCTCACCGCTCAATTCCTGGGCCAGCGCCTCCAAAGCCTCGTCACAGCTTCCCCCATTTTCCATATAGTACGGCGACTCCCACAATTTCACGCCGCGCTCCTGCAAACGTGCGCGCAGTTGCACCAGATCCAAATCGGACATTGTTACGACCCTCTCCACTTGAGTGCAGCTAACGAATTTTATCGCCCAATAGATGTTTTATTGAAAATACAATTATTTTTTTTTCAATTTTCTTGTCAAGTTGCTTTTTAGTATTGTTGACTGCAAAAATAATTTTGACTTTAAAATCTCACAGCATTAACAAGAGTTATTTAATCATTATCAAAAGAATTAAACAAACGAATCTACCTTGAATTTCCACTCAAATTTTGATGAAAGTCAACTTGTCAATAATAATAATAAATTATATTATTTAGTCGACAGCATCAAGTATACGACGTAAAAATTTAGAAATCAATTAAAAATTAGTTTTTTCTACATAGTCTAGCTGGATGATTTCCAAGAAAGCGAGGCCAAAAAGGTTTTCGAACATAAATATTAAATTAAATTAATATTAAATATCAATTATCTATAGATGCCATAAATTTATATTTATGACATATAAATTCTATAAGTTTATATAAAATTCATGCAGAGGCGCAATGTACATAGCTCGCCTAAAATAAATTTATTTGTAAACGATGCAAAGGACTGCATGATACGCTGTATCAGTATTTATGTTTTAATACAGTGTATTTTCGATATGACATGACCGATAAATTTAAAAAATATATTTGAGATCAATCAAAATAAAGTTTCTAGCTCTGATTCTTAAGCCCATAGCCCATATTATGTACCAAATTTCAAATCTCTAAAAATTTAACTTATATTTTTTGTCATGTAAATTTTAGTACATTTCCTTGTGGATGCACTGGGCTAATCTTGACATTATCAGAAGAGGGTATATACGAGTATATATTCCATTATGTCTCTAGCTTCGTTATCGAACCAATATACTCGTTTTCCCTTTGATAACAGAAAACCATGTGAAATTACTCTAGTTGGCAGTGTCCGAGCTTTTACTTTAATCAATACGGCGAACGGCTATAACGGACTGCTCGCTTTACGAACCACAACAGATTAATCTGTCTATTTAACTGCCATCAGATGTTGATCAACTGAGCTCCATTTATTTATTATTGAGGTGCCCCTTGAACGTTCCGAACCTTCAATTCCATAGCAAATTTTTAAATTCTAGAAGGCTGAGACAGGCCAAATTTAAATTAATTTGTTTTGCTCGTAATAACCATATATCATATTCAACATTACTTAAACGAATTATCTTAACTTTCAGTTCGTCAATTTTTGTAAAAATCTTTGCTCTCATACAGACAGACGGGTATTGCATAAAACCAATAAACCCACTTCAGTTCGAGAACGAGTGCAAAGAGAACAGAGAAAACGCAGAGCAAAGCTCGTGGCATTCAACATGTTGTAGCGAATTACTGAGCAACAAATCTCTAATTTTCTTGGCCTTGTGCACAGAGCCAATTATCGCCACGAAAATTCACGAGAAGCAAACGACGATGGAAAAAGGAAAAAGCAAGCAAAGAGCATTGGAAAAAGGGCGACTTAACGAGCCCCGAAGACGCGACGACAAATTAAAAGCGATAAACCACAGACAAAAGTCGTCCTCACCGCATACAATCAAGTGAAAGAAAGGAAAGGAAAGAGAAGGAGAGAGAGAGAGAGAGAGAGAGTGCGGGGTAAAATGTCATTGTCAGCTTAACGCAGGCGACTTTGTTTGGCCCTGTTTGTGTGTATATCTATATTTAGTATGTATGTGTGTGTGTGAAATGGTGCACGTGTATGTGTGTGTGTATATATATATGTGTGTGTGAGTAACAATGTGGATAATAAATGTTATGTGCGGTTAAGGGTTAATAACTGCAACAAAGGCGCCACAAAAAGTAAGAAGTAAAGCCCGGCAAGGCCAAGACATTTTATTGATATACTACAATGCCTACACTCAGCGAAAACTGTGTGCAGTTGATACTTAAATCAGCTAAAATTATTTAAGTTATATTAACAAAACATGCAATTAGTTTGACACTTAAAGAAAAGCTTGTGCTGAGACTAAGCTACATTTTCTAAGAAATATATTTTAACATTATCAATTTTATGGACTATACACTTAACAAAAAGTTTATGCTCAAATTAATATTAAATAAAAAACTAGAATTTTCTTCGACAAAAAAAAAAAAAAACTATAATAAATATATAGTTTGGACATTAGCTGAATATTTCTCAGTGCACCTCTTCAGCCTGTCCCCAAAGTGTGGCTGCTAATGAAAAGTGCCGCGTCTTATTGTGTATGGCCAAATAAAAAAAAAATGGGCGAATGAATGAACCTATTTGTTCGGCATAAGTTTACGCCTCGGATACGAATTGTCCTCTTTGGTAAATGTCCGGGGTTTTGTCTGCTTCCTTGCCAACTCTTGCTGGTTTTTCTGCTCCCATTCTGATTAGTGGTGTGAATAAATGGACGAATCTCTAATGCAGTTTGCTGGCCATGGCCATGATGAAGTAGCCAGGCATGCTTGAGCGATGGAAGGAGGTTCAGGCTCAGCGACTATGTGTATGGGTGGGTGTGCGTTTGTGTGTGTTTGGCAAGCTCCAAGCTGCGTGTAGCTGTTTAATTGCAAAGGAAAAGAGCTGCTTTTGACTTCAACTTGGGCTTCATCAAAACTAGAAAATGTTCTCATTTAAAACTCTGAGCTTGCTCAGAGATTAATCTTAGTCTCTTAGCTACAATTTAATAAATCTAAATTCTTCTTTATATTTTGGACTGAGAGTCTATAGCTAAATATCGATACGAGAGTGTTATCGATCGAGTAAAGGCAGACTATAGCAAAGAGAACAATTAGAAAATTGTCGAAAAAAAAAAGAAGATAGAGATTTTCACAATTTGTTCCTTTTCCAATCAATATTTAGTACTCTTCTCCTTTGCTGGCAGATGCTAAACCACTGTGTTCTGGCACATGCCAGCATATATACAAGTGTTTTCATCATCCTTGCCGCTTACTAGCGCCTTTGGGTTGATACACTGCAAATGACATAAGTTAAATGTCAAGTAAGTGTTGCTGGCAGCCACGTTGCAGCCAGAAATAGCACTCTTTCCACCCTGGAGCAACTCGCCTTGACTTGACTTGTCTTGACTTGACTTGGCCCTGTCGTCGCGAGCATCTCAGTTGTTGGACTGTAAATAAAATCAGTGCCTTGTAGCAGAGCCAAAGTTGGCAAAGTTTTGCTGCACTAACTGACTTGTCGTGCTCGGCAGTCGGTGGCACTTGGTATAAAACTAAAGTGAACCGTATCCTGCCAGGACCACATGCACACACCTTCTCACATCACTTTCTAGTGAGCGACACAAAGTTGACAACCGACAAGTCACATTCTGGTGCATTAAGTTAATGAAATGATTTGCCGCCGCTGCCTCCTTCATATTCCTGCGGATCTTCTTCGAAACTTAAAATGTGACAACCTCTTCAGGATCATAAATTTGCGCAAATCATCGACAAAAAACAACAACAATTCGTTCGCCCAACAATAGCCACAGCCATCAGCATGATGCGACCAATTGTATGTCATTAATCTTTCAATACAAATGCGGTTCAATGTTTCTGACAGCGGGCTAGAAAGAAAGCTCAACGAGAGTGAGAGAGAGAGAGAAAAATTGCACAGGAGTAGATTGTAATGTTTGACAGAAGTCAATACCCTGCACAAGAATATAATATTATATTTTTTTCTTTCGAAAAGTCCAAGCAATAATCAAGATTTTTTTTGGATGCATGTAGGGGATCATAAACATAAACAGTTGCAACAAGTGTTAGCAGCAAAACAAATCATAAGGTTTCAGGCAACATCCAGAAACCAACAACAATCGCCAAGTGCTTAAGTCATAAGTTCTCATATGCTGACTCTTAAGTTTTGTGAGCGGGATTGTCGATCTACCTAAGGTCCACTATCTCACTCTATTTAAAATTGAATCTAAAGAGATCCAGTAAGTATTTAATTCTGAGCATAGTCTCGATAATCTAGACTGTCTTGAAACATTTTAATAATATAAAAATTATATGTTATTAATATAAACCAATTTAAGTATTTGATATTTTAACTAATCTATCCGCAATATATTATATATTTTATGTAAAAACAAGTTTAATTATATAAATTAATTTGAATATTATAAAAAAATAATTTATTTTATGAAAAGTTAAAACTGTATACAACTAAAATACAAATACAAATATATATATTAAATATATGAAGATATTATAAAAAAAAATATATATATATATATATATATATATATATTTTTTTTATAATATTTTCATATATTTAATTGGCTAATAAAATATATTAATTGTAATAAAGAAAACATATATTTTTCTATATTTGTTTAGCCCATGAAAAAATATATATATTTTTAATAAATTATATTATACATACATAATTTATTAATTATTTTTATTATTATGTATGTATTATATTATATTTCATAAATTATTATTATTTAAAATAATATTTTTTTTTCATATGTCATGTTTATTAAAACTCAAAATATATGAAACCTTAAATAATTACTTAACTTAAATAACTTTTGGTTAAGCACATTTTTGATAATAAATTCACATTTTAATTTAGTTTTCAAATATTAACAATTGCAAAAGGAACTACCCTTTTTATCTACATATACCCTGTATTTTGTAGTGTAGTCAAATTGTTGACAATGGAACGAGTCACGTGACAGAAAAAAGAGCATTCAGTTCTCTCACAAAAAGGGCGGCGGCGAGGGAGAGGGCGAGTCTATGGGGGTGCTGGCAGCGGGGGCAGCTTCTGTCATTTACAAGCCCAGCGAAGTATTCATCGCGTCTGGCTTTGATGGCCATGCAACAGCGACATATTACTTCCTTATTTGTGGGCCGTACAAACGACCTTTGGCTGGCAACGGCGGCACACCCAAGCAACCCCCTAAGCACACACACACACACACACCTCAAACGAGCGTCACGCAGCCAAAAAGCGAAACGTTTCGTGCCGCAATTTCCACTAGAAATTATGCATTTAGCAACGAAGATGTGTGTATAGATGACGCTCAGTGACTCGTGTGTGTGGATGTGTGCCTGGCAGACATGAGCGTTAAAAACAACGAGTGGACGGCAACGTTTTGCGCTGACAGCGAGCCAAACATCCGCCAGATAAAAATGCTCCACACTTCGAAATTTGATTGAATCAACGACGTGAGCATTCGTGGATTTGTTGACTCGATGACAGCGGGTAGTGGTGGATGGCTGCGGGTGGCTATATCCACTGTTATGCGCTTTGTCATTGTGCGTGGCTCTCGCTGTTTCGGCATCGAAGTCTGCCCGAAATGGCCCTGAAACGTTGGATGAACCACAGTAGGCGGAGCGATTGCCATTGGGATGATAATGATAAGCATATAAAACCATTAAGTGATTCCACTTAAATGACCACGTTGCGATAAATGTGATCTAGCTTCTTCTTCACTTTTTTTTTTTTTTTTTTTTTTTTTTTTTTTTTTTTTTGTTTCTTGTCATTAACATTTTCGTCATCTGCTTTTAGGCGTTGCCAATTTTAAAGGTGCACGAATTTATGAAATGGCCCAGACAATGAACAAAAATTATTATTATCAGATAAAATTGAAATCTTGGATTTGCTGGGCAGAGAAAGTCAGTGTGAATAAATTATTGGGTATTAATAATTTAATTTTGAATATAGATAGATTTAAGTTGAACTTGAAGTTGAAGTCGTTATTGCAATAATTAATATAATTTTGATCTAGCTACCTGCCTTATTTTTCTGGTAAGACTTAACAAGGAGAAAATAAATTCAACTGTAGCTGTCAACCTTGATAATACGTAAATCTGACTTAATTTTTGACAATAACATGACAATCTGAAAGCAGAGCTCAAAATTTCTGTTGTCAAAAAATATATTAATAAATTAAAAGCTTGCTATAAAAACCACAAACTGTTGGCAAAAGATTAAAATGGTAAAAATTTATTTTCATGAATTTATCAGAAAAATTTCAGCAATAATCGAACAACTTTGGACCACTGTAAAGCACACTAATTGAATACAAAGAGGAGAGCAAGAGCAGTGTAACGAGACCACAAGTAAAACAGATTCGTCTCCATTTGGAAGTCAGCTAACGGCAGGCCAATCTTAAATCCAAAGGAGCTGCTGTTAACGGACGAAGAGAGGCGACGACACCGCCGCTCTACGTTAAATGACCAACAAGGTGACAATGCAGATATAATGCGAAACGACCGACACGTCGATGATGATGACGACGGCAACAACAACTGACGATTCGCAATTGATAATACTTAATGTGTACTCTGTCGCAGTCAACCTCAATGACTGATGAATGTTGAGCAGCCGCCGCTGCTGCTGACGGAAACACGGCACAGCTGAAAAACAAGGAGGCGGCGCTTATCTCTGAACTTTACGCACAATATAGCAGACCAACCAGCTGGCAATGTTAAATGATGTCGACGGGACGCACAGATTTAATGAACAACCTTTTTATTATCTGAAAGATGAATGTTTACAAAATAAAATTTTCACTTATTTTGGGGTTCTCTTTAATCTAAAGACAACCAGTAAGAGTGCTCCAGTCGAGGCAGCTCGACTAGGAGAGATGCCCTGAACCCATCTAGGTAGTATAACTGTCAATTTAATTGTTGCTTGAGTTTTTATCTAGATAAACGTTTTATACACAATTTTCACTGCAGCCAATGACATAAATCTTTGTGTGATTTGCTAAAGCTTAGCTCCCATGTATTTGAAATAGATGTTTAGTTTTTATGGCCTAGGAGATCACAGCGTTCTCAGAAAGGGACATATAGTTAAGTACTTCTTCTGTCTGTTACATACATTGTCGCAGAAATATTCTACCCTAAAATATAATATTATTTTCAATGGGTTTAGGGCATAAAAAGAATCAACAAAAGTCAGGTTTGCTTTAATCTGCGATCCATCATGCAAGACGATAATAAAATAATATAAAAACTTGTATAAAATCAATATATATTTTTATATATATATTCTTTTTCAGATCAGCCCACATCTAGTCTAGTCCAGTCACACTTTTGAGCTCGCCTGATGTCGAGTTGTCATAAATCTGCCAAAATGTCAGGTATTGTAATGGGTTTGCTTAGTCACACAACAAAAGCATTGATTTACAAGCCAAGTGGTAGAGCTTTTTGCATCATTTCTTTGCAAGAGAAGTGAAAGGGCCACGTTAAGCACAGTAGAAACCACGTCAACAGCACATGCAAAACTCGTGTAAAAGTAGTTCAAATTGTGAGCAGACACATAAAGCAGAGCGGGTTGGCTACCAACACGAATGGGGAGCTAGTGCCATAAGAGTAAGCTTTCTCGAAGGTTGGCATTGGTGGCGCCACCCGCATATTTGGCACAAGTTTTGCATCGTTGACATTAGTTAATTGTCAGTTTGGAGGTTTTCGGCTAGCAAACATGCAGTTGGCCGAAAGCCAACACGGCCAACACGGCCAACACGAACCGAAACGATAAATCGGTGGGAAAAAATCTCGAACTGCTAACAATTTAATTAACTTTTCAATGCGCAATTTGCACTGGCACTTAAAGTAGTTTTTGGCCAGGCTTGTTGACTTGTCTTGTTTTTGCCTTATCCTACTGCTAATTACGCAAATGTTTTTACTTTAAAATGGCGTCGGCTTTTCATGCTCACTGCGTACGCAATATACAACGACAACAACTGCAACACCATGTGTCACCCCTGCCACGCCACGCCCCCAACTGACTTTGCACTTTGTTTTCTCTGTTTAACTTTTGTTCATAGCTCGCTGAGTTTTGCTGATTGTGCAACAGTGGAAAGAACCCAGCGTCAAACTGCAACAAGATGATGTTGTTGTTGTTGTTGCATGCAACACCCCAAACCAACCCGCCACGCTCAACACATTTGCACCTGCAATTCATTTTGTACATTTTTGTTAGTTTTGAGCATTAAAATCTCTACTCAGCGCAAGGTTATATATAATGGGCGCATACGTAATTTTTCATGTTCAACAGTGCGTATACTTGTTAACCGAGTGTTTTCCAACTATAATGAGCATGCGGCTTCATGAGTCTAATGAAGTTGCTTCAAATGTGCATCTTTATAAAAAAAAAAAAAAAATAACATTGCACAAATTTCAGCAATGCACCAAATGTATAGACATATTTTAAACTGTTTTTAGTTTATAAAATTTTTTATTTTTAACAAAGCTGCGAAAAGTTTTCCATTTATTTTTCCGATATTTGAATCAAGCAGCTTTTTGGCTCCCAAATGCATTTTATGACCAAAGCAAGCAACAAAACAAGGAGCTAAGACCTGGCCTTAGATTTGCACCTCTTCATTCACACACACACACACACACACACCCGCACACAGACAACAACCTCACAGACACACACGTACAAATTTGGCAGCTGCTGTCAGTCAATTTCCATTAAGTCAACACCTTATTGAATTTTATTGTAAATTGAAAAAAAAAGGCAGCTGCAAACTGCAAAATGTTGATGCCAAAATACGAACGAAATTTTCTTAAAAACATAAAGTGAGATTTGCTGAAATTGAACTGAAAAAAGAGGAAAACTATGCTTATATGTATGTGTATATATAAACTATCATTTAAAGCATAAGAAATAGAGAGTGAGCTTCTAGTTACCCATCTAGAACCGTAAATTTTAGTAATTAATTTGCATAACTGGGCAACGATTGTGTAATTTGTATGTCATATAAATTATCGCGCAATGAAAATAGTTTTCAAATATGCAGACAGCCGGCGCACAGGGTGTTTCGGGTGAACCCGCACGCAACTATCGATAAATTATAAAGCCGTTGACACGCAACCCCCCCGCACGCAGACACTAGCCAAATAGGAAACGGCAAACTGACTAATTTTTGGCCTCCCCACCATTTTAGGTGCTTCGCCAGGACCGCAAATTTTATGCACGTTATAAATCACGACAACACCGACGTCGACGACGACTGTGAAAATGTTCACATTAATTGTTGCAACGTCATTTTCGGGCCTATTGTGTCGGCTAGTTCGGCTGGGGTCGGCCCTCGGCAAGGCTAATAAAAGGCGTTCACTCCATAGACGTGTATGTGCTCCAGACGCCTTTGTGTCACGTGGCAATTTCGCAAAAGGAATTTCAACAATGTAGACGTTTTTGCAACAGTTAGGGGCCAACGGCGGGAGTACCAGCATTTGCGCTAAAAAAAAAAATTAAGAAACAACTATTTTTTTTTCTCTTCATTTTTTCTGGCTCGTAGGCAAATGTGGTTGCTTTTTATGGAGTTGTAGAGACGATGGCAATGAAACACGACTGTTTAGTGGCTGGATTTGGGATTTGTCAGAGGCGCGCGCACAATGCCGAACAAAGTCCGTCGCGGCTGGGCCATTTCCATAATTTTACATTTCGAGCCTGAGGCAAGGGTAGAGACTGAGCTTCAAACGACTTTCAATTCTGTCTGCAGGCTAGATAGTTATTATAAATTTAATATTAAATAATACTAAGTTATTCTATTTATTATATTATTATAATATAATTATAGAACTGCACTTGCACATCGATAGATCTCATAACAAAAAACAGTGCTTAAATTTGATTTGCTGTGTTCCTACGCATTATTTGCACGCTACACACACACAATTATGTAAATGTATAATAGTGTGTGTGTGTGTGGTAGGAGGTGCACATAAAATGCAGGCAAAAACACTCCAAAGCAAAAGTTATGCACAAAGACAAAAACAGCAAAAGGGCGTCGTTAATATTTCAGGAACAGAAACAGCCAAACAAAACGGAACTGAAATATACGAATAAACGCACACAGACACCCATACAGAAAGAGAGAGACATAACATAAGCATACCGGCAAATTACAGTAACGGCAACAACAACAATGCCAAAAACAAAAACAAAAACACTTTACACAATTGCACGTGTCCATTCTTGACATTCTTGTGACTTGTGCTATGCGAAAATATTAAAAGGCATATTTGTCGCTTGGTCAGCAACAAGACAATAGATGAGACAGGGGGCAATGTAAAAGCGGCAAATGAGACAAACGGAAAATGCTCGTTGCACGTAATTTATGGGCAGAGTCAATGTGAGGTTAGATTACATTCAACGTGAGCGCCTTACGCACATTTGCAACAGCTCTGTCTGTTTGTGTGCGTGTGTGCATTTGCGCAGACGACACTGCAAATTAATTGTGGACAGCGCTGTGCTGTTGCTGCTTGTGTGGGGCTCATTTATCACAGGCTTGGTCAAAGTTCGAAGGATGTCGCCATCTTCTTACATACACTTAAATTAACTACTTACATATTCTTGCACTTACCTTGCGTTTGCCTGTTTGTCACTTACTTCTTCGGAAATGCTATTAGAAGTCTCCATATTTTATTTATACAATATATATTATATATATATATATATATATATATATATATATATATATATATATATATATATATATATATATATATATATATATATATATTTATTTATTTATTTATATGCATAAATTAAATCAACTAAATTCACAATTTTGTTCAAGTGAATAGAAGTTTAAAATAATATCCCGCATAGAAGCAACGCGGAAGTGTTGCCAACCCACAGTGGCTAATGTTGCCAGGCCGCCTCAACAATTTAATAGAGCCACCGGACATATGAAATAATATATTAGTGTTGTGCCACTACTTCTTTTTGCCGCCAAATTCAAACAAACATTTTCGATCAATGCATACAGTTTAATTAGAATATTGCTCATAGAAACAGCCTTAGGGATCCCCACCACCTGGATGAGTATTATATAAAGATAACGCCCACAAATTTATTTGGTTTTCAAGGGAAACGGTGCTACCCAGCCGCCAAATGCGCGCTCCAGCTCTTCGGCCACAGCCAAGCAGAGGCGATCATTATTTTGATTGGATATCACCTGAATGCCCAATGGCATGCCTTGACTATCAAGTCCCATGGGCACCTGTGTTGCCGGCAGCCCGAGTACATTAAATAGACTAAAGTAGCTAAAGTCATTAAACTTGAACAATGGATAATAATGGAATGGAGCAGTACGTGGAGAGCTGTGGAAAATCAACACTCCCTTCTCGCCCAACAGCTCTTGCAGCGCTGCCTTGCACTTTTTGGTGGCTGAACGTATTAGCTTCTCATTCTCCTTGGGCAGCAGACTATCAATCAGCGAGTATATGGCGGCCATGCTGTACTCGCTCTGGCCCAACACCTTTTTAAACAGCTCTACAAATGGATTCAGCTCGACGCCGTTGCCCAGGAGCTGATTGAAGTTGGCCGGTTCCTGGGTCATCCAGTAGCGCCACATTTTGCCAGTTAGCTTCGTTTCCGGCAGTTTGGCCAGATGTACTCCTTGACCAGTCAGCTGCTCCAAATGCTTGCGCACATTGTACATGACACGCTCCATCTCCCGATTTATGGGATTACATTGGCGCATTTCGATGCTAGGCACATAGAAGTATCGCAGTTGCTTCACATCTACCGGTTTATCCAGCTGCAGCACACTCCGCAACGATGGCTCCACTAGCACCTTCATAATGGGTCGTAAGTCGGTAGCAAAACGTGTCATGGGACCAGCGCAGACCATCGTGTCTAGCTCCTTGCCGGTGCGAAAGGTGCAGCCGGCCATGTTAACGGCGCCCGAGGTGGGCTTATGTCCAAAGATGCCGCAATTAAAAGCAGGAATGCGTATGGAGCCACCGATATCAGTACCCAATCCAAATCCTGTGCAGCAGGCCGTGATCAGAGCGCCCTCTCCGCCAGACGAGCCGCCCACCGAACGCCTCAAATCGTAGGGATTATTGGTGCCACCAATGAGCATGTTACGTGACTCAATCCATTTGTTCACTTCCGGCACATTGGAGGTGGCAATGATAATGGCACCACTTTTCTTCATCAGATGCACGCACTCAGCATCCTCTTTGGATCGCATATCCTTGCGCGCCAACAGTCCCAATGTGAGCAGCTTGCCGGCCACCGACGTGCTGTCCTTGGTTGTAAAGGGCACGCCCAGAAAGGGCAACGCCGACAACTGCTCATCGGTGTACTGACCCGACGCCAGACGCTCGTCGATAGCGCGTGCCTCTTCCAGTGCCTCCGTCTCGAAAGGTCCATCGACAACGGCGTTCAATTCACGATTTACGATATTGATGCGTTCGCAATATGCTTTCACGATGTCGTAACTTTTCAACTTGCCCGTGCGTATCGCTGTTGCCAACTCGACGGCGCTCTTAGTCAATATGACCTGTTGATCCACTGTGGAAAATGTTGCGACACGCTTGTGCGGACCCAGATACCAGCCCAGTGCAAATTCCAAGATTCGATCGGTAATGATGTGTATCAGCGTTATCAGCGCCTCTAGTACTACGGGCCAAAATGCCATCTTCAAATCGTTGGCTTCTTACGTATATTTTTTATCTTTTTCCACGAAATGCGGCGACTTTTAAGCGACCAGATATCCAATTAGATGTGTATTTTGCAATGTCTTTTCTGCTGATGTTGCCACCTGCACGAAAATTTAAGCAGCTCAGCAAAAACCTGATTGAAAAGCTGCGTTTTTAAATGGAACAGCCGTTGAGCGCGGGGCCCTACAACGTTACGATCGCAAATTATATATACATCTAATACCGATCGCTTATCATATAATCAAAACGTTATCAGTACCTTGATTTTAAACACATGATTTTTATCTATGATTTCGTCATAACACGGCAACTTTTAAGCGAACAGATGATTTCGAATTAAGCAAGAAGTCTGCAGCAAGCGTTGCCACCTTCACAAAAGCTTAAAAGCACAGTCTAGTTCACAATGAAAAGCTGCGTTTTTGAAATGGTGCAACTGTTGTTGTAGGGGGTCTACAACGTAACAATCTATGTTTATTTTAATAAGAAAAATTATCATGTTATGTTAGCTAACTAACTAGCTTACTAAATGAAATGTAATGAAAAAAAAATATTAAGATATACCAAAAACATATCAGTTTAATTATTTTCATCATACAGCATTTGGCCATCGTGCATGACATACGCATTCGATAAGTTGTGTCGTGCGTGACTACCTTCGAGCACGAAACACACCACCACCAGTAATAACAGCAACAAAAATAAATATCGACCCGTCGCTGCCGCTGACGCCGCAGCTGTGGAGTGGCAGTTGCTTTACCGTCGCGCTGCTAAGGCGTCGTCGATCTGTTGTCGAAGTACCTGCGTGTCGAATTTGCATTGTATGTTTAAATAAAACGATTTCCAAAATAGAAAGTCAGCTCATTTTTAATGCAAATTTGTTTAAATTTAAAGCTTAAAACTGTGTAAGATTACATTAAGGCAAAAAATCGGCTGCAATGACCTCTCTGATTTTTGTATTTTGTTTCACACCATATCCAAGTGCATTTGTGTGTGTGTGACTGTGCATTGCATGGCGATGCTTTTAGCTGAGAAACGCAGCAGCTGCTTAAATTGCATATTAGCTTCATTTATCATTCAAGGAACTGCACCCAAAGTGTACTTGTCTGGCTAGATCTGAGAAATCAGTTGACTTGAAGCGTGCTGTTCATCAATAAGTGCAATTTGTTTGTTGAGCGTGCGTTTGTGTTTTTTATGTTTACTCGTCGCAAACGAATATAGAATAGACAAAAAAAAAGAAAGAGTCAATCGCCGCTTACACCTTGATGTGTGTTTCGTAAGCCACTTTGATAAACAAACAATCCCGCGTTGTTATTGCTAATTTCTAATTGCAAGCTACTGCAGCGGACAGGCTGGTACGCAGTTTACTTTGCAAATAAATAAATACAATTTGTGTGTATAAGTCGTAATAGCAAGCATGTTAATTATCGGCTTAAGCAATAAAAAGTAATATAATATAAACCTGGCTGTTGGTAATCTGGTACGCAGCTCACCGTACGTGAAATTTTCTACATGCATATTATTTATGCATATGTTAAAGTAGTTATTTTAAATACATTCGAATGACTTCATTTGCTGAACTTTTTTTTGTAAATATACAAAGGGTACATTGTATATAGGCAAAGCCACTTTTTGAGCTTTTTCTTAAGAAAAATATACGAGCTGCATACTTGGCTGTACATAACGGCATTTCGTTGTATTGTTTGTGTTAAAATATCATTTGCTGTAAATGTAAAGATATAAATGGGAAAATTTCAGCTGTCTTAATTATCAAGCGGAACATACGGCTTGCATATAGATATATATAAAGATATAAATTGAATAATGTCAACTTAGAGTTTAATTATATTTGCTTACCCACGAAGCGAGCTGCTTACCTGTGTGTAGCATAAAGTCTATTATCGCATTGGGGTATACTGTATTAGACGTCTTAGTAATGATAACAAATACCGTAATGGTTATTATTCTTATTTCATTCGCACGTGATAGTCCATAATGAGCTTACTGAAAACTTGACGGTGATGCATAACGGTCGTACTCAATTGCCACCCGATTGTCCAAAGACTATCTAGAATCGAGCCGGGCCGATAAGAAAGTAGTAAACGCGATCGTGTATAAAAACGCGGGCGTGTGCCGCCAGATGTTTGTACCGGCAAATGTAGCCGATTGCTACTCAAAATATATATAGACATATATATACACAGATATATACATATATAAACGTATTTATACAATCACATTTTACAGTTTAAAGTCAAGCGTTCCATGGAAATGAAGTCAGCCGCCACAAAAGTCAACAGAGCAACGGCCGCGTCTAGCGATGAATCATCGCCATCCACATCGTCATCGCCAACGCCAACGCCATCGCCATCGTCAACGGCTGATGAAGCCGCCGCATATATGCGACAATTTAAGAATATTATAGCACCGGGAAATGAGGCGTCTATGACCCGTGAATTCAAACCACAGGTGGCCTATGAGTTCGAGCGTTACCTAAATCCCCAGAAGCTCAAACAGCATGTGCTGCGCAGCGATAAGTTGCGCTCACTGCTGGAACACTATAGCAGGCAGACGAGTCAGCCGATCAAGCAGCTGGAGCAGCAGGCGCGTGCGATTATCGATGAGATCGGACTGGATCGTAACATGGCCATAATACGCTGGTGTGGCATTGCAATAACGGCGATTGGTAAACGCATCTGTGATGGTTTCTATGTCAATTCGGCCAGCATGGCCAACGTGCGCAAGGATATGGGTCAGTGTCCGGTGCTGTATTTGCCCAGCCATCGAAGCTATATGGACTTCATTCTGATGAGCTATATATGCTATTACTATGATATCGAAATACCAGGCATTGCTGCCGGAATGGGTGAGTTCGCATCGAATATATGTTCAATATATATATATACTTCATCTGCTTCTTAATCTCCAACAGATTTTCACTCCATGTTCGGCATGGGCACCATGTTGCGCAAGACGGGCGCCTTCTTCATGCGGCGCAGCTTCTCCAACGATGAGCTGTACTGGGACATCTTTCGCGAGTATATGTACGCTCTGGTCGCCAATTATCACATTGGCGTCGAGTTCTTTATAGAGGGCACGCGGTCTCGAAACTTTAAAGCTCTGGTGCCCAAGGTGGGTCTATTGTCGATGGCCTTGCTGCCATATTTTACGGGTGAGGTGCCGGATGTGATGATTGTGCCCGTTAGCGTGGCCTATGAGCGGGTACTAGAGGAGCAGCTGTTTGTCTACGAGCTGCTGGGCGTGCCTAAACCCAAGGAGTCCACCAAAGGCTTCTTCAAGGCACTGAAAATAATCGACGAGCGATTTGGCAAAATGTTTCTGGACTTTGGAGAGCCAATCTCAGTGCGTGAATTCTTCGGACATGACAGCACGCAGCGCATGCAACGCGCCGGACTGGGTGGATCACTGCAAAAGCTCAATCGCCAGGAGATCGAGTTGGTTAAGCAGCTGGCCAACGAGATTATCTACCAGCAACAGCGACGCATTGTGATCAACACGTTCAATTTGCTGAGTCTCTATTATTCCAGCAAGCTGTACGGACAGTGCAGCGTCAACATGGATGAGCTGTCCCGTGGTATTTTGCACTTGAAGCGCATATTCGAGAAGCTTGGCGCTCATGTCAGCACCAGCGCGAACAGCATTAAGGCGGACATCATCGATGCCGTCGAGATTCATAGCAATATTTTGCAATTTCGCGTGGCTAAACTGCAATTCACTCCACTGGCTGCAGGCCAGCTGGCGGCACAGATCGATGTGCGACGGCTGAAGGCGCACGCGCTGAGTCCACAAACAATGGCGGTGGCAGTGCCGATGCTGGCTCTGCAGCTCTATATAAATCCGTGCATGTTTTGGCTTGCTCGACCCGCCTATTTGCTGCTCGCAGCGCTCAAGGAACAGCGACGTCAGCAGCAGCTGGACAACTTGAGCACACGCCAGGATACACTTGCGGCACTGCATAATCATGTGAGCAGCATGGATGCGCTGTTTCAGCATGAGTTCATCGTTGAGTCGAATCGCGAGGCAGTCGAGTTTGAGACGCATTTGCATCTGCTGATTGAGGAGCGTGCCCTGCATTTGGACGAGCTCACGGGCAGAATTAGTGTGGAGGATAACGAGTGTACCAGAGTCATACTCGCTGCACTGGCTCCATTTCTCTGTCTCTACTATCAGCTGGCGGTAACGCTGCGACAGGTGAGCAAAATGCGATAGTCAAAATGAGCTTAATTCTAATGATTATCTTTCGCATTGCTGAAGATGTCCGGCGAATTCAACTCGAAGGATCTGTTGGTGCGGGTGCAAGAACATGTGGAGCAGCTGCTGCAGCAACCAGGCGGAACAGCCGCACATGTGCATCCCTATTGTCTGGCACTGGACAATCTGAACATTGCCATCTATGCACTGATACAGTCTGGTTATCTGCACAAGTCCCGGGAGACGGGCTTGATGAGCATCGCTGCAGCAACACCGATGAAGTGCCTCAGACAGTTGGAGCTGCAGCTGCTGGAGTATTGCCAGCTAATGCCATTTACCCAATACTCGATGGCTGCCAACGAGCAGGCGCAGTCGCACATGTCTAAATTATAACTGACAAACGGCAAGCGGTTGGCCAATGCCTCCACTCCGCTGCCTGCAACGATGACCTCAACCCAGGATCATAGTACAATATCACAATTCATTCAGTTCATCGTCAGCCTGCTCAAGAATTGTCGCATCATCTGCATACTCTTTGTTGTTGTAGTCGTCGCGCCCATTTGGCAATTACTACTGTGGCTGTTGTCCACCCTGTGCTCGGACGCGTAGTCTGTTTGTGTGTGTGTGTGTGTGTGTAAATGAGATTGCGAGTGTGTGAGTGAAATATAAGGGAATATATAGCATCTGTGTATACGAGGGTATTTCGTTTTAGTCCTTAAGCATTTAGATATAATTATTTTATTTTATTTTTTAATTTTAATTTGTTGCCATACAAAGAAAATGCTTTACTCTTCACATTCTTCAATGAATTCATGGTTTCTATTTTATCATAAAGCTAGAGATCCCAACGAGAGAAGTCATATATATGTATAATGTGTACACCGAGATCCATTCGAAGTTCATGTATTAGTTCCTAATTTTCCTTTTACTTTAACTAATTTGTAGACTACAGAGCATACCTCAAACACATTTGTAAAGAACTTATTTCATGTTAATTTAAATGTTATGTTTTATTTGTCTAGTTTTTAGTTATTTACATTCTATATAACCAACGTACAGGTTTACTATTTTAAGCACTGACATTGTTTGTCAACTTTCGGGTATGTCGTTGCATCAAAAGATCAATTTATAATTTTAAAACCAATTGAAAGTCATTTAAATTAAGTTTTAAAATGTGAGCTTATAGCAATATCTCCAACTGTTATTTAACTGGTGTCTGTATGCTACTAATAGAACATATTTATGTTATTAACAGCGCACTAACAAAACATGACTATGTTAACGGCGATTCCACTGTTCGCTTTTCTCCTTGCACCTGACATTTTGCATTATAAGCTTAACATAACATTAATATATTAATGGTGGTTGCCGCGCAGTGCTTAACGGCATGTTAGTTAGTAGTTTTGATAAGAGTTTTTTCGACATGCCTAACAGTTTTACTCAACTTAAATTTAATTTTATTGTATTATAATGTCAGTTATTTATTATAGGAAAAGGTATTTCTAGTTTGCATTGGCATTTGGTTTTTGGTCTGTAGAATATTCAATTCGCAAAGTATAAAAGTGCCAATTAAAATGCACTTAAAATTTTAAAAAGCAAATGAATTACAATTTGTAGCCTCTGAAGAGAGGCATATACACATAGTTTTATATATTCTCAATATTTTTATAATGCATCGGAATTTTTTTGAAAAACTAACGAAACAAAAGTGAGCAACCGCAGCACAAACACAGGTCTAGGAACAAAAAAAAAAAAAAGAAAAGTGAAATATTTTGTTCTTGGTTCAAACATTTTTAAAAAACAATATATTTTTGTGGTATAAGTGTTTTGTAGCTAATTTTTATAAATATATATGTATATATTTATATATATTTAATATATTACAGAAACCGAACACCAATACACTACTCTAATAGCAACAATAATATATATATTCATTTGGTGCCAGTTGCGCCCTTGGGAAATATTAACAAACAAATACAAATAAAAAGAAAAACTGAAATTAATTATGTAAATTAATTACATATATTATATATTTAAAACGTTCCCTACGTTAGCTAACAAAATTCGCGCATGAACTGATCCAAGGTGCACTGGCTGATGACCACACGCATGAGAATCTTCTCTGCATTCTCCTCATCCGCTTTGGTGTCCACAACGGCGGCATTTTTATATAGCCAGGCCATCTCCGGTCCGCCACTGGGCACGCGCACCTGCAGCTTACGGCGTCCGGTTGCAGTCAAAATTTGCTGTTCCACATCCTTGAGCAGCGACTGCAGACCGGCCTGGGTGCGTGTCGACGTCAAGTGACCCATACTCGAGTTGTTTTCCTGGGCCAATAACGTTGCCTGAGCACTTGGTTTAAGCAAATCGCATTTGTTGAAAACATTAATGATCGGTGGCAATTCGCAGCCATCGGGATTGTCGCCGGATAAGCTGAGCGCCAAGGAGCGCAGTGTCGCCTCCACATGGGCTCGCTGGGCCGCATGACACGGATGTGACAAATCCTGCACGTGTATGATAATATCCTAATGGACAAAATTGATTACCAAATGCACGTAAACATAAAGAGATTTGTACAGTTACCGCAAGCATGGCATCCTCTAAGGTGGACACGAAACACTCAAACAATCCCGTCGGTAAATCGGACATAAAGCCCACAGTGTCCATGTAGATGAGCTGGAGATTGCAGGGCAGATAGCCCGCATGTGCTGTTACATCCAGTGTGGCGAACAGTTGATTGCGTGGCTGCAGTGCATCCTCCTCTGTGAGCGCCTTTATCAACGAAGTCTTCCCCGCATTCGTATAGCCAACAACCGCTGCAGTGGGATAGTTTAATTGTTTGCGTTTCTGACGCCGCAGCTGTCTCTGGCGACGAACGTCATCGAGTTCGGCACGCAATTTGCGCTCCCTGGTGCGTAGTATTTCCTTTTGTAGGTCACTTAGAGCGTAGCCTTGACGTCGGGTCTGCGTGACACCGGCATCTTTCGCCTGCGCCCATATATAGGGCAACTCTGCCATGGCCACCTGTAGGCGTGCCTCTGCGCTGGTCGCATGCAGCCGCAGTATCTGTATGACCACCGAGTAGCGATCCAGCACCGGCAGTTGAAACTCGGCCTCGAGGAATTGTTTTTGTGCAAATGAGAGCGTTCCCTTGCTGATGAACAGGCAGCTGACCTGCCGTTCCTGACGCAGCTGTGTTAGCAGTTTCTTAATCTCGGCTAGTTTGCCGCTACCGAAGAGCGTCTTACGCTCCAGACTCTCCAGCGGCACCTTGAGCGATCTAGCCACCTGCCAGTTGGGCAACGAGTGGATCAGCGCAGTCGCCTCAGCTAGCTGATCATCAGGCGTCACATCGTTGGGTGTGGTGCGCTTGGCGGACCACTTGACGTACGGTTGCAGGATGAATACCTGTTGGGATATTGCCACATCACGGCTGATGCGCATGGCTCCCCCTACGACCTCATCATATGCCCTGTAAGATCATACTATAAGACGGGATTAGGTAACACGGTTGACTGTGACTCACCGATCATCCAGAAAACGCATGTCCCCTGTATTAATAGTAGTCGGTTCATTTTGCTCGGACTGCTCCGTGTTCGCGCGAATTTGAGACTCGTAGAAACTCTTGCGGTTACGTATTCCCTTGACTCCTTGATGCTGTGTATATCGAAAGCGCGTCGGAATCTGAAGCAGCGCTGGACGCAGCTGGGTTACGCGCAGCAGCACACGCAGACACTTCATGACTTAAGCTATACTATTATAAATTTTGGTTGATGATTAGTTAGTAGGTTTCCTCTTTGAGCACCGTGTGTTTGTTCTCAAAGGCCATCCATGCAGCTTGACAGGATTTGGTTCGTGTACTTGTCGTTTGATAGGCGACACCCGTTGCTACCAATGAGGAAAGTAATACGTTATACTTAGCTGGATACCGTATTTTGCTTTGAACTGCCTTTTGAACAAAATATGTGCCTGCAAATCCTAGAAAAATAATAATTATTATGCAATTCTTTTGACAACACACAAAATGCCTACCCAAACAAAACGAAGCCAAGCCCGTAAAGAGAGCTCGAGTCATGCAATCCAAATAGCCGTCGAAGCCAGGATGTTTATCGCGTTGTTGTTCCTTCAAACGCTTAATATCGTTCATAATAATAGTTTATTTACGCATCAATTCGAGATCAATAGACAAAACCGGCTGTTGTTATATTGTGCTTACTATACTAATGGGCAGCTCTGTTTACACGATCTGGTAACTATGCGGTTAGGTAGCGCATACACGATGAAATTATAATCAGACATGTTAAAAGTATAAAAACTTAATACGCGCATATTAACGTAAATAAATATCAAATATTAAATTAAATATTTTTACCGCATGTTACATTTTATTTTTATTTTGTATGACATCACTGTGTGGTATGACAGTTAAATAAAGCATGTACGAGTGGCAGCACTTTCTCATGTACATGTAAACCAGTCTGGCAACGTAATTTTATTTAGTTGTTGCTTGTAGCGTTTTCTCAATATTTTGTTGCAAAATGGATGTGGAGAAGATTTGCCGGACTTGCCTAAGTCTCTCGGGTCCATTTTTGTCAATCTACGATGGTGGCCCTGGAAGTTGCTTGGTCGATATGCTGCGAGAATTCACGCGCACTAAGGTAAGTCGAGACTCAAAGCTACCATCAAAAACTTAAATTCTGATTCTCATGCTGACAGCCGCGACGCGAAGACAATTTGCCAGCTAGAGTTTGCCTCAGCTGCATCAGCGAGATAAACCATTGTTACTCATTTAAACTGAAATGTGAGAGCTCCAATCGTACGCTGCGACAGCTGCTACCCAATGCGCTGCCCGAGGAGTTCGATCCGCTGCCCCCATCGACAGCCAAACTAGCAGTTTCTACATCCGATAGCTTTGCCCAAACGTATGTGGTGTCAACAGTCAACAGTGAGATGCAAACGGATGAGGTAATTAAAACAGATGCTGCGCAAAATACAAGTACTGAAGAGCAGACAACGCCTGTAATGGAGGAGGAAGAAGAACAGGAGGCTCCGGAGGAGGAAGAGTATGATTACGAATTTACTGAGGAGCAAGAAACAGATGAGACACCGTCCAAGGCCAGCGCCGAAAATATCATACTCCATGTGGAAAAAGATAACATTAAGTTCGAGACGGAAATGGTGTACAATAAGAATACAGGCGAGCTAATTGAGCCGCCTGTTGAAACTGTTGCCAAGCAGAAGGAGTACAAATATCGGCTTGTCAGCAATGGTAATGGTGACACATACATCTCACGGGAGCCGGCATCGAAAGAGAAGCTTTCGACTCAGCAGCAGTCACAGTCGGCAGCCAAGCGCACTCAAGTGGACGAAAAACTTGATACAAAAAAATCAAAGCCCTCAACCGCTGCCGACGTGGATGAGTTGAAGGTTAAGTTCCACTGTGATCGCTGCAATGCAGGTTTCGCGTTGGAGAAATCCCTAATCATACATCGAAGGCAGAACAGCTGCACCCATCGCAACTTCAAGTGCAACGAATGCGAACGAGTGTTCGTCTCGCACGATCACTTGACCGAGCATCATGCAACACATGGAGCGTTCCTATGCCAAGAGTGCGGCCTGCGTTGTGATTCCATGGAACAGTTGGGCAGGCACATGGTGCTGACGCACAAGCGGAATCTACGCAATCAATGCAATGTATGCCAGAAGGGTAAGTCGAAATGCCAAATATTTAGTACTGGTGTAAATGAATTCAACTTTCTCTCCTTCATCTCGTTGCAGTTTTCACCATGCTATCGACATTGCGGGATCACATGCGTATTCACACCGGAGAGAAGCCATTTGTGTGCAATGTCTGTGGTAAGGGCTTCACGCAAAATGCAAATCTGCGTCAGCATAAGATGCGACACTCGGATATAAAACGATTCAAGTGTACACTGTGCGATCATTCGTTTGTGACCAAAGCGGAGCTAACTTCTCATGGGCGCACCCACACGGGCGTCAAGCCGTATCTGTGTGAGGTCTGCTCCTCACGATTCACGACCAGCTGTTCTCTGGCCAAGCACAAGCGCAAGCACACAGGCGAAAGGCCCTATGCCTGTGATCTGTGTCCCATGCGCTTTACAGCGCTCAACGTATTAAAGAATCACCGACGCACGCATACAGGCGAACGTCCCTACGTGTGTCCCTTCTGCTCGAAGAGCTTTACGCAACGTGGCGACTGCCAGATGCATCAGCGCACGCACCAGGGCGACAAAATCTACATATGCCCGGTGTGCAGCGAGGAGTTCAAAACAATGAACGATATGCGTGCCCATCTGACAATACACGAACAGGATGACAAGCGTCTGGTGCACTTCACCCTGATGAGCAACAAGGAAAACGGCAGCGCAGCCCCAATGGAAGAGGCTGACGAGGTTGAGTCAGATGCAACAGATTTACTGTAGGCTAGCTTTACCCCGATAGGGATTTATAATTAAGTTGGGGTATTCCATAGACTAGAGGTGAAATACTCGATCATTAGAAAAAGGAGTCTGGTCGTCAGGTTGAGTTTTCGATCATTGGCAATTCACTCAAAGGGTATGCAGTGCATAAGTTGAATTAATATTGTCTAATATATAAATATATATATAGTAGGCAAAAATAAAGACAAAATGTTATTATAATTCGATGATCAGCGTAACGATCTGTAGAGCATAAACATATCGATAAACAGTTGCGAGCTACTCGTCCTTGGTGAATTATCGACTTTGAAATATCGATCGAATACGTAAATTAGAAAATTACCAATACTATAAGGAGTTACTGATATTGACCTGAATTGGGGTCCTCCTGCATTGCTTAAGATTGGAACTTGTACTATCCATATTGATACAGTACATATGCTCAAAGACTTGTAATATTTAATAACATTAAATAAAGTGATTTTACCAATTTGCTGCCTTATCGAGAGTTTGATTGATATTACAAATAATTGATATGTACGTTTGTGAAGTTTTCCTTAGTCTTTAATTTTTAGCTTACAACAGTAGTTATTAAAATGCTTATGATTCGATATATGCACTTGGTCGTCTAATAGAACTGTCCGAACTGCGCCGCCGGTTGCTGCGTCTGTTGTAGCGCTGAGGTGGACGCCTCCGTCGTGACGACAGCGACGGAAGTATTGAGTGTTGAGTTGCTGGTGACAGGCGGATTGCCATGAAACCAATTGATCAGCTCGTGGTGCGCACTCTGCACGCATTTGCGCTGATCAGCAATCAGGTTCTCTGAGTATTTCACATGGTTGGCATACGCCTCCTTCTCATGCTGAGCATCTTTCGACATGCGATGCAGATCTTTCAGTATCGCCGAGCCCCACAGCTGCACATGTATATCGGGTATTTTACTCGCCAATTGCATGGCTGGCGTCACCATATTCATACTCTCCTTGGAGTTGCCTATGCTAAGGAAGACATGTGAGAGCAGCACTAAGGAGCAGCTGGTCAGGCGATTTAAGTCCTCCGCATTGGCCATTTTTAATGTTTCCCGAAGAAAACGCCTGCAAAAATCATGTTATAGTCCTTTTGAAATTTCTACATGATTTCATTCTCTACTCACTTGGCCTCATGAAAGCTGTTTTTGTGGAAGGCATGCAATCCCTGAACGTAGTAAAATCCACCCATTAATGCTTGACTGCTATAAGTGTGCGTATTTTCCGTGGACACCGCGTCGAGTATCTGTTTGAGGTCAGTCTCCCGTTTTGTGCGCAGATAAATGATGGCCAGATTGAGATTGGCGAAGAGCTTGAGATCCCGTTCGGTCGTCTCGTTCACGCACACCAAAAACTGTCGTTCCGCGTGTTCAAAGAAACTCGTCGACATGGAATACAAACCGATAAGGCAATGCAGCTGGGCCGAATGGCGCTTGAGCAGGTTGCGATGTGGCACAGCGAGGCACACGTCGCGTGCAGCGGCTATCTCCCGTATAGCCAGCTCCCGGTTACCCATTACCATGCGGCACATTACAATGTGCTCTAACAGGATTACCTTAAATACGGATAATATGGATTTGTCTTCCTGCATTTTCAGTTTTTCAATTTGTGTTAGCGCCTTTTCCGTATACTTTTGCGCTTTGTCCATGTAGCCGGCCATCATTGAATGCGAAACAGTAACTAGATACACAAGCACATATAGCTGCTCCTTAGGCAGCCAGACGAACATTTCCAGTTGATTGCCACCGAAGATCGATTCGTCACTTGGCCAATTGGGAGCCATAATCGTTTGTATGGACATTTGAAGTTGCTTTAAACTGGGCTTCACGGTCTTGACCTGGCCTAGGGCCAGATAGTAACACACTTGTAACACTAGGAAGAACACTTTTAGATACTCCTTTTGATGTGGGTTAGGTATGTTATTGTCGATGATTTGACCCGCCGAATTGAGCAGTGCCAGCACATCGTTCGTTTTCCGTTCAATCATCAGGATCATGGCCCTTGAGAGCAAAAACAATACCTTGAGGTATGTGGCGCCCGCCTCCTCGGCAGATTCGGCACCCACAGCCAACAAATCACTGGCCAGCGAATATTCTCGATCATTCGCATGGATCTGGGACAGTTGCAGTAGCAGTTTACAATGCCAATAAACATTATTTTGTGATAGCTCGACGGCTCGACGCAGCATCGCCTTCGCATGTGAACTTTGCTCCGTTTTTAGATGCAGCTGGGCGAGCAGTGCGGCCGTATCAAATTTGACATCGTCAAAATTCATTAAAGGCTCCGCGATGCTCCATGCCTGTTCCAAATGCCGGCGCGCCAAATCTATGTTACATGTGTAGGCCATCAGAATTTGTCCCATTTGCAGGTGTGTACGCGCCTCCACCTAAATAGGATAAGTGCAATTCCATTGATTTGGATATTTGTTGTATTTGCTATTGACTTTCACTCGTGGTAAAATTACCTTTGAAGGCGGCTGAAAAGTAAAGAGCGCCTGTAAACATTGTATGCATTTCTTTATGTTTGGCGGTTGTGAGGTACGAAAGTATTCAGCGAGTCCAAGGAGCGATATATAGCACGCATCTTGTGATGCCGTCGTGTTTACAACACTCATTACGTTTAATTTCTAAGAACTCGGCTTGGTTTTGTTTATCGCGTAATTTTGTTGTTGTTGCAGCGTGGGTTAATGTGGTTGTTAATCAGTGTTGATAAACATTGCTGCGCAGTGTTGCAATGCGTAATATCGATAAATAATTTTGCCACAAATAAAGATAAAAATTGACTCGAAAATATGTGAAGCACTCGGTAATTACTTATATTGTTTATTACTTAACTTATATATAATATAATTTAGTACATAAATACATGCAAAATGTGGTATATAATAAAAATTTCTTATCTATTATTTTCAAGATACTTTCATAAATTATAAGAGACCGATATTATTTTTATAGTTTCACGATATTTCATCAATAATGCATAGCGTCAATTAATCGATATTTTTGCAATATTTTTGCATCTAAAGCATTGTTGGTCTTCATATTCTCGAAACATTTTAACACACTTTTTATTGAAATGAAAATGGACGTTGATGAAAGTGCACGAGAGACTGGCGTTGAGCTCACAGACGCGGAAAATGAACTGTATGATAGACAAATTCGACTTTGGGGCTTGGAATCTCAAAAAAGGTTAGGTTGCCGGTTAGCCGGCTATCTCCATTTTTGTGCGTGAAATATAATATTAAATAAAATATTTATAGATTGCGCACAGCCAATATACTAATTTCTGGTCTGAATGGACTTGGTGCGGAAATAACAAAGAATATCATTTTATCCGGTGTGAACTTGGTAAAATTGCATGATGACAAATTGGTCTCCGAAGAGGACTTTTGCTCACAGTTTCTGGCGGCACGAGAAGCATTGGGCAACAATCGAGCCGAAGCATCATTAACGCGCGCTCGAGCTCTCAATCCTATGGTGGACATATCTGCAGACACGCAGCCATTGAGCGAAAAGACCGCGGACTTTTTCGGTCAATTTGATGTTGTGGTCATAAACGGAGCAAATAATGAGGAACTTGTACGAATTGACACAATCTGCCGGAAACTGGGAGTTAAATTTTTTGCCACTGATGTTTGGGGAATGTTTGGTTTTCACTATGCTGGCTTACAGAAACATAGCTATGTCGAGTAAGTAATTTTAAAGCTACATTATAAAGACCTACTTAAATTGCTAATTTTTCTATCTAGAAACGTTTTCAAGTACAAGGTGATCTCGAAGCCAAATGAGAAGGTTAAATATGAAACGGTTTCCACTCCAGTTCAACGCGAAGTCGAGTATCCAGCATATTCCAACTGGCTCGACTTCGATATTAATGCTCCCAACTATCAGCGCAAGTTGAAGCGTGATGGACCCGGCATCATACTACTACGCGTCCTACAACACTTTCGCAGCACATACAATCGGGATCCCAACTATAAAAGCAGAGAAGCAGACATTGCTTTGCTTGAGCAAATTCGAGATGAGCTTGTTCCGAACTCTGCACTGAGCAGCGAGGCGCTTGGCTTACTTTTTGCACAGATATCGCCAGCAGTCGCTGTCGTTGGCGGTGTTGTGGCACAGGAGATTATCAAGGTGGTGACTAAAATGGAAGCTCCTCATCGCAATTTATTTATATTCAATCCAGAAACTTGTATGGGCTATGTGGAAGCGATTGGTGTCTAAATCATGCCAATTATATTACATGAATAAAGTGAAATTACTCGTACTATATTACTTATACGACCGAAACCGTAACGACTGGCCGTAATATCCATTATTAAGTTTTGCATTCCGGTTTAATACAAAAAGCATGTAGGTAAATGGAAATTAATATAAACTTATCAATTAGTGAGAATTTCTGCAGCTCGATTCTCCATAAGTTTTTCCATATTTGTGATCGCACCCATCCATGTGTCCAGTGTGCTGGCCATGCCAACAATTTGTGTGCGATCCAAAACACGTGGCTGCACCCAGGACATGTTAACTACGCCAGCCACCTGATCGATCTCACCGCGGACCAAATCTAAAGCCAGAGCCTTCATGATCAGAAACTCAACTTCTTTGGGTGGCAGTTTTGTTTCTTTTGCGATGTCCGCAAAAGAAATAGCACGCTCAATTGCCGAACGTTTAAAAGTCATCTCCATGAGGCAGAGCAGGGATATCTTTTGACGCAGTTTAACCTCCTGTGCAGCCAAATCGGGGATTTTTGACCAAATCTTTTTCATGTCATTAAATCTATTGACAAGCAACCAATTTTTATAAGCCATTAAACAAATAAGTTACTTTATGTCACTTACTTATTTATATCGCCCATGTTGAATGCCTTCAGTAACTCGACCAGCCATTCATTTTCCGTATTCTGAAGTGCTTCCAAAATAGGATGCGCCAACAGCTCTCCAATGTTGTAGACGCCATCACCCAATAGAGCGGCCAGTCCCAAAAAGAAAGCCTGCTGAGCCCATTGATCGCGAGGGTAGTCGTCCAGCGAGCAGCCCAGAAACTGTAAGCCACAACGATAATATTCGCTGTGTTTGCCCACACGACGATAATATTGGGAGGCAAGCATATAGTATTTGCCATGGACGGGCGTAACGTTTCCAGCTTCCTCAAGCACATCACGCAATTCTTCAATGATTTTCTTGGTGGCATTCAGGTCGTTAAGAGTGCTGAGATACAAGTTGCCCTGCATGACTTGCAAATACCAGACAGCTTCATCACATATTTTGACCTTATCCTTCATTTTTTCCAAAAAATCAATTGCCTCCTTTTTGTCACTGATATTATCCACGACCACCTCAAGTATTTGAATCAGACCATAGGGGTTTATTCTATATTTAAAATTAAATAAATATCACATTAACCAAATCTAGTCAAATGCGACTTTGTCTTACTTTGTTTCGAAGGTGGAGATAAAATTTTGATATAGCTGCAGTAGAGCACTCTCGTCCTGCAACGATTCATGGCGCACAAATGTAACAAGCTTAATCGTAAGCTCGTTCCATAGTCTGCAAAAATAATACAATTATACACGAAAAAAACACAAGTGGAAAATAACGCTTACTTTTCATTGTACAGCTCCTCAATTAAGGTCCATTCATCGGCGAGCTCTTTGTTTGTTGTCTTTTTTTGTGCTGCCAAGTATGCAGTAACAGCCGCTTGTGTATTCGACATTCTTGCTATATCCAGAGCTGAGCTATATTCTCAAAATATATATTTAATTTAATTTTGTATAAAAAATATGCAACTATAAAGTAGGCAAAGTAAAATTGCAAATCACAATTAGGGACGCCCAAACTATCGATATAATTTCACTATCGAATATTCTCCAAAGTGATATTGTAAAAGTAAAATATCTGACGTACAACAAATTATCCAAATTTTAATAAATGAATAAGTTTAAAAAGGATCAAGAAGACTAGATTAGAAAAGGTATAGGCTCTTAGAATGATTGCAAAGAAAAAGATACCGAACAATTATTTTGAACTTATTAAAGACATGAACCACTTAAATGATAGCACTAACAAATCAAATGTTACTCATTGTAGTGGCAACGCTAAACTTTAAGAAAATAAATTAATTTATCAAACGAAAAAAATTAAGACTCTCAATTGTAATGTCTTGCTTACTTTTTATTTAATGAAAAGAACTAATGTTATGCTTAAACTTTGGGATCATCTAAGAATTTTCGATGCCCTGTTAAAAACACCAATGTTAATATTACTGACACTGTTAATTTAATAATCGTTAACAGATCGAACAGCTGTTGGGCATTGCGTGGGGAGTTCAGTTCACTAAGAACAGCTGAGCGTGAAAGTCGTGGTGTACGGAAAAAATAAAATCGCATTTTCAAACATTTATAAACGTGAACGATAAAGGATATAACACGTCAGATAGTTTAAATACAGCTTAACCGCAAGTTCTTCCAACATAACCGCTGCAAAAACGTGCAATTTTATTACAACAATAAAATCTCGTGACTCCTAATAACGACAAAGGGCAATCGAATCAGAAAGAAGCGAAAAGAAAAGTAACACTTTGATTGTTTAAACAAAATAGAAAACGAAATTGTCTGTACTAGCAATAGCATGTTAGTGATTGTGTGATTGTTATATAAATGTTAAAAATTTATTAAATAAATCTCACACACACTCGAACCATTATGTGGATTTGTTTGCAAAGTGTTCAAATAAATACAACTTTTACGCATAACTCAATAGATTTTGTGCTGTAAACTCGAAAATAAGACGTGATCCACTATATAAACTGGCAATAAAACTTTTAAACTAGTTGGTAGCTAGTTTGTAGAGTGTGTGTTTTGCCAATCGGCAGACACGAGCGATTCATCTTGAAAGCGAAACCAGCGGCTTTATTTGCATTTGTTTTGTGCGTGTCCAGCAATCGGCAGATACAAAATTGATCCAATTATTCAGTCACTCAGCAACAGAAACGGTCTATATCGAATATAGCAAAAGCGAGGTTAGTTCTATTTAACATATGTTTAGTTATATATCTATTCGCACTTGTGCGTATAATCGTGTTGCAGCGGAATCTTATCAATTTCCTAATCTTTGGCCGAGCAGCAAACTATTATGCAACTGTCCAATCCCAATTCCATTCAATTGGTAGCGCCGCTTATGGTGGCGCTTGTCTGCCATAATTTGTTGCGGGCGCAACATGTGCAACGCATGTTTCGTTCAGTGTCACAATTGCCTATTGGCACACCTATTGTAAGTGCATTTCCTGGCCACACTTAAGGCACTCGAGAACGCACATTTCTATTGTCTGTCATTAACAAAAATTATTCCAATGAAAGAGAGAGAATGTGAGAGGGAGCAAGAGAGAATGTGAGAGAGAGAGGCAGAGGGACAGTGAGAGGGAGAGAGAGAGAGAGAGAGAGAGAGACATATTGTATCCTGTTGCGCTCTTAACTTTTCCCATTTCCCATTGTCGAACTGCTGCTGTTTGGAAGTCTTTGTCGTTTTTTTCCAAAATCAATGTCAGCGCAGTTGATATTTCCTTGGTGTGGCCCCTGCTGAAGCACCATAGCCCAAGTAGGCAATGCGTTCGCCAAAATGAAACGTGCGACATCTGGCGTAGACGAGCGGAACTGCCTGCCTTGCTGCCTGTCTGCCTGCCTGCCTGCTCCGCATTTAGTTTACAGTTATATGAAGAGCAGTAATTTCAAAGATCCCAAAAAAAAGTATATATATATATAATAATAATAAAAACAAAACAAATATGAAAAATAAATAAAAACAATATTGTACAAGTGGGTTTATCTTTTTGTTTCATGATTAACTCGTGAATACCCTATAAACCTATAAACTATAGTCAATTGAAGATAGGACTAAATTTTTTTAAATCGCTACAAAATTTAAGTCGGAGAAATGTATTTAAACTCAAGTCAAGAGGTTTATTATTTTATGTATTTATAAAATATGTAAATTTAAATATATTTTATGAATATCGAGATGTACAATAAGTCTCAATTGTCTTAAGCAAATTCATCCCAACATTATATGAATTATATTTACAGGGTATCAAACAAAATATATATTCCCAAAATGCAATTTGCTTTTCGTTGTTGACTGCTCTTATTTTTTGTTTTCTGTTACACTGGCTATTAAAAGCAAAAGTGAAAAATTCCATACAGACGCTGGCGGCATCAACTGTAACGGCAACGGCAATGGCAACTGCAACTGCAACCGCAACAGCAACTGCAGCTAGAGCTACTCCAACAACTCTGTCAAGTGCGTTGTCGCTTCCTACTCTGGTTGCGTTATGTGGCCAACCAACTGAATATACATAAGGGTGTGTGTGTCTGTATTAGTGCGGCAATGCAGCTGTGTAAGTGTGTGCTTGTAAGTGTGATTCAATTACAGGCCAATCCAGTCCCAAGTAGAGGAGTTGTCTGTGCCAGGCCCAGGCCTCAATTCGAAGCTATATATTGCGAAAGAGTCAGCCGGAGACTTGGCCAAAGTCAAGCCGCATGCCTCATAACTACACGCACATGCACACGCACACGCACACGCACACGCGCATACATATGCTCATAGCTGTGTGTGTATTTACATTGATTCGAATTCCATTGGCGGCGATTTCATAATCACTTACGCCGCTTCCCTCGTTTTATACGTAAACGTATATTGTTGCTGCTTCTTCAGCTGATTTTTTTTTGTATAATATGTATATATAGCAGCTGTGCAGCATTTTTTATGTGAGTGTTTAGCTTTTGATTTTTTTTGGGGCTGCTTTAAGCTTGAGCAACAACAACAATAACAACAACAATAGCAGCACACTAAACAAAAAAAGTTGTTTCAATGTTGGTAACTTTCTCCTCAACCACCTGCCAAAACCGCGGAGCGCGCAGCCAGTAAAAACTGCTATTATATATACACATATATATATATACACATATATATATATATATATATATATATATATATATATATATATATCCATTTGTCATGTTGTTGTGTATGATATGCGCGCTATGCGTGCCAGTTGATTGCGCGATTAGCAAAGCCCGCATTCAAAACGCGTGCGCGCGAATTTCAAACTCAAGCTGCAATTTCATAATCTTCATTCAGATCATCAGCAACAGCAACATCATCATCATCATCAGCATTATCATATACGCAATTAGCCAGCTGAATCAAAATATACATATGTGTTAATTGAATCGATTCCCATGAGCACAGCAAATGTCGCAAAGCGAACAGGTAATAACCAGGTAACTTCCTAGTCCAGCAGTTAACTAAGACCAAGGCGAAGGCCAATTAAATCCATAGACTATGGATTAAATTGAAATTGACAAATAAACAGTCAGCCATGAAGCTGGACCATAAATTTCAAATATTTTATGCAAGGACAATTCATTTAGTTCGACTTAATATCAAAATTAAACATACCTTTGTTATTTAGAACCAATTTATAGCTAAGAAATCTGATTAGAAAATTGTATTTTGCTTCGATTTTACACCTTTATTTCAGCCTCACTTTAAAAAACGTTTTTTAAGTAAAGCAAAAATGTATAATTCAAGATTGAAGATAACTTTATTGTTTTCAGTGTATGCATTTGTGGGTGGCCATAAAAAATAATGCAATTAAATTGTTGTTCGATCATATCAGTTCAATGGCAAATCCAGTGCCACAAAGAGGCAGCACTAAAGATGCCTTTGTAATGCAAATGTAAACACGATTGGGCCAGGCCTAAGCAACAGCACACACACACACACAGAGACTAACACGTTTTAGCCATAAACATATTAAATTTTATGATTATTAGAGCCCCAGCGTCTGCTGAGCAACATATACGCAAATCTCTGATTAAAGATAAGCGCGCCTCGTGGCAGATTTTCCTGCGACTGTTCCAACTTCATAATGAAAGAAGTGGAGCTGTACGCATTGGAAAACCAGTTGCTTTAAATTTTTTCATGTTCAGGGTTCACCAGGTGTCTTCAACTGCTGATGGGCAGGTATTTGTTTGGTTGTCTCAACCTGAAAGCGTCTCATACGCCATGCAATTGGCACTCCAAATTGCCGCTGTTGACCGCCATGCATGCTGATGACTCTTAATGGCTTTCTGTGCGACATCAAAAACTACCACACGAACGACAACGCAACATTCCGCACCCAAAAAAATAACAACAACACCAACTGAATGCAACTGAAAACGAGCGCGTTTTAGATTTTCGTATTGGCATATGGCATAATCAAGCTTGCACCACAAGTGCCTTTTACTTGCTGCATCAGACTGGGCCACGCACCACTGAAGAGCAGTCAGTGTAGCTCCCACTTCCCATTCATCGTGTCTGCTAGTGGGGCTGCCAAGTTGTCTATGTCACATGCTTTTGCCTCATGTTTTATGGCCACCGTCACAGCCGTTCATGTTGTTATTTGCATTGGCCAAACAGCGGCCGCTGCACCGAGCACAGTGGGTCAACGATCACATCAAAATTATGATAATCAAATGTTGTATGTTGAAAGATATCTTCAGTAATTCTGTATAATTAAATGTGTATGCTCATCTTTTTACCACACAAAATAATTGGTTTTGTCTCACTGTAGCTAACTGCTGCCGTCTGCCAAGCTAATGCAATGAGCGGCACAAATATTGAAATACACATAAGAGGCAGAGAGAGAGAGAAAGAGAGAGAGAGAGAGAGAGACAGAGAGACAAAATAAAAATAATAAAAAGTGGAGGGTGGCAGATGAGATTGCCTCTCCATATAATTATCTTGTGGTGCTCTATGCATAATTCTATCGCGTCTTGGTTCTATCCATAGTCAGCTTGTATGTTTGCCATTTGTTTGTTCAGATCTCGACGCGGCGGCCTTTCTAACAAAAGGTCTCGCAAATATTGCACAAACGCACAACTTGTTTGAACTACACTCGATGGGGAATTTGATGTTGTTGTTGTTGCTGTAGTTGGTCTGGAAATGCAGACATATATATGTACATATTTATACTATATTTGTATTTATAGCTGTGCTAGTTGCTCGACCCTCACATGGTCTTTACAATCAAACTTCAAAGTCAACTGGCAATTATTGTTAGGCCTTGCCATAGTAATGCCATTAAGCTACCAAGTGCATGGCAAAAAAAATATGAATCAAAAATAAATAAATATTCAGCATTCTATTGCATTTTTACGTTTAATTTCCAAAATTATATTAAAGATACAAAAGTATCTGCAACTACTTGTAAAAATAGCTACGACATAAATAAATTTATGGTTAGCACTAAAAAGACATGAACAATCATTAATATATGTATAAAGTTAATAGAAATAAGTAATTTGCTTCGCTAATTTGATAAAGGAACTATTTTGTAATTAGAAATAAACAAAATAGTATTACAAAATATAATACACATACATATGTGTGTTTACCGGATGCCAATCGATATTGTAGCAGATCTATTTGTTTAAGATACTTAGATATATACATATGAATGCTTATATGTATATGTATATGTATGCATTCAATGATATAATATTGGGTTAGCCAAAAGAAAAGTGTTTGAGGATTATATATATATATATATATATATATATATATATATACATGTATGTATATCCATATGTATATCTTTAGTAGTTTCGCGTGCCAATTCGTAATGTGTCTGTGTAATCTCTCTAGGAATCATTACGTTTTTCTTAAAGCTTTTCTTGTTTCTGAGAAAGATTCCCCATTTGCCATAATTCAAAAAAAAAAAAAAAAACTATGACGCATATAAATTTCTCTTGCGGCGTATGGCTAAATTTCTAGAATTTCTTCGATTTGTTTTCGAATTGTTCTTATTTTTGCTTGTGTATGTTTTCAAATATGTGCTCTTTCCTCGGTTAACACTTTTATATCGGCTTATGCCATACCCTAATCCAAGCAGCTATTCAATTTTACCCACACAAATCAATTTGTATTAAGCAGGAGCTCGGCAGGGCAGGACTAAGTTGGGCTGGGCTCGGCTTTGCTCTCTACCTAATCCGGAGCAGCCATGCAGCCGTGTAATATGAATGTGATTGAAATTTGAAATTGCATCCGGCAAACATCAGTCTGTCTGAACGGTATTGACTATGCTCCTTTATATACCCTACAATAGCGAATGGACTGAATGGGGATTTCAATCAATAAACATTTATGGTAAACATTTTTCTTTATCAAAAAAATAAACAGTATAATTTTTTATAAAACAATAACACAAAGGGAAATTATAGGCCAGATAATATATAATATATGTATTATAATTTGAGTAATTTATGAAATTAAACAGAAATTTGCAATTAACTCTTTCAAGTCATTGCTTATTTAACTAAACTTTGATGAATATTTGAATCGATTTGTGAAATTTGAATATAGGACAACCTTGGTGTGAAGACATGGACAATGTATATACATTTTTAAAATAACAGGATTATGTGGAGTTCGAGTAGACTCAATGCAATGACAATTGATATGATTACAGGGTATTACAGTTGGTTATTTGTCTTTTGATTGCTCACATTTTTTCCACATGCAAAATTAAAATTGGGATTTACAAAACTGAAGCTGACAGCAGACAGAAAACTCAACGATTTTACGAGCCATGGCAAAATTAATGATGATTACGATGATAGGGCAATGATGAGCATGATGATGATGATGATGTGTGTTATGGGTGCGTGGCTTCTGTGAACGAGCGTATGGTATGTGTAGGTTAGTTAGCTGATGATTCGATGGGTAACCATGGGCGATTAGAAGGATGTTTAAAGTGTTTTGCAAGCTTGGCTAAGAGCTTTGGTGCGCCAAGCCAAACTGAGCTAACCGAGCATGAAGGCAACTTTGGCATTACTTAGCGTGATTGCATATCGGCGCCAGAAGCGCATCGTATAGCATCGCATGCAATATTTTAAATCTCAAGGCGTGCCTCGGATCAGTTGGCCACGCGTGCTGTGCTTAATCAACCTTGGGCTGGCGCATTTCAATTATGGTTTTTGTTAATTATAGCCTGCGATTGCTTAAATTGTTAACAAAGATTTTAATATATTTGCACTTAGACATATTCATGTTCCGAGTCGTGTTAATGGGCAATTAAGCGGCGTTGGTAGCCAATTATCAAAAGACCTGTTCAGACTACATTGCCGGACGTTTAGACTCGGAAGCTAAATTGACTACGTTCGAATTGCATGCATTATGCACCTCAAATGAAATTTGTATATTCCATTTATTTTTACTCAACTATTTCCCAAGTTCAAGTTTCAAGCTGTAACGATTTGTAGGTAATCGAACTTTAGAGCTGCTTTGGCTATATATAAGCTAGATTCATGAAATTTAAATTAAAAAATATTTTTAATCATTGTGGATCATTACATAAATAAATTAACATTTTATATTTACATATATAAAAAATAAAATAATAATATAAATATTCATCACTTGTTATAGTCCACTTAAATTTTATATTATTTTTATTATATATGCATATTAAATTATTTATAACGATGAAAATTCCCAAGTACTTATGAAGTAAAACAGAAACCATTTGAAATATCGATGCTAATATTTAATTTGACTACAAAACTAATTTAACTTAAATTCTTTCGTTCAATGTTCAATGTTCATTGTAAAATTTCAAGAATGCATGAAGATTAGCATCAACCGGCTTCAGTTCTTGTCTTATGAATGGAATTTAGATCAAGATTCTTTCCCAAAATGCAGCGTTACAGAGTTACACCATGCGTGTAGACTGCGCTTTCCTCATATCACATAATATATTTTCATATATATATATATATGCATTTAACAGACTGAATTGACGACCTTGTCTAATAGTTATATTATATATTCACCCAATCTTCACGTTAATTTTACTTTATTTATTAAAATTTGGGCATTGAATTTCTTTATTAAAATTTATGGCACTTAGCATCTCTTTTGTGGTTACTGCGAAAACTTTCTACATAATTTTAATATTTTTAGTTCCGGTTTTTTGGGTAGTTGTTAATGTAAGCGAGCTATTTTTTCTGGGTTTTTTTCTTTTGTATTCAGCGATCTGAATCTGAACAAATAAAATCAAATGAAATCGATAAGTGGTCGTTGCATTTGGGTCAATGTCAAATACGTTCAGTTGGACCAACTTCGACTTGAATCATAAACTTGATGACGATGATGATGATGCTATTGAAGGCAATATCTTCATTTACGCCCCAAACTGGCCCCCATGAACATGACCGAAACGATATTTACCAAGCGCTGCTCTCCCTTCATTTTGAAGGCTTTGGGCACACGTGTGTCCGTCGTCCGGTGTCCGCCGTCTGTCGCTTGGAGCTTGGCGTTTGGCGTGCGCGACATTCAGCTCGTTTTAACTCATTGTTCTGTTTCGGCCAGCATAAAAAAGAGGTTTACAACTTAATGTATTTTAATTGGAAATTGTTTGCTTTGTAAAACTTTTTGGCTCACTGCCGCACCAACCTTTTGATGTGATCCAAACATCTAAAGTTTTACGATATGTAAAATTTGCATATATACATTTATACATACATACACACACATATATATATATATATATCTTACTGCATATATATTTATATGCAAATGTGAATGTGTGTATATGTGTGCGTGTGCGCGAGTGTATGTGTGGGCTTTGACTTTGGTCTTAGCTGCTTTTTTGGCGCTTTAAGTTTTTCCTAGCTTTGATTGCATACAAATTAGCGGTATTCGCATTTTTGGTAGAAAGTAAAACTGTTTTTATTGAATTTATTTATTTGGTAGATATTTTTGTTACTCTTGCTCTTGCTCTTGCTGTTGCTGTGGCCGTTGCTGCCATTAACGACAACTTTTACTTTTTTTCAGAAACTTGTAAATTACACAGACATTCGTGGCAAAAGAAGTTGAAAAATACCCAAAAAAATAAAGTCTATTTTAAGCAACTCGACTTTTAGGTACCCTGTCCACAAGAGATTTAACCTATAGTTCGTACTATTAATGGAAGATTATTGAAAAAATATAAGTATTTTGCTTGTATTATATCATTAATTCTATGATTTATTAAACCAGTTTAGACTTTGTCAACTCTCTTGCTCAATCTGATTCAAACAGATATTCGATACTACTTTTCATGAAGAACTTTTATCTACCTGAAAGTTCTGCCGCTACAGTTGTAGCGAGACATTTCCATATATGTTAAACAACTTTTAGTTTAGAATGAGCTGACCCAGATACATTTATTTATTCTGGTATACTGGTATCAGGTTTTGAGCAAATCGCTGTGCTAAACTCACCTTTTCGGTAAAAAGTGAAATTAGTTTTTCGTCACATAGACTGCTTCACTAATTTTAGTCTAATGCACAGTTTTATAAAGTTGTATGTGAATAATTTTTATTTGCATATGATTCGGCTTGGGTCATGTAAAAGTTAAGGGGTATACAAATAGGTTACTTTCGGTAATAACTTTTCGGTTTGTGAAACGTTTCGTTCATTGTCCGCACACTAATCTTCTTTTCAATCATGTTTAGTGCGCTGAGTGATCTGAACCAGTTTCATTTTGGATTGGTTTTTTTTTTTTTTTGATATTGATATTGCAGTTGTGACAGTCTAAGTGGTATTAATTAGTTAGATATTTTATCTGTCCAACGAGCTTGGGACCATGTTAATTGGAAGAGTGCGTAACTGTTGACATGGTTGCTTGGGGGAAAGCTAAAAAGAAGCGACTTTCAGTATTCAATGGCCGAGAAGCGAGTTATACACTTGAATGGCAGCTAAGTTAGTAAGCTTATCTGGAATACGATGCTCTCTAGTTCGTATATAAGCACGTCAGTCTGTGCATGCACATGCTAAAAGGCGGCATTGACATTGTTTATTATCTAACCATTTGAACTATTTTCATATCATTGATCTATAAAAAAAAAAGTAGAGCAAGCTCTTAGATCGAAATAGAACAATTCATATATCACAGCAAAAATGCTATCAAAATTATCACATATCTGTATATTTAGAAATCAGACATAAACAAATTTTTTTTATCAATGACAACAATTCATTACGAAACTAATTGTCCTCAAGCTAAATTCGTGTTATTTATGTTTGATATTCCGTTATGTGAGAATTTATCCAATCGAGCGATAGCAATACAACAAATTGTCGCCTTATCTGAACTTATATAAATTAATAAGCAAAATCAATAATTTTCTGATAAGTTAGCTATTGAGAGTATGCTACTAGGAGATACCCTATCTAAAGAAACTGCGATATTTCCTTTATAAAATATATTTCCTTTATAATATATATATATATATATATATTTATATATAATTTTTTATATGCCTGCATCAAAATAACATTTTATTAAATTAATTGCGATGAGATTTTGAGATTTTGAGAATAGGAATTTGGTTGATTACATAAATTAATGAATTTCAATTACGGTGGATTTCACTCTGCAGCAACTATGTATGTTTATAATGGAGTAAAATGAATATTTAAAAATTTATTAAACTTCTACTAATTTACCTAGATCAGAGCGGCGAGTTAGGACTATCTGTTTCAGGATATTTCATATGCAGACAGAGTTTAACTCAGCACGTCGAGCTGATCAATATATATACATACATGCCTGCTATATACATTTTCACAAAAACATTATACCCTGATTTTCCATTTTTAATGGATTCAGGGTATAAAGATTACAAAATTGAAAATTTGTTCAATTGGGGTTGGTGGATTTCTGCGAAATAACGGGGCGTTGCGTTTGTTGTGTGCGTCACAGTTGGAAAAATCTATTGGGGACCTAGTTAAATAGTTGTTTGTGTGAAGGAAATAAAGTTATAGCGCTTAAAACAGGCGGAATATGGATGTAAGCTTGAAATGAAGGGTACAGATGGGCAAATATAAAAAATTTACATTTGTAGAGACCCTTTGTTAAGGTGACGTAGATGTATCACACGAAATATTATCGGATACCATCCAACGGTATGGGTAAACTATTAGAGTCATCCAAAATGCGTATAAACGCATCCGATATAAATCAGATATTGCAAAAAATAGCTTCAGTTTCGCTGTCAGAATTAGTCAGAATTCGGCAGAATTCTAGGAAATCGTCAAAATTTCCTACAAAACAATAAGAATGCTGCAGTGTAACAATGGTCCATATATAATATGGTCAAAGCCCTTAATTACGCTGGAATAAAATAAAACATTCCGAGCGAAAAATTTGTTCGGTTATAGTTTGGTGATGCATCTCCAGTTGAGGTTTCTAAGACCATCCATTCATAGAGGACAGTATTAATGCGGTTCAATACCTTAAAATTAAGACACAAATTTTGAAGCTAGGTGGGGTAAATGAGGCTTTTATAACAGCAATTCCATCAAAACAATGAGGCCAATTCTAATGATTTTAATTAGTGTAATCAGTGGATCCTTTATAATTATGGAAAGGTTATTGATACACTTCAAATTTGTCACCATCAGGGCCCAATAAAAAAAAATTGTGCTTACTTGAAGAAAATCTCGAGGAAAACTGAGTCTAAGGATCTGTTCACAACGGAAAATAGCTAATTTAGAAGCTTGGCAAGAAACCCCTAAAAAATATTTAAACTTTTTCAATCATTGAAATAACGACTGCAATATGTTTTTAATACTATAGAGTGTCATACCAAATATTGAAATTAACCAAAATTCTTTGAATTAGCGTTAAATTTAAAGCTAAGAACAAAAAGAGCATTTTGTGTAAAGAATTTCTTGACAGGTTGATACTTGATACCCACCCTTCTCAATTTCGTAATCTTTTTTAATTAATTTAATTAAAAAATTTATTATTAACTAGATTTCCATAAAAAATGTATTTAATTTAAATAAAAAGCCATATTATTTGTGTAAAGTCGAAAAATATGAATTTTTCGCATTGTGTAAACAGTTTCTTGACAGATTGTATGTATGGATTCGGCTAAAATCTTTTGCTACCTGCTATAACCATCGAACAAAACTTGGTTAATCCCATTTAGGAAGAAAATAAATACGCTTTTTTCTATGTACATACTTCAAATAACTTTTTATTAATAGTCAGACGACAATTAATGTTTAGTTAAGTTAGTTAAGTGCGAATAGAAATTTGCAATTTTGAGTGCTACCCTTTGAAATGCTATATCTTTGAAATGAATAAGGAAAATATAAAAAAATGAGTAAAAAGTATTTTTAATTAATGCACGCTCAGGTCTTTCACTAAAACATCCACTTTGTTGCGATACAATAAGTATAAACACAATATTCTTTTGAATTTGCTTAGGTCATTATTTAGATAGAAAATTCTTGATCCGCCGCATGATTTCCAAATTTCAACAATTGAAAAAATCGAAGAGAATTTCTCCAATACTTAAGTATTAACAAATAAGCAGCTATAAATCAAGTAGAAAAATCATCATTATCATGAATGGAAACAAAATTAAGATATAAATAATAATAATTATAATTATACCCTGAATCCATTGAAAATGGAAATTTCAGGGTATAATGTTTTTGTGCGAATGTATGTAACAGGCAGAAGGAGGCGTGCCACACCCCATAAAGTATATATATTCTTGATCAGCTCGATGAGCTGAGTTGAACTAGCCCTGTCCGTCTGTCCGTCCGTCCGTTCGTCCGTCCGTCCGTCCGTCCGTCCGTCCGTCCGTGTAAACACGTGGATTTCTGCAACCACAAAAGCTAGAGACTTCAAATAAAAAGCAAAATGCTCGATAATACCATACGCTGTACGAGTTTATTTTTTTTTTTCGATAACTCATCCCATTCCTTTTTTATCGATAACTATCGAAAATATCGCTTTGTTTTTGAGGTCTGGCGTGCACACCGTTAAAGATAGAATCGTGCACTAAGTTGTGTTTGATTGCTATATTGAATCCGCACATTTTGTCATTTTTGGATTTTTGATGCCACGCCCCTTTCGCCCACAATTCAACAAAAACGATAACTCACGTATATCAAATACTAGAGACTTGAAATTTGGCAAATAGGTACATTTGAATGTCATAAACATTCTCCGAAAATTTCATTAAGAACATAGGTCGAGAAAAAAAGTTATTAAACAATAAAGTTTGCATAGCACAGCCTCTGCTGCAGCCGCAGTACTGCGCAGTGAGCATATTACGTGCATGCATATGTTTGTGTGTGTGTGTGTGTGCATGTGTTGGTTACTATTAATGAATAAATGAAGCTCTTAATGATTGGTATTACAGCTCAATGGATTCAGGGTATCTCTTAGTCGAGCAGTCTCGACTAGAGTTTCGTTACTTGTTTTATAATAATAAAGATTATTTAAGACACATTGCACTTTGCACCGGAATTCCAACATGGGAAAAAGTTCGTGCCGATAATTATTTGCCGAAATTTAAAAATCGAAAATAGGATAGAATTTTATATAAGTAAATGTATATTAAATGCAATATAATCATTTATATATGTATGTAGAATATTTATTATTATTTTGGACATCTGTTGATTCAAAACTAAATATCGTTCCCAATTAACAGGCTTGTGTTAATCATATAAATCATTTTTTAACAAAACAATGTAAATGAGCATGGAAACTTTTTGCCAATACTTCAAAATGATTCACTTTATGTTTTCCTGGTAGCCTCTTGGAGCACTTGTTGCATCTTAATTAGTCAGTCTTCCAGCAATTGGCTATTGGCACAATTGGCGACTGCTATGTGCGCCATATATACATCGGTTGATATTTTCTCAGAATGTTCTTTTCCAAAAAAAACAAATGTATGTATATATGCATTTATTTATGCATATAAAGAATAAACAATGGCCCAATCGGTCTCAGGTCTGCGGATCTGTTATTTTTCGTTGCTTGCGGCTGATTATTTTTGTTAAGTATTTTTTTCTGCACAGTTCTTTTCGTCTTATTTTGACTGTCTCTGCTTTTGTTCTGCGAGATTCTCCCATTTGCGTTTACTCTCTAGCTTTTTTTACTACTATACCTTTCTCTCAGCAACACAGCCGTCAGCCGCGGGCTACTTTTGTAATGCTGAGGTCGAGCGCCACTTCCGTTTGCCTAGTGCTTTTCAAATGTAAACGAAAAAGCATGCAAAACAATACAATGCACACACACACACACACACACACACACACACTCACAGACACAGAACATCAGCACGTTTAACAGTGCTATTAGAGATTCTCCAGTTGCCACAATTTCATCGCTAAATTTAACATTTCGCCATTCAACGAGTTCAAGCCCAGCACCTTGGTCGGACTGTTCGTGTTGTTGCTGTTGTTATTGTTATGGTTATAGCTGTTGGTTTTTTTTAATTTTCTCAAAATAAACATTCGGATGCAAATAGTAATTATTTTTTTCTAAACTATTTTGCAATTATCAATCACTCTTCACACTTTTTCTCAAGAGCTTGAACATCAACTTGCTACACTTTGAGCACAAAAAAACACAATTTTAAGTGTTTGTTTTTATTTGCTCATATGTTCCATTATTGCAAATTTAGCCCCTGTGCTGAGCATCATTATTGTCCTCTTCGAGAGAATCATTATAGTCATCATCATCAGTTCAATTTATGCGATGAGCTTCACGGCAGGAAGCTGAAATTGGTGTGTCTTTATTGTTCCTCATATTGACAAGCGTAGTTAAGTATGGCTAGACGAGGTCATAGGGTCAATATGTATTTAAATATGCAACTCCCAGTAAGTTTCTTATGCAGGTTTCAAATAAAAACTTAATTTTAGATCTAAAGATTGAACGCACCAATGTAAATTCACGACATAACAAACATTCTCTTGGCTATTGACTCTATTGGGTTTGACATTCACTTCTCTGAGCGAGGCGAAGGTTTCAAATACAAAGCGAAAGATTCGAATCATTTGACGGTATGTAAATATTTTCTCTGTTTGACGCACGCATTTCGAAGATATTTTATGAATGTGTACATCGAACCTATTTGTTAGAGCTTCGCGAATTCTTTTTAAAATGTTAATAAGCCGACAGCAAAAAAAAAAAAAGATTTGTAGTGAAGGGTATGTATGATTTAGAGATTCACAAAAGACCGTCATCCCATATTTTATGACAATTACACAACTACAAAACTTTCATATTCAGCTAAAAAAGACTCGTTATTAATGGCATATATTATTATCAAAATAAATATGAAGTCTTGTGTCCTAAAAACTGTTCGTAGAATCAACTAATTATTTAACTGCTCAACTAATTATTTATTTTGTTGGCCACAAATTGTCAGTCAGCTGGCTTTTAAAATGTATAATTCATATCCTGAAAGTCTAATGTATTTAATGTTAATAAACATATATCTTACTTAGTAGTTATAATATATTTGTATATTAAAAACTCTTTCTCTTTTTATTCTGATCGAATATCAGAATAATTCTATGATATATTTATTTAGATTATTTTGTTATGTTTGAGCAGACTGTTTCGACGACTAAAACTGAAAAGTTTTGGATACAACTTCTTGGTTCGACGACAGGGGTCAGGGCTATGAAAACATTTCCTACAAAACATTCCATATATCTTACACTCAAATTTTAGTTTTATTTAATCCATGATCTTGATCTACTCTTCCATCAATGGCCTTTGAGACGTTCTGTTATGATTGACTTTTGCCATAAAATTTTGTATTCCTCGTAGTGGCTAGAAATAGCATCAGACTTTGCAGTGATGTTCGTTTTAGCCAGAGCAAATACAGACAAAAAAGATCATTCTGGACCCATGCGAATGAGATCATTGTTTATGCCCAACAATTTTAACGATCTCCACAACTCTAGACCCCCAGAGTCAGTGCCAATGAGTAAACACCCAAAATGCAGTACATATAATGTATATATGTAAACGTATTTAAATTGATATACAAAAAGTTCTAAGAGAATGGATGTGCAACTGCAGCATTCATACTTTATGGCCAGAGGCTTCGTATTACACAAGCGAGAAACATGGCCTGTTCCTTCATTTCAAGTTGAAAATATATTTTATGGCTAGCACGATAAGCAACGGTACTTGAGTCGGAGTCCAGCATCGCATAACTCAAACTCAGAGACAGACGTAGGCACAGACAGACTTTTGAATATTTATGGCGCCTGCTAGAGAGGATGCTTGTCTATGCTGGGTACGTTGCGTGCGATCGTTCACTGAGATTCGTATCCAGACAAAAGTGCCAAGTAACGAGCAAATCGCACTGGTGGCTTTATTAAGTCGGGCAGCAGCTGCACAGTTGGCAATGCCAAGCGTAAGCATGCGGATATGCTGATCGCGCTGTAGGCGCCGCCCTGGCTTATGCCATCAATCAGTGGACAGACGTAGGTAGGCGAAAGGTACGCCCAAAGGCAGCAGCCTACATATGTACATACATGCATATTATATATAAACACTCGTATATTGACAAACTATACGCACAATGCTTGCTCAAGGACGCGATTAAAGCAGCTTAGTTTAATAACCAGAGCATCAAGATTTTTTCGCATACCCCGCTTTCCACTGAAAACAGGGGGCATGCTCCTCGTAGGCCTGTTATGTTAGGACAGTGTGAGTTCAATTTTATATGATATAAAATCGAGCTACTCAAATTTCGTTTAGATTAAGCTTGACTAAAAGCAAAAGTCAGTTAAAAATTACAAATTGTGTTTATCAAATTTGAATTTGAATTTGAAAATATAAAGTAAATATAGCAGTGCAAATCTTGCTCTGTTTACGTATTAATAACATTTTTATTAATTCATGAACGAATTTTTAATTATTATTTTAGAATGAGTAAAAGGAGGATCGTCGCTTTGATTTGATTAACATACATATGTGATAATTATTTTGTTGACAGCGGCTCTCATTTGCTTTTTCCGCTTTATACACTTCATTAGCCTCCCAATCTATCCAATGTTATTCTGTTAAGTTAACTCACAAAATGCAGCTTTTGCTGAACATGAAAACGCTTGAGTTCTAACTGGTTGAAGATGCATTTGCAAACTTCGTTAACAGAAAGCAATTTTAGTAAAGTAAAACTAGGGTATAGAGTTGTGTACCATGTTGTATATATATGTATATTTATATATATACATATATATTTTTTTTGTTATATTCGCCAATCGGCTTTGCGTTCATTGTTATCGCGTTGAGAAGAAATTCAACGAACGGTCTGTGGGGCGGACGCCCGAATGTGTCAATAGCAATCGATAAAAATTTTGTTGGTTTACTTTTTGTTTTTAATTTGTTTCTCTCGGTCGACTGGCGCAACGATTATGCGATGCAGGCAAGTTGACTGCCCTGTGTCCTTTAGTCCTTGATTTACTATGTACAACAGCAATTCCTCAACTAACCTGGCGTGAATTTATCTTTTAATTACAGCGCTTGGACGCAGTTGTACAGTAGTGCCAGCTGCCAGCCGGAGTGTTTGGACCATTGAGCAGCGTGGTGTCGGCCAAGTTAACCCCAGAGTCCTGGACGAGCTTACTGCACGCAGCGGCCACAAAGATGATTGGACGTATATTTCGCGCCCATGGCGAGTTTTGTGCATCGCATCCCTGGGAGGTGATTGTCGCCCTACTTACAATCACAGCCAGCATGCTGACTTTTGACAAGGGCAGCACTCTAGAGCCGGCCAATGGTCTTAGCAGTGCCAGTGGAACGACAGCGGCGGCCGCTGCTGCTGCTGCTGCTGCGGCAGCAGCTAACAGTGGTGGCGCAGCATCCACAGTCAGTGGCACACAGCCGCCCATAATTGCCAGCACAGCGTCATCGGCGACGTCTAGCCGACACTGGCCCTGTCACGGTTGGGGCCAATCCTGCGATGGCCTGGAGGCTGAATACAATGTGGCCGATGTGATCCTAATGACCATTGTGCGCTGCACAGCGGTGCTCTACTGCTACTATCAGTTCTGCAGTCTGCATCGGCTCGGCTCCAAATATGTGCTAGGTAAGTGCGTTTGACTTGATTGAGTATTGCGTCATGGTGGTTAGATTTTATGGGCGCGTGTGTTTATACAACTAATTAGCTTCTGTCTGAAGAATATGCTTTGTGCTTGTGCGGCCGCTATTTTGAGTTATGTTTGACCAAGATTTTAGCTACCTTTTTTTGGGCGGCATTTCTCACGCGGTCTCTAATCGAAATGACCTCTGCTCGACACGAGTTGACGAACCCAGTTCGAGCTCAAATTCAAGTGCGCTCTCTTAACTGTTTGTATTTGTTTCTGTTTGCAGGTATCGCCGGTCTCTTTACGTTCTCCAGTTTCATATTCACCACGGCCATTATCAAATTTCTGGGCAGCGATATATCGGATCTGAAGTGAGTAGTCGCCGCAGTCGCAGAACGAGACTTATTTATTAACCTTGTAATTGTTTGTAGGGATGCGCTTTTTGTGCTGCTTTTGGTTATCGATTTATCGAACTCGGGCCGATTGGCACAGTTGGCCCTCTCGGGCAGCAGCCAGGCAGAGGTCACACAGAATATAGCGCGAGGCCTGGAACTTTTGGGGCCAACCATAACACTGGACACCATTGTGGAGGTGCTGCTGGTGGGCGTGGGTACGCTATCGGGTGTCCAGAGACTGGAGGTGCTCTGTATGTTCGCAGTGCTCTCGGTGCTTGTCAACTATGTGGTCTTTATGACGTTCTACCCCGCCTGCCTCTCGCTTATCTTTGATCTGTCGCGCAATGGCGTCGACATCTCAGCCGTGAGAGAGCGCGCCAAAGGCTCCTTGTTACTGAAATCTCTCACCGAGGAGGAGCAGAAGGCGAACCCAGTGCTGCAGCGCGTCAAGCTCATAATGACCACCGGCTTGATGATTGTACACATCTACAGTCGTGTAGTGTTCAGCAGCAGCGACTACGATGCAGTGGAAAAGACTTTGTCCCCGCCGCTAAATCTGAATGTCAACAACAATCGCACGGAATCCGGCGAAATAACTGATATTATTATAAAGTATGTCTAAATGGGAATGTGACCACTTGAACCATATTTTAACTGACTTAATTCCTTTTATTTCTTGCCAGATGGCTAACAATGAGCGCAGATCACATTGTTATCTTCATTGTCTTAATTGCGATTGTCATCAAGCTCATATTCTTTGACCATCGGGAGCATCTGCCCAATCAGCTGCATCGGTCGACCACAGCGAAGGCATCACAGACCACGTCGCTGGAGGAAGAGCCAAAGCAGAATACAAGACACACGCCAATGTTCAGTATTGAGGAGCATAGTTCGAAGAATTTGGCCACACAAACCGAAATGGTATCTGTGCAACAGCGACTGACACCACCAGTTCGCCCACCACGGCCACTGGAGGAATGCCTGAAGCTGTTAAACTCCACCGATGAATCCGATGGTCTTGGCGGCGCCAGCGCTTTGAGTGATGAGGAAATCATTGCCATTGTGAAAGCAGGGGGTCCGCATTGTCCGCTCTACAACATTGAGTCAGTGTTGGACGATGCGGAACGTGGCATACGCATACGTCGCCAGCTAATAGCTGAACGTGCCAAGTTACCAATGTCACGTCTGGCAGTGCTACCCTATGAACACTTTGACTATCGAAAAGTGATGAATGCCTGTTGCGAGAATGTTCTGGGCTATGTGCCAATTCCGGTTGGTTATGCGGGACCACTGCTGCTGGATGGTGAGAGTTACTATGTGCCCATGGCCACAACGGAGGGCGCTTTGGTGGCATCCACGAATCGGGGTTGCAAGGCGCTTTCTGTGCGCGGCGTTCGCTCTGTAGTGGAAGATGTGGGCATGACTCGTGCGCCCTGTGTTCGTTTCCCCAGTGTGGCTCGTGCCTCCGAAGCCAAGAAATGGATCGAGAGTGAGGAAAACTACAAAGTGCTCAAGACAGAGTTCGATTCGACGTCTCGTTTCGGTCGCTTGAAGGAATATCACATAGCAATGGATGGTCCCCTACTGTATATACGCTTCGTGGCTCTGACTGGCGATGCCATGGGCATGAACATGGTGTCCAAAGGAGTGGAGATGGCACTGCGCTGCATCAAACGTCAGTTTCCTGACATGCTAATCATTTCGTTAAGTGGAAACTATTGCTGTGACAAGAAACCCGCGGCAATCAATTGGATTAAGGGGCGTGGCAAGCGAGTAGTCACCGAGTGCACCATATCAGCAGCCACATTGCGTTCGGTGCTAAAAACGGACGCCAAGACGCTGGTCGACTGCAACAAGTCAAAGAACATGTCGGGCAGCGCTATGGCTGGCAGCATTGGTGGAAATAATGCCCATGCGGCTAACATGGTCACTGCCGTGTTTTTAGCCACCGGCCAGGATCCCGCACAGAATGTCACATCCAGTAATTGCTCTACGGCCATGGAGTGCTGGAACGAGAATAGTGAAGATCTATATATGACTTGCACAATGCCCTCGCTGGAAGTGGGCACTGTGGGCGGCGGCACGGGACTGCCCGGACAGGGTGCCTGTCTCGACTTGCTGGGTGTGCGTGGCGCGCATGCCACCCACCCCGGCGACAACGCCCGGAAACTGGCACAAATCATTTGTGCCACCGTTATGGCCGGCGAGTTGAGCTTAATGGCGGCGCTGGTCAACAACGATCTAGTCAACAGTCACATGCGTCACAATCGGTAGGTGTCAAAAGCTGCTCCTCTACAAATGTTCATAGAAAACTAATTTAGTTGTTTTTCGGTTTCACTTTTAGGTCATCCATTGCCGTAAGCAGCGCCAGCAATCCGCTCAACGTGACCGTGTCCAGTTGCAGCACAATCAGCTAGAACTGACGCCACTTTTACCTCCTTGCACATAGGCGCTCAGCTCAAGTTAAAATTACTTTGTTGAAACGAATGCTTACTGAATTAATTATTATAATTATAATTGTAATTAATCGATTGGCCAGGCCAGCCATCAGCATCAAAATTAAGCGGTTGTTTGAAGCCAATCCCAAAGCCTTTTGTGTCCGTATGAGATGAACATAGTTGTTGTAATTGTTAAAACTATCAAGTATAACGCAGTCTGGGATTCAATGTTGTTGCAATTTCCATTTAGTTTATATATATGCATACCATAATGAGCCTAATTTTTCTACAAACATAATTTTAGTACAAGCGCAAAAACTTGTAAAAAGTATTCTTTAAGCGAATTAGTTTTAGTGACTAAAGTTAAAAAAATCAATAGGTTTTTAATAGATGAGACTATAGAGGGTGCCAAGCGAAATAAACACGAAATGTTGTAATTGATAAATGTCTTTTGTAGACGCTGCGCCCGGGCTTTCAATTCGGAACTTCATTTATTTTACTTTAATAATAATAATTATTAATAAATTATTATAATTAATTTATAATAACTCACAATGCGTTTTATTTACTTTGTTGTGGCTTTTCACTTTTTTTTTTTAACAAAATAATAAAATATGGAGAAAAAAGAACGAAAATGAGGGCCGTTTTTTTAAGCCGCTTCCTCCTCATCTGCCAACACCTTGGATTCTGCCTCAGCATCACTATCAACCCCTGACACGACCACATCCACACTGCTGTCAGCTTGCATGAGCGCCTTCTTTGGGCTGGGCTCATTACTGTCCGCTTCAGCAACGGCTGTGTTGGTCTCAGCGGTTGGCCTTAATTCAGCTACACCACCGACTGCTTCATCCTCATCATCATCGTTAGTTGTTGATTCGGGCTGTACGCTGACGTCACAGGCTTCCGATGAAATGCCATTTTTGGCTTCTACTACTGCGCACTCCTCTGGATGCGTTAGCTTGCGCTTGGCAATGCGCTCACTTAGCGCTTTGTGCACCTGTGCAATATCTGCGGGTCGGCCCATGGCCAAGAAAATCTTAACGGTGCCCGTGTTGTCCATGGCAGTTAGACGTAGCGATTTCTGACTGGCACGTTCAGCAACCATTGCCGCCCAGACTTTAGTATTTACTAGCAATCGTAAGTTGCCCGATGTGCGAAAGACAACGCGCGAGCAATCATGTTCATCCTTGGCATCGTTTAGACGTAGACTGCCGCGTCCACGCTCCTCCCAATTGCTGTTGACAAATGCAAATAGCTTGCAGCTAACATCGGCAATATTGATTTCGTTTTCCTCTCCGGTAAAGGTCTCAACCTCTTCATATTTCCGTTTTTGTGCACGACTCTCCTCGTATTCGCGGGCTACATCATTGAGGCTCTTTGCTTCAGACGTCTCCTTATTGTTGTCTGTCGATTGTACAGCCTTCTGAATGACGCTGGAAAATAGAAGCTGCGACGAAGTTGCTTCTGCTGTTGCCGACGATGCAGCATCTGCATTCGACTCTGTGCTCACATTTTCCTACAATAACATCAATATAAATATATTTACATATTCCTAAGATGTAACGCTTACCCCAACGACGCGCTCGTGCACGTTCTGGCCAAAAATAAATCCACTTGTCTGCACTCGCGGCAAAGTTGTTTTAACCGCGGCAAATATATTGGAACGCTCAATTCCATTATTGCGCAGCATTGAGAGCGGATCCGGCCGCTCATCGATTTCATCTTCATCCTTATCAATATTCTCTGTGGACTCCACCACTTGGGCAGCCGCATCCTCCTCATCTTCCCGCTGCTCGCGTAAAAACGGATTACCTACAATACCATCTTCTTCAGTCTTCTCGTTTCCGCCGGCTAACGCTGTGGTGCTATTATTGCTGTTGGTATTGCTATGAGCAGTGCTTATTATGGAACTGTCACTGAGCACAGGTGGACGCAGCACTGCTCCGCCAAGGCGCGATGCCTTTAAAGTAAAACCGCCTCTGAAGCAGTTCGATTCAACCGACGCCTCTACAAAACACAAGAACAAGCAAAGATAATGTATTTGACTCAAACGTCACTTTGTATTATTTGATTCTTGCTGGACATATGTGATTTTAGAACATGTCTCAGACCCATATGCACGAAATATAGAGCCTAACGACATAGATCTAACACTTACCATTATTTTCGGACATGGCAATGAAAATACGTGTTTGTAATTTATCGTTTGCAAAATTTTTTACAGAAACAAGCGTTCTCTTCAAGCCTATATGAGTGCTGTAAAACGACTGCCTATCGATAAGTTATAAGTCAAATAGCATAGCAATTGTTTCAACACCGATAACATTTGGTTATTGTACAGCACGTTTATCTGTCAAACTCAGCAAAGGCTGGAAAAAATACGAAATTTTTACAAGTCATCGACTGAATAGCAAAGCAAAGAAACCAACTAGCCAAAACAAAAGTTTTATTCAAGCTAGCTTATTCCAAAAATAAGTTGATAAACATGGCACAAACACTTGAAGATAAATCAATATGGGAAGATGGCGAGGAATCGTTGGGCGAAGAGGTGCTACGAATGTCCACTGATGAGATTGTGAGCAGGACTCGACTTATGGATAACGAAATTAAAATAATGAAGAGCGAGGTAATGCGGATCACACATGAAATTCAAGCACAGAATGAGAAAATTAAAGACAATACAGAGAAGATAAAGGTATGAACAACATTTTTCATAATATGCAATAGCAAGAAGTGTATACAAATATGAATATTAGGTTAATAAAACTTTGCCATATCTGGTGTCCAATGTCATCGAACTGTTGGATGTGGATCCGCAAGAAGAGGAAGATGATGGCTCTGTTACAGTGCTGGACAACCAGCGTAAGGGAAAATGTGCTGTTATAAAAACATCAACGCGACAGGCGTACTTCTTGCCAGTCATTGGCCTCGTTGATGCCGAGAAACTGAAACCCGGCGATTTAGTTGGTGTCAATAAAGATTCTTATCTGATTCTGGAAACTCTACCAGCTGAATACGATGCTCGTGTTAAAGCTATGGAGGTTGATGAACGTCCCACAGAGCAGTATTCCGATATTGGTGGGCTGGATAAACAGATCCAGGAGCTTATCGAAGCCGTCGTACTTCCCATGACGCACAAGGAGAAATTCAAGAATCTGGGCATTCATCCACCAAAAGGTCGGTATGATTACTCCCAAAAAATGTGATGATCTATAACTTTATTCATAGGTGTCTTATTGTATGGACCCCCTGGAACTGGCAAAACGCTGCTTGCTCGTGCATGCGCTGCCCAAACAAAGTCCACTTTCCTCAAGCTGGCTGGTCCTCAGCTGGTGCAAATGTTCATTGGTGATGGCGCAAAGCTGGTGCGGGATGCCTTTGCGCTGGCCAAGGAGAAGGCTCCTGCTATAATTTTTATTGATGAGTTGGACGCCATTGGCACAAAACGTTTTGATTCTGAGAAAGCCGGCGATCGTGAGGTGCAGCGTACCATGTTGGAGCTTCTAAATCAATTGGATGGATTTAGCTCAACTGCAGATATTAAGGTCATTGCTGCTACGAATCGAGTCGATATTCTCGATCCTGCTTTGTTGCGTTCCGGCCGATTGGATCGTAAGATCGAATTTCCACATCCGAATGAAGAAGCGCGGGCACGCATCATGCAAATCCATTCGCGTAAAATGAACGTTAGCAACGATGTGAACTTTGAGGAACTTTCTCGTTCCACAGACGATTTTAATGGCGCCCAATGTAAAGCAGTTTGTGTAGAGGCGGGCATGATTGCTCTGCGCCGCTCGGCCACATCGGTGACCCATGAGGACTTTATGGATGCTATCATGGAGGTGCAGTCCAAAAAGAAAGCTAATCTTAACTATTATGCCTAGACTAGAAGTTCGCAAATTAAAATTTATTTGTAATCTTGCAACATTAAAAAAGAAAATATATTAAACAAAAAGTTTCAAAGAATTTTATCGTTAGGAATCGTATCGCATGAATAATCTGTTTTATCAGTACAACACATATATATTTTTTGAGTAAGATATTTCTGATTTTTAAATATCTAAAAATTCCATTCAGAAATAATAAAAAATAGATGATAAATATTTACATGGTCACTAATTAAACTAGGGATGATTAAACAATTTATTAAGCCTAATCAGTGGGATCGAGCGTATTGCTGCTGCTGCTGCTGCTGCTTGTCCCTGCAGATGAGCTGCTTGTTGTTGCTGTTGGGCTGGACGATTCGCTGCTAGGCGTAGTTGCAGTCGTTGTGGCTATGGGTGTGGATGATACTTCCGTCACGGCTGATGTTTCAGAAAGAGTTGCTGCTGTCGTGGTGGTTCCCACTGGTGCTAAAGGAACTCCTTCAGCAGCATTCACGGGAACAGCTGCTAAATCATTAGCTAATGGCTCGGGCGGATCTGCAGGTTGATCTGGCTGTTGGAATGGTCGTCTAGTGTACATTATTATTCCCAACAGTAGTGTCAGTACGGTAATCATATACAAGTCCCAATTTGCAGCAATATTTTCATCCATATAAAAGATGAATCGGTACGGTGACTAAATGATAAATTGATTAAAATTAATCATATATATAATGATGTATAGTTCTTACATCTTTTATTGACTCGATCTTTGCTAGCATCTGAAGCTTGAATAGCGCGATGGCCACAGGCACTTTGGCATCCGAATTGGTTTCTGCTGCCAAATCATACAATCTTTTGGCCAGATGCCAATCCTTCTTCATGCCCAAACCTTGCTCGTGCATGTAACCTAAGTTAAACATGGCCTGCGCGTTGTATTGCTGATCTGACGCTTTCCTGTACAATTATACAAAAATATTGTAATAACAAAGACAAAGAATTAAATGATTCAATAACTACGCACCTGTAAAGAGCTGCGGCAGTTTCAAAATCTGTTTTGGTACCCCAGCCGTAGTAGTAGTAATCTCCTAGTTTCACTTGAGCCGCTGAGTAACCCTGGCCAGCGGCTCGCTTCCAATAATAAAATGCTCGAATCAAATCTTCATGCCTATCGTTAAAAACATGCACCTCCTCGCGATCCAACAAGAAAGCTGCATTACTCTGCGCCACTTCATAGCCAACTTCAGCCATTAGGGAATATTGCATGTACGCCTCATCAATGCGGTTTTGTTTGTAATCACTGTAGGCGTGCATCAGTCTACTGCTCCAACGGCCACGTTCGGCCACATTCTTAAAGAACTATAATAAATTAAATAATTTTTCATTCGAATTACAATTGCAAATGCTATGAAAAGCTTGGTATGCGCACCTCAACTGCAGCTGGACAGGATCGCAGCATGCCCATGCCATAAGCATGCATATTGCCCAAATTATAATACGCCAAAACATGACCTGACTGTGTGGCCAAATTGAAATATTTTAGTGCAAGTTTGTAGTCCGTCTTTACGCCATTGCCAGCTAGAATTAAATTATAGAAAGAAAAATAAATATTAATTGTTTTTCTTCACATTCTTAAAGGATTTTATGGTGTTTGAAGGCAGAAAACAAAGACTTACTTAAATACATGGTACCCAGTTGCAACTGGCCGTCAACCCAGCCCTGATCAGCAGCCTGTGTAAAATATGACAAAGCCTTGATCGAATCCTTGGGCACACCAAGACCTTTTAAGTACATTAGCCCCAAGCCACTTTGACCTACCGGATCACCCATCTCAGAAGCCTTCGAGAAGTACTATTAATGGAATTGCAAAATCACAATTATATTCAGTAAGCAAGTAGATGTTATGTCTCTGATGTATCTCTCACCTTAAATGCCGTTTCGTTGTCTGCTTTGATTTGCTCACTACCCTCCAAATAGAGTTTTCCCAGAAATGCAAACCCTATAGCATTGCCTGCATTGGCAGCAAGCGTAAAATACTCCAAAGCTTTTTGGTGATCCTGCTGAATAGCCTTGCCGCCTTGGTAGTACAACTGTCCTAAGCCCACCTGGGACTGCACATCACCCTTGTCAGCGAGCAATTGATAATAGTCAACAATTTCCGTTTCATGACTGCCCGGATTCTCCAGTTCATCCAAAAGACGGACTCGATGCACAACTGGGCCGTTGGCGAAAGTTATCTTTGAAGCTACCTTCTTAGCCACACGCTTGTATTGAACTAAAGACTTCTCACAGCTGGTTGGCACATTAATACCATACAGATAGCGATAGCCCATAGCCATCTGGGCAAGCGTATTGTCGCCAAGTGCTGCAAGTGTGTAATGTAGGAGAGCCAGCGGTTGACTAACGTTCTTTCCCCCTACTCCCGCTGAGTAAAGAAATCCAAGCCCTAAATGCGCCTCAGGAACTCCTTCATTTGCCAAGCTTTCGAACTCTTCGGCGGCATTCTGAAAATCAAATTGCATCCAATGTCCCAAGAGCACAGACCACGCCAGTTCTGCACGTGCCTTAGGATGATTGAAAGCAGCTGCCTTTCGAAGCAGTGTTAGTGCAACTCGCTTATCACTGCGCGGCTTAGTCAACATTTCCATGGCATTCTCATAAAGTCCTTGAGCTACAATTAGAATATTTTATTACAGGAATTCTTTAATTTTTCAAATCCCTTACCTTCCATCTGCTCGGGGGTCAAATCAACAGCATCAGCTGGAGACATTCTTGCTTCAATAGCTTCGATCTGAGCTTTTAGTTTTTGCTGTTTCATTAAACTGTCATTCCATAGGCGCTCAAACAATGTAGATGGCATTACTTTCGTGCGCGGGGCAAATTCTGTGTCCTTAAGCTTGGACGCCTTGCGGTCATTGCTCCCTGGGGCTGTTGCTGACGATGATGGATCAATGGGAACAGCTTTAGCATCTTTCTCGGCTGTCGTTATTTCATCGGCATCAGTATTGGGTTGACTATATGACTCTGTGGACTCGGTGACTGCTGTCGCGCTGGCGATTTCGGAGATGGGGCCCTGCAATTCCGCCAGCAACAGCTGGCTGCTCTGGATTAACAGGAGCAACAAAATGCTCATCATGCTTGACAGTCTCATTGTGTCTCTAAGTTTTGAGTAAAAATGGTTAAATATACTTAAAATTTTGATATTTTTCTTGTTTCTTTAGGACTGACGTGTTTGTGTTATTTACTTTTTTTTGTGCACACACTGTTTTTTCACCGTTTTGGCTGGGCTAAGTGATTCCAGTCCGATTTATAGCTGGTACATTTTTTTAACAGCGGAGCAACTTTATGTGTAAACCTATTTGTCTTTTGACAGCTTTAAATATTTTCACACGTAAGATTAAAGAACCTTTCATTTGTTGCAACAATATTTTTTGTCTAGTGTTACCAACGACGTAATGCCAGAGATGAACAAACATGTAATGTCAAATCTGTGAACTGTCACAGCTGATTTTGTTTTAACTGTAAATTAAATTGTAAAATTTAATTGAAATAAATTCTAACCTTATTTAACATCCACCAATTTATAAAATTCCGCTGCTCATATATGTATTGTACAAATTTTTACTCTAATTCAATTTATTGTGTAGTATTCTTACTTACTTAACACATTACGATAGCTCGCTGTTTTCTTACATTATCTGATTTACCGGTATGCACACCTCTACGATGTTTCCAGTGTTAGAAAATGCAGCAGATTTAATCTAGCATTTTATTGTTGTCCCATTTCATAATGCAAATGACTAAAGCGAGAACTCAAAATTAAGAGTGATAATTTATGAATATACTAATTAATATACAAGGAAGCATTGTTAGCTTGTGACTCATTGATCTTTTGAACCAAAGAAGCTACACAAAAGCATGGAAATGAGTGTAAGTTACGACTGCGACTGCAAGGTATCAGGTACTGGCACTACGTTCAACAACGCTAATAAAACCAAAACCAGTTCCAAGCCGAGCTCCAAACGACTCAGACAGTCACGCATTAGGTTATTCATGCTTAACTTCGTAAGCTGGTGAAAGTTTCAGCTGTTACTGCCCATACACTAGGCCCGAAAACATAGAGCGTCAATTACTAATCCTAAACCTCTCCCCACCCACCTGTGTATCAATTCAAGGCGGCTATGTTTGCACGTGTCTCCTTTTATCCAACGCTGCTCTACAATGTGTTAATGGAAAAGGCAACGGCAAGGAATTGGTACGATCGCATTGATGAAAATGTTATACTGGGAGCGCTGCCCTTTAGAAGCCAAGCAAATGACGTAAGTTGTGGGACTTCAGATAAAATAAATTTATAAAAACTATGTTTTTTTGTACTTTTGGTACTTCAATTCATACATACAAACTGTTAACTTTGTAAGCTTTAACTAACTTTTTTATAAATTGTTGTGGTGAACAGTTAATTGAAAAGGAAAACATGAAAGCTGTCGTGTCGATGAATGAAGACTACGAGCTTACCGCGTTTTCTAACGACTTTCCCAAATGGAAGGCCCTTGGCATTGAGTTTTTACAACTGGCCACCACAGACATATTCGAGTCGCCCAACCAAGAGAAGCTCTACCGTGGCGTAGAGTTCATAAATCGCTTTCTGCCACTGTCTAAACGCATATCAAAATTTAACTCGACGCAATATGCCGAAAATATTGGTTCAGTTTATGTGCATTGCAAGGCAGGGCGAACACGTAGCGCTACCTTGGTGGGATGCTACCTTATGCTGGTACGTTTTATAAATATCTTGATTGATGACGTATTACAGCCTTTGTTTCACCGTATGCATTTATTTTTAGAAAAACGGGTGGACCCCAGATCAAGCCGTCAACCATATGCGTGAATGTCGTCCACATATCTTACTGCACACCAAACAATGGGATGCGCTCAGAATATTCTATGCAAATAATGTGGAAGCCCAGTCATGACCCAGCCGTGAATGTTCTGCTATACTATCGGTTGAATGATTATTCAACGCGCAACAAATGGTGTACGTTTTTTGTTTTTTTTGTTGCCTTTACCTAACTAATTAGTGCAGTTTCGTGTTAAGTAAAAGATTTAAATACAAGTTTGTTGAATACGTGAGCCCTTTTTTGTTTCAAGTTTGTTTTTTATTTACTGCTAATGACTAAGACTCAAACGCCGAGTGGGTATACACAATAAACAAGTGGGCTATCCTTTTACTGGTTGGTGTCCTTGCCCTTGATAGCCCAGAAACGCTTGATTCCATTGGCAAGGCCGATATCGTTCTTGATGTAATAAAAGAGGCCTCCCAACGTTGCAACTGATATTATGATAAGAGCAATATGAGAGACTTTCGGTAGAATATTACCAACAACTGATGGACGCATGTAATCCACCACCATAGCCTCAACACCCCTATAAATTAGAATGTAGTTAGTTAAATTATATAGTAAATATGTATTATCTTGTGCATCTTACCAATGGGTGTGAATAACCACAGATATTGCTAAAAGGGCATCCAAGACTTGCGAAGGAGCAATGAATGCTGCTGGAATAACTGCCAACAGTCCAGATGACACTATGCGTTCAATAGTCCATAATCGAGTGTGGCTGCTTGTTGGAGAAGCCATTTTTGGGGCGCTCACTGAAATCTCGCGCATAATGACGGGCTGCGAATTAATGATTATTTGATTAGGTGATCAAATCAGCCTCGCATCAGGTTCTTTAAATAAATACCGAAATTTGTTTCGCTATGGCCAGAGGCTTGCTCAAAGCTTGGCGTTGCGTGTTGGCCGCAATCGTGGAGAAGGAATTCAATGGCGAGAGACGCACGGATTTAATTAATGTTGCAGCTGTTGGTGTGTCGTACGATGCCGTTATATAATAAGAATATTTTTCGACAAATATAAAAGTGCGATTGCAATTGCATGCTATACTTACCATTACCGCGAGCTGCACCACGCAGAAGCACAGAAGACAACATGTTTGTTTTTATTCCAAAATTAAAAATTCGACGAAAATAAAAAAACACTTGTTATTGGCTCGAACAATCAACTACCAACATTTAGTTTGCTTTACAGCACTGAAATTTTAGATGCCTACTATTTGTCGATTAGAAAGACTATCGAATAACTTATCGGTTCAGAGTAATATTTATACGTTTATTTGAATATTTCACCTTAAGTTTATTTCAAATATGGCTTTAGACACCATTAAATGCCATGCCATAAAAACCTTTAGTATTTGAAAATTTATTTAGCTGCTTTATTCGTTTGTACAAAATATTGAGATTCGATTGTGGACGGAATGTTAATATTATGACGAGAATTGCGAACTGCATTGTCATCGTATTGCTTTTTTACTTATAAACTAGATCGATATTTTGTAAATTTGTTTAAGAATGTCGATAATTTGATTGAACTTCAAAGGCACATTATTACATATTACTAAAAAAAGGCGTCTAGGTTTATATATGTAGATGGACGGTACTGTAAAACTTAATGTACACATATTAAGCAACTAAATATTTAGCTACCATATAAATCGCGATAATACCTAAGGCGGCACTTGGGAAAGCTAAACGATCTCCGCCAGCCTTGTAAAAGTCCCACTCGAACACAATGTTTGAAGCATCTGAAGGTTTCCAAGGATTCAATCCATCGTCGAAATACATAGGGCAATCGTCGCGTTCACGCTCATACTCAACGGCATCAATGGCGACTGCAGCGCCTTCCGAGTGATTCCATGATGTTACGTCTTGGTTCAGTTTGCAAAATGCGCCTACTGCCTGGGACATGAGGACGCGGTTTAGGTCTGCGCGTTGATATACCCAACAGCGGTATTTAGATAGCGGATCCAAGTCATCGTAAGTGATTAAGTAGGATTTAAGATTTTCCTTCCAAAAGCCAATGCACTTCATACGATAATCGGGATCGCTGTAAATATCAACTGGTCGTCCCAAATGATCCACAGATAGGCAATAGTTTTCATCGACAGCCAACTCCTTTTGGTCTGTATCGCAGACTGATAAATCCGATATGTTTTGCTTGCAGTGGATATCGGGACGAGGACTCAATGTAACACCACCAAGGATTCTGAAATATTTTCCGAATAAATCACACGTATCTTTATCTATATCCTTAATAAGCTTACCTCGTTTTAAAGGGATGTTCGCCTCTTTGAGTGAAATTAAACTTGCCAGCAACTGGACAGCGGACAGGAACTGGATTTCTTGCTAAGAACAAATCATATTTCCAAGCCTCTGAATTCGGAAATTGTACCCAGGAGCAAACTGTACTGAAATCATCCTTAATAACAGCTAAGCCCTTGCGATACCGTATGATGTTGTGGTGTCTGGGCATAAAGTCAAAGCACACGTAATCCTTTTGGCAACCATCGACGGTGAGACGCGCCATCATAACACGATTGCCACGACGTTCGCGACACACGTAAATTGTCTTTCGGTATCGTGCTCTATCAGGATAGTATGTCTCATTGATATGTGTTTCACTGATGGACACGTCGGCATCAATGTTGGCTGTGTTGACCCATTCGCCAGAAAAGTTCTGAGGCAATGTGCAACCAGGCTCAACGAATTCAGCCTTAACTGGCGTTAGTTTGAGACGCTCTGGGGAGTTTTCCGGTGTCTTGAGAGTGTTGCATTCAGCAGTGATGGAGACACCCACATAAAGATCATCATCTCGATTCTTGAGGAAGCAACGGTATTTCTCATCCTTACGCGATTCCTTTGTATTGGCAACAGCGAAGTAATGATTCTTGCCCACAAACCAATCGCCTAAACAGCTAAATTCAACGGTGCCGGTAAACGTGTTATCCATGCCCTCACACTTCTGATAGGTAATGTTAAACTTTTGGTTCTGGATAAGAAATTGTGTGCCAGCAGTTTGGCACGATTGGATGCGTGCATCGGGCTTATTGCAGACGCCCGTAAAACGGAATCGATTCTAAAAACAAATTTCATTACAATTAATTAATTACAGAGTTACACAAAAACTTGCCTGATACGTAAAATGCCAAACGCCCTCAAGTGATGAGCGACAATTAATTGGCACAAAGTTTTCATTAAATAATGTTATCAGCTGCTGGTCATCCTTAATACCCTTGCAAACATTCTCGACAGTAGGCTCCTGTCCAGCTGGCAAGCCCACACACGGTCCCTCAAACTTCTCGAAGATGTTCAAAGTACGTATTATTGTTCGCACGCAATGATAGCAGTTTACGGAGCGCTCCTTGAACACAAACGAATATTCATCGCCGTGATGTCGTTGGTAATTGATGCAGTAGCCACGCCTCGACATTGAGGTAGCATCGATGATCGTTTGGGTGGGCAAGCCCACCTCCCATGAAAACCACGAGCCCTGAAGTATTTTGGGTATAATGCAGTTTTGCTGCTGCAATTGATTATACTGTGCCTGAGCTGTAATTAAAATTTGTCAATTACAAAATCCATCATGATTCACATTAAAGCCTCGCTTAGAGACTTGGGTGTGGCTGTATCTGAAACTGCTGTACTAACCTACGCTTGAGATGCCTAAAAGGCAGATAAAGCCTAAGTATTTTATCATATTAAAACAGTTAATTAGTATTTAGTTAACTTTAGACATTATATTAGTTAAACGGCACAATTAAACAAATATAATTAAACACAACTTGACAAAAGATAAAACACGCAACAAACAATTGACCAAATACTATGCACACGTTTCACAGCACTATACATTCCCAATTTATACAGCACTAATTTCAACTAGTTCTAATCGATTTATTTATATATTCAGTTACATTTTAAAATTATAAGACTGGGTCTAGGGATCAAATTTCAACTTGTTCCGACGAATTGCAGACTTATAGTATTCTCAGATTATATATAATTTTAACCGCTTTATGTTGCAATAAAAATGTCTAGCTGATTACAGAAATCACAACTTAGCAACAAATACAACCCATGCTCGCTTGTGAGAAAACAATACAATTGTGCGCTAAAATTAACGCTGTCTGCTGTTTCTAATGTAAACAGAATCTGCTATCTGTGGCTGTCCAATTGTCGCACGCCAACGACCCGAACGCCCCCGCCAATCATGACTAACGCAGCCAGTGAGAGATTCCTTTAAACTGGACTTTAAGCTCTAGCATCATTTTTTTTTTAGGTTTTAATATGAATTCAGATAAAAGAATATTTGGGCAATCGAAATGATTCATACATGTATTTATAAAGTTCCGAGTTTTAGTATTGGGATTATTCGATTCTGTGTCTGATGCACTTTGGAACTTATTTAACTTTCTACAAATGGCATGTTTTTGATAAGTGTAGTGTCTAGGTACACACTGCTCTATGCGGATCGCGCCGGTCTTATCACCAGGCGGTAAAGGTCACGCTGTGCATGACGAGCCACCCGTCATCTAGAGTGTCTATGAAGCGATCAATGCAAATTTGGCGCAGTCTCAATTCATAGCCCGTTTAAAAGGGAAGTGCGCTCTTCCAATTTTTAAAAAACTGAACGATTGCTTCAGAAAGTAAACCCTATTACGGGAAATTAAGAAATTTAAATTTATACTTATAGTTTAATAGGTTAGTAGTGAGTGTTTTACGAATTTCTACTAAAGGGGAAAGCTAATAAGTGTTGAAATCCCAGAAGAAACAGCAGCTATGGTCACTGGACTACATATGGAGGCCATCGATCGCATCACATCAATTCCCTTGGTGGAATCGAGCGTTAAGCGCGTTGAGCATATCTATGACAAAGTCAAGAACAATAATCGGCTCTTCAGTTGGTACTTTGAGACGGCAGAGGCCACAATTAGTGCTGCCTATGAGACGGTCCAGCCGGCTGTTAAGCTCTTCGAGTTACCGATCAAGCGACTGGACAATGTAGTGTGCAAGAGCTTAGATATTTTGGAGCAGCGTATACCGCTTGTCTATCTGCCCCCCGAAATGGTAAGTTCAGCTGTGACAGCATGGATGTTAATATGACTTGAGATTCGATGAAATAGGCAATTATTTTATGTTTAAAGATGTATTGGAATACCAAGGAATACATGTCGGATCATTTGGTGCGACCTGTGCTCAAGCGTGCCGACTCTGTGAAACAAATTGGCAATGCTGTGCTCGAAAGTCCTCTGACAACTTATGCAGCCGATCGTATCGATGGAGCCTTTACAGCAGGCGACAAATTCGTCGACAAATACCTAGTGCCCATTCCCAACGATCAGGATCAGACAGATGGTGAGTAAATGCTGATCATGATCATGATGCCATACCGATCATGGCTTATTTTTAAAACACGTCGTCAAGATTCATGTAAAAAAAAATATGCGGTCCATCGAGGTTATCAATCGGTGCTCAATTTGAATTTTGAATTCATTTCTTTTTGTCGATTGCCTAAGCGACGACCGCGATAAGGCGCGACTTCGTTGCGGTTCAACGTTACCAAAAAAAAAAAATAAAATAAAATAAAAATAAATAAATAAGTAGTGGGAATTATGTATATTTAAAATATTTTTTAACCGCACTACAGCGACCCAAGACGATGATAACGAGGCAACGGCTGCAGGGCAGAACGAGAGGGGCGCCATTAAAGCAATTCATCACGGTCAACGCTTCTCGCGCAAGCTCACGCGGAGACTAACGCAAAGAACATTCGCCGAGGCACGAGCCCTTAAGAAGCAAAGCAAAGAAGCAATCCATGTGCTTATCTACGCCGCCGAATTGGTAAGTAGAAAAGTGAAGTCGAATTTAACAGTAATTAAATTCTCATGCTTACTATCTTATGACTCGTACTATCGCATTGCAAGACAACATCGCTACACTCTATTGAGTGTATCTAAAATGTGCTTGCACCAATTAAGATTAAAAATATTTCATTATAAAATATATATTTACTGATTTATGACTATAAAAGAAACTCACTTAATATTTAAATATTTCAGATTGCCACCGATCCAAAGCAGGCCATGCAAAAGGCCAAGGAACTTTGGGGATATCTAAGTGCCGATGAACCGGAGAATCAAGCTCGGCCTGTCACCCTGGAGCAGTTGATTGTGCTGCTGACGCGGGAGTCGGCTAGGCGTGTTGTACACTTTGTCAACTATAGTGCCAATGTTGCCAATAATTTACCCAAGTGAGTGGCCATCTAATAAATATAATTTGCTATAACTATAACTATAACTAACAAACAATAATAATAATAACTATAACTAACAAACTATTTTGATACTAGAAATTTGGCACACACTACCAACGAGGTTGTACATCAGATGATATGCATAAACAATCGTATAATAACTATAACTCGCTTGGATAAGGTCAAGAATATTTCAAAGGGGGAGGCCGAATCTCTAATTAAGCGTATGATCGCCTTCTACGGCAACCTGCAGGTACTCTCGAATGGCTATCTGGTAAATATGATTGGTTTTGATTAAGTTTTATAATGTTTTTCATTTTATCTTTTTTAAAGGAGCGTGTCGCGAGCTTTTTGTCGGGTCGCATTGAGGCTGAGAAGGTGACGGGTAGTGAGAGCAATGCAGTTAGCCGATCCTCGAGAAGACGACAAGAGACAAATAATTTCTCACCCGCTCACAACAATATTAATGGAGTTTATTGAGAAGCCGAGTTTTTTATTGTTGTCGTATTTTTATTTATAATTATAGAGTTTTGCTTTTGCTTTCATTTTCGTACTAATTAAACAGATTTATTTCTTTGTTTATTTTTGTTTTAAAGTTCATAGATCTATTATAACATCAGTCATTTGAATAAATGCTCCTTATAGTATTTTAATTGTGATATGCTCTCCTTAATGTCATCGAGACTGCGATGATTGAACTGTTTGGGTGGAGCCTCTCGTTGAACTTCGGGTTTCCATCTAGTTGCCAGCTCTCTAATTGTAGAGGCGTCTATGATACGATAGTGTAAATACTTATCGACAAGGGGGAAAAACTTTCGTAAAAACAAGCGATCCATATAGACTGAGTTGCCAGCCAATGGGCACTTGCCCTCTGGTATCGATTCCTTCAGGTATGTCAGGATCAGATTTTCCGCACGATCGGGCGTCACATCGGATGCCTTACATTTCTCAACCAGACCAGATTCGTTATGATGCTTGATGCACCATTCGTTCATGTTCTCGTAAACATGATCTGCATGCTTTATTGCAAAAGTAGGGCCCTGAGATTTAATATTCAATAGTTTGTCCGTTATAATACATGAAACCTCCAATATATGATCTTTATCTATATCCAGTCCGGTCATTTCTAAGTCCATCCAAACGATGTCTGATGGGTCGCCAACAGTACTTTGGCAAGTGCTCATTTTGCTCAGTTGTGCACGGTACAAAGTTGAAACATTTTTTCTGAGTATAATAGTGAATCGATTTAATTTAAATATCATTTAAACCAAAATTATTTAACTCGAACAATTCAGTTTTCCTTAGCACGTTCCAAATCTACTGCACTGCATGTGTACAGTTCTTGCGTTACATACTTTATTTTTAGGAAAATTTTAACAGAAACAGCTGATTTTTGTTCTTTCAGCTGTGGTAGAATATACACACATAATTAAATATATATTAAAAAAATTTAAAATATATATTAATGTGCATCTTTAGCATTCAAAATATTTTTTTAAATAAAACAGTTTAGTTTAGTTTAAATTAATTATTGGATGATATACTAAATTATACCAAAATAAAAAGAAAGATAACATAAACATTTCCAGCATTATACAGCACTAGAACAGTTACAATATTAGCTAACACTGGTTGTACATTGTGCGTTTTCTCAACAAAAAGCAAACGAAAAATTAGAAGAAAGGACCTGAAAGTCAATAAAACAAAAACACAATGTCCTCCTCGACGTTAAGAGACCAACCGGGCACTTCAAAAGAGTCGTTCGAGGACTTCTATACAGAAGTAAGTTTCGTGATGCTTTTCAATGCCGTGCCAGTGCCAAACCCAACGCCAACGCAAAAGGCTATGGCAAAGGCTAATCGAAAAAACAGCAAAAAAAAAAAAAAAATTAAATTATTATACACATAAATAAAAGATTTTGTGACTATTTTCGCAGGTGAAAGAAATTGAAAAACGCGATTCAGTACTAACTCCTACTCAACAAATTGATCGTTTACTTCGTCCAGGTTCCACATACTTCAATCTTAATCCTTTCGAGGTGCTGCAGATTGAGCCCGACGTCGAGGTGGCCGATATAAAAAAACGCTATCGTACCCTCTCCATACTTGTACATCCAGACAAGAACCATGATAACCAGGAGCGCGCACAAATGGCATTCGATATTGTTGCTCGTTCATGGAAAATATTGGAAAACGACCTAACACGTAAAAAGTGTTTGGAGGTGTATGAGGAAGCCAAGGGCCGTACAGATCATATGGTATACATTATTTAATATCATTTTCAAGACAAATATATTCAAACTAACGTATTTTAGATTGCCGAAAAACGTAAAAAGCTTAAAAAAGAAGGTAGATCCTTTGAGTTAATACCTGAAGATGACCCAGCAAAATATAAACATGCCATTTACGTTATGGTAATGAAACTATTTGCGGACATGGAACGTCGACGTCAGAAGCTTGATCAGCGCGACCAGGAGGAGCGCAAGCGAAAGCGTGAAACCGAAATCGAGGAAGAGGAGCGTGTCAAAGCGGATCGGGAGTGGCAGCAAAACTTTGAGGAATCTCGTCAAAGTCGTGTGAACAGCTGGCATGATTTTCAATCGGGCGCTGGTAAATCGAAGAAGACAAAAAAACAGAAACATATGACCGGCATGATGGTGCCGCCAAAGTTTAAACCGGAGTCACGATGAAATCCGATTGCGACTGTCCTCAGCCGCAACATTATTTTACACATATATTTTTACATTTTTATAAGTTTCCTTTGAAATTGTAATATTTGACATCATGATAATTTATAGCTATAGGTAAAACAAGCATTTGTGTTTTATGTTTACAATTCCTTTTCATTATTTTAGAGTTCCGTATACAAACTGGCTGTGAATACAATGTCGCGCTTTATGGCCGCTGAGGCCTCTTCCATTTTAGACTGCAAGCCGGGATTACCGATTCGTATGGCTGCAGTTTTAACATCTCTAAGAGTCTCATCCAACTGCTGAATACATCTCACTATGATGCCTTCCTGTACTTCAGTTAACTTCATGATTTCGGCGAAGGGCTGCGAAACGAATTACGAATTAATTGGTAAACAAAATTGAATAAGTCAGTAAAAATCCCTTACCTTGTTTCTGGCCCACTCGTATACAACTTCGAGGAGTCCGAAATTTAAATTGTTCTCCGTTTCAATTGCCGCTTGACACCGTTGTTCCTCGGCTAAGATGGTGTCATTGATTTGCTCGAAGGCGGCGACACATTTTTTGAGCGGCTCTGGGATGACAGCTTCGCCCTGAATTTTAGCCTGAAACACCAGGGCCGACAATAGCGCAGCGATTTCCGCAGGCTCCAGATCATTGAACATATTGCAAAGTATCAACTCGGTAATCAGGAGCTCATTCTGACGCATTTCGCAAGCCACTTTACCCTTCAGTGTCACCTCGTTCTGATCATCGACATAATTGAGAGCCCGCAGCACCTGCAGCTTGTTGCAGTAATCCGGATACAGGGTTAGGTTCTTTGCCGAATTCTTGAAGCGCAGCTCCTCAATGTGAATCTCCAAAACACGACGCTCGTACACTTTGGCAAACTCCTGCTCAAAGCCGGCAATATTGGTGTGCGGCAGCACATTGTCCACCTGGCGTGCGAGATGATCCACATAGTTCACCATAGCTAATTCATTTTCCGCATTTACATTTATATCCTTGGACATGTTGATGTATTTAATGCTCTCCGGATTAGCGTTGTATGCCTCATTTAGTTGATGGAGTTCCGTGACGGCTTTGACGACTGTTGCCCCAGGCGGCGCATCCTTAAAGCGTTCTATCTGCCGTTGCTCCCAATTTCGTATGATGACGTCGGCATCCACTTTAATGGTTGATTTTGTAATCGCCAAAATATCAATGGCTTTAATATCTAGGACGGTATGACCTCCAATGCCCTCCGGGTGGAAGAACTTGTGTTGCGGTATCAACGAAAGAATTTTGTAGTAAAGCTCGCCACGATTCACATTTTCGCTCTCGTTGCTCTTGAATTGATGGTCTAGCACCAGCACCTTGTAGATGGTATCCTTGCCTTGCACGGACTTGACATTGAGCAACAAAGCGAGCTTATTGTAGTGCTTGCCCTGGGTGATGACAATGATGCGTCCCACTTTCATTTCCTTTTGGGCTTTGGCCTGGCTTAAAGTAAATTTCTGTAAAGGAAGCCACGAATTATTAGATTCTTAGTCATCTGACAGATGATTGATACTTACCATAACCCGTTGTTTCTCCTTCCAGTACTCGACGGATTTATCATAGAAATAGATTAGCGGCTCAAGATGCTCACCGAGGTTGGCCATCGTGGCAAACTTGTCCTCGGCCAGCTGCAGCAGTTTCTGCTGTGTGGGTAGCTGCAATTTCTGATTGAATTCCTTAAAGCTGAACTGCATTATGTCCTCCACCTTGATGCTCTCAATGCGCAAACATGTTAGTATTACGGCGTACCGTAAAATGAATTGCGATTGGAGCTTTTCGGGCAAGCCCAAAATCATTGGGCGCAACTCCATAGACGGTGGCACTGTACTCTTGCATAGCAGGATGACGGTGCCATTCTCATCGTGACCACGTCGTCCAGCGCGTCCGGCCATTTGTATATATTCGCCCGGCTTCAGATTCCGCATCTCAATACCATCAAACTTCTTGTGCGAGTCAAAGATAACTGTACGGGCCGGCATATTGACGCCCATGGCAAATGTTTCGGTTGCAAAGAGCACCTTGACGAGCCCGTTTTGGAAAAGCATCTCGACGATCTCCTTGAGTATTGGCAAAATGCCGCTATGATGGACTCCAATGCCACGTTCCAGGGCGTCTTTCAGTGCTAGCACTTGTGGTATAGTACGGTCGGGTGGCTTCAGTCTGGCAAGGCATTGCAGGAAGAACTTCTGCACAGCGCCCTTCTCCACTGCCGTATTGAGATCCACGGATTGCAGGGCCGCCACATTCATGTCGCAGCGATTGCGAGACAGAGTAAAGGCCACCACGGGCATTTTGTTGTTGCGCTTGAGGAAATCAATCAGGCCAATCCAAATGCTCTGATCCTGCTTGCTGCTGACATAGTTCTTAGCATTGGCCCCCTTCGACTTGCTTTGCATTTCTTTTTTGCGCTCCACAGCCTTCTCGTAGTTGCCCTGCAGATATTTACCCTGAGCATCGACCAACAGAAAGATATCATCACGACTCTTACCACCGGCGCCCGTGTAAAGGTAATGCATCAGCGGCACTGGTCGCTTCAGCGTGCTGATGACGTACACCTTGCGCTTTTTGGTGCTGCCCACCCAATCGGCCAGTTCCATGGTGTTGGGCACTGTGGCGCTAAGCATGATAATATTGACATGATCCGGCAGCAATATGATAACTTCCTCCCAGACGTGACCACGCTCCGGATTATTAATATAGTGGACCTCATCGAAAATTACATATTCCAGATCGCGTGTTATATCGCTGCCGCAATAGAGCATGGAACGCAATATCTCGGTGGTCATAATAAGGCACGAGGCGGTCGGTTCGATTTGCAGATCACCTGTTATGAGGCCCACATCTTTGAAGGTCTTGCGAAAGTCGCGATACTTTTGATTGGACAGCGCCTTTATAGGCGACGTGTAAATGGTGCGCGTCAGATCCCGTTTCGACAAGGCAATGGCATACTCAGCCACCACGGTCTTGCCCGCAGATGTGTGCGCTGCGACAAATACGTATTGACGCTTCTCCAGCTTAAGAATGGCCTGCTTTTGGAAGACATCCAATTCGAAGGGAAACTCCATGGCTGGACAGGGTATTTGCTCCTTGAAGTTGGTGATGGGCTGGCTGATGTCCACCATTTCTGCCCAGTCGCTGCTGAATGTTTTTGTCGTGGTCGATATATTTAGAATGGGCTTCAGATCCGCTTTCATTATATCGTCATCAACGTCTTTGAACTCTGCTGGAAATTGGAGATCCCTCTGCAGTGCGTTTGTGTTTGTGGCTTCATTATCGCTTCGCGTTATTTGAAGCCATTGCTGCACATCGAGGTCTTCCTCCAAATTTTCTAGCAAATCCACATTGCTTGTGGTTGCTTGCTGCTTGACCACTTTAGTATCCAATGAAAAGTCATGACCACTAGTGAAGCCCGGCGGCACGGTTAATAATTTATCACCCAGTTCAAAGTTATCCACTTCGAGCTCAGCAATCTCCGGCGGCTGCTGTTTAGCATCGAAGCCGCCTGGCCAGAAGGGATAGTTCATGTGCGAACCTCGCGTCATTTCTTCCAGGAGTCCCGGCTCACGCTGCATGGACATGGAGTTATTGGCATTGGCGCCTACATCCTCCACATCCACTTCGACAAACTCGAGTATTTCGCCGGTAATAAAATCTCTACGTGGAATTAGCTTTGTACTTCCCGGGCAATTGGGAATGTGCAACAGGCGCATTTCATTGAATTTACGCTTCACCACATCGGGCAGTGGATCATGAATGGATATATCTGGATTGAGTATATAATTGCGCAGCTTGCAGTTGTCTTCGCCGCGAATATCATTCATTGCTCAGCGATTCACATATATTTTTCGTAAATTAACACAAAGCAGCAAAGATTGAACAATACATGCGAACTAGTGCCTATTTAGTGTGGCCATAGTTAAATAAAATACCAAATATGGCGTAGTGACACATGTTTATACAAATTATTTACTCGTATTTCATTGTGTAAACGTAGGTTATGATTTTAAATAAAATTTTAAGTCATAGAAATCTCTTGAAACTAAGCACTCGAACAGAAAATAGTAATTGTAAATCAAAAATAAATGATAGAGGCATTCTAAAGATGAAATTTTTGGTTTGTTTGTAATAAATTCAATAAAGGTTGTAAACAAAAACTACATAAATTATTTAACCAAATTATATTTACATAAATATAACGGTTTTATAAAGAGTTGTACCTCCCTTTGAAATATGCTTAGAGCTTTGTTTAAACACAAAATTAACTTTAAATAATGAAATCAATTTGATGTATATAAGAAATTAATATTTATTTGTATTTATATTCAATTAAAGTTAATAAGCATTTGTATATAAATATTTATAATTTCCCCATTTTTTATTTCATATATTCAATGCGGCAAATATAAACCTTTACATAGGCTTTAAATTATTTGTTGCGAAATATTTCAACTTTCAATGGGTGACATTTCTCATCGGGCACTGGCGCACCCACTGGAATGGAGACATCACCTTGGGGACAGGCGCTGAGCGCCACCAAAAGATTCATATCGGCTATAAACTCAATGAAATCACCTTTCTGGGCGGGGCTTGGCTTGCAGAAATATTGTTGGGTGTCCTTGGTGAAGCCAGTGCACATAAAGATGTTCCATACATCGTGTACATCCTGTTCGGTCATGCCGCGTTCCTCGACCACAGCCTTGACAAGGGAGCTGTGACAGCTGCCCACACGCTCTTGACCGGTAATCAGTTTGTAGGTGTAGTCGTCGCAGCGTGTCCCGATAACGTCGTGCAAGGCACCGCCATCCTCATCGATGCCGTATTTGGCCAGGGTATCGAACACAAAGGTAGCCATGGGGCGCAGGTACGGCAGGCAGCTCCATAATCTGTCGTACACCTTCAGATGGGCGGCGTGCAGCTGACGCGTTTTGCCCGAATAGAAGCGTTCTTGGCGATTCTCCAAGTTCCATAAGTTGACATCACCCACTTGGGATCCCTCGTGCACTGTAATACGGCACAGATCTCCTGTTTGCATGGTCCAGGTACGCGCCTCACGCTTGGGCACTACCAATATCTCTACTAGATCGCCAGTTAATGCTTGATAGCGCTTTTCCTATATAAAGACAGACAATCTTTAATATTTTGCATTTTGACATAGTATTAAAATCGTACATCGTATTCATCTTTGGAAACAACAGAGGCAGCTGGCTTGTCATAGCATATGATGGGCTGGTGCTTGGCAAACTCGCGCGGCCGCTCCCCGCGTCCACACCAGGAATTTGTCCGGGGCTTCGACATGTTAATTCTATATTCTAAGCAACAGCTTAGTTACAAAGTCAACTAAAAAAAAAAAATGAAACTAGAACATTGCCTTCCTATTAGAAGTCCACTTTCGACACAAGTCAATATCTCACCTTTTAACGACGGCAGCAACAGATACCACACATATAATCGGGGCTTTCAAAAGCTTAACCTCAGACGATAGTCGATATCGATGATCAGCGGGCAGGCCTTAACTAGAGGAATGGAATCAGCACCATTTTAATCGAACCAGTTGTCAGTTATCGATCAACAATGAAACCGTTTCATCTAAAGTAGTAGATTTCCCTTATTTTATCTTTACAGAAATATTTGTAATACATTTTATATTTAAACGACTAAAAAATATCAATTTTATTGTGTATCAAGAATACGTAATTAATAATTACAGACATTTTAGAAATTTTAAATTGTAAACAAATTAACAAAAAATCAAGTAGTAGCATTTAAATTAATGTGTGAAACAAAACATTTCGTATTGTACAATAAATTCACATTTTTCCTCCTCTTTTAAATAATTACTTATCTTCGTTTGGTCATAACAGCTAACTGCATGCACATTTGTATATTTATGTCTATATATATTTTAATAAATCTAACTGAAATTAATTGGTTGGCTAAACTATATATCGTCTCTTTTTTACTTATACCCTTGCTTAGTTACCTATGAATGTTTCTCTATTTTTTTAGGTTTGCATCGCTATGCATTCGGTAGTACGAAATGGCGCTGGCTCTGATTCTGCGAATGGCCGCTGACTCTGTATCTTGTACATCAGCTCGTCGAGCAGATTGTTGAGCTCTTTGGTGGAAAACTCTTGGGGCATGGGCAATCGTTCCAAAGCCATTTTCAGCACAACGCATGGCTCTAGTTCAGGGCAAACTATGCACATACCATTCACTAAACAACTTAAGCTCTTTGCTATTTCGCTCTGGCAGAGGCGATGCTTGGACGTGGGACATGGCAGCAGACTGATACGCGAACAAATCTCACTAAGCTGTGGCTTTAGACTTTCCCAACGAGCTTGTATATCCTCAACGCTACTAACGTTGTGTATCTGCTTGAACTTTTCATTAATGTCAATGTAGTCCAGAAATATCTGTCCCTGATTTGTCCAGTTCGGTACCTTGACGTTGCTGCTGTCCGTACACTCAAACTGGCTCAGCAGATTGTACAAATACTGCAAATTACCTATAACCAGAGTAAGGATATTAGAAGAATATTTAGTTTCGAAAAATATTTGATAATTACTGTTAATGACGGCATCTGGTGCAATGTATTTGTAGATAATTTCGTGAGCCAACACCCAATGCTTGGCCTTTAGTAAATACTTTGCTTGCATGTGGTGCTGACCCTGGGCACCCGCTTTCAACGCCTTTGCATAATCCACCCAGGACTCGGGTACACCAAGCTGTTGAATGACAAACTGCTCCTCTTCGCTCAGTGCCACATGGGCGTCTATGCTGACATGTTGCTGCAGTGTGTACTGCACAGCGCGTTCGCGCTGATTCCGTTCCTTGATATGCAACTGCACAAAGATCGCCCACTGCCACAAGCCCTCATTCTCCAGCTGGTTGGCAAAGTCTACGTGCAGTTGGGCTTCTGTCAAGGAGCTGCAATGATGATAGCCCAGTGCTTCCAAGGTTTGCAGCAGCATCCAGCTACAAATTGAAGAAATAATACTCAAATGCTTAGTAATTGCTAAAGGAGCTTACCTAAGGCGAAAGTCCATCGGATCAGAGGTATGTGTAATTGGGTTCAATGTTTGCTCCAAGGAATGCTTACGCTTTGAGAAGAGCTGCAGCAGGTGATAACGTAGATCATATACCGGATTCTTGCTTTTGTAGGGGATACCTGTGTAACTGGGCCTTGGCTCATCGGCGTAGAGTTCTTCAGCTTGGAACGCTTTGTCGTACTCCAGCATGGCATCAGTTATAGTAGACGTGGGAGCAGTAAAGTACCATAGCTGCAGTGCCAATACGTTCAACCAGTTGCCGTCCTCAAGCAGGTTTATGGCACCATGTGAGGACATCATTAATGGCACTCCTGCGGCCAACATGAACATTTTAATACGCTCCAAACTGATATATTTATCGGATTTGCTTTGCTGCCAAGCAAAGAGCTGCTCTTCCAAGAGTAGCCGAACCACAGCACCAGAACTCAACTGGGCCAGGATCAAAGCTAAGTTGGCATCGTCATATTTGAAAGCCAAGTCGCAAGCTTCGGTTACACGATGACAGCTTAACAAATCGATCATGTGCTCCAGATAGCTATTGCTGCTGACCTTCTTCGATAGCAGGTCTTTGCTAACAAGCGTATTTTCTAGCCACTCCGATAGCAAATTGCGTCGACACATGATCACATAGTGCGAGTTGACATCTTGTCCAATGAGCTCATCATGCTCTCCCCACAGTGCAAAGAGCAGTGACCACACGGACACTCCGTAGTCGGCCATGGAACTGGTATTGTTGAGTTTAATGGCTTCGGCCAGATGCTTGGCAATCAATTGTGTTCCATTGGTCGACTGGAGCCAAGGACAGCCGCTGCCCTCCACCTGATTGGAGCAACTGTCTTGCAGTTGCACCGTCAAATGTGGCACAATGCTCTCAGCAAAATGTGTGTACATATCCACCGTGTTGAACTTTGTGAGTTGTAACAGATTCGTCGAGAAATCGTTGGCACCTCGGGGCTCAAACACAAGCGCAGCGGGCATTCCCCTGCCATTGACTAAAAGCAAAATTATGCAATTTTCATTAAAACGAATCTCCAAACCAGAATAAAATGAGTTCTGTGCACTTACCCTCATTTGCGCTGCGTAGGTTGTTGAACGTGTTGGGAATCATGAGTGTGTTTTGAGGTCCAAAGCTGAGCTTGAAGCCCCTTCCTTTGTAGAAGCCCAGATCTGCAATCCATTGATCATAGTGGCCATGTGCTATGGAGCGCGACAAGGGTACCATCGACCCGAAAACTTTAATCGGTGCCACTTTGGGCTTTATAAAAAAATCGAAGGTCTTAGGTCCCGCCGCAGATGTTGTTGGAGTATTTTTCTGAGCTGGTTTAACACTTTCATCTGCCAGTGATGAAGCCTGAAAGGAAAATAAAATAAGTAATATACGAATTATTACCATATATTTGCTCGCATTTACCTCCTCCGATTGTATGTCCCGAATTATGCTGGTTACAGAGGCTGATGAGGATACGGGTAAAAGGGGCGATTGACGACCATAATCACTTGAACTTTCCGATGCAGCCGCATCCTTCCACAAGTGTGTGTCTTGGGTAAACATGTGTGTGCGTTTCAGCTGATGTTGATTCACAATTGGCTGTGAATCTGTTGAGATACAAAATAATGTGAAATAATATATGAAAATCTGTGATTTTGTTATAGATCACTTTGAGATCACTTAATGCATACCCATTTCATCGTCGTCACATTGATCTTCTACGAACAGTGATGATTTCATCAATTGCATTTTGTGCGGTTCTTTGCCTACAATATCCTGTGCCAGAGCGGCAGTTGGGCTAGTTATGGTACGAGGTGCATCAAACATGGAGAAGTCCGTTCCACTGCCGGCCTGAAAAAATTCTAAATGGCAAAAAACAATAAAAATTCAGTGGCTGTAGTCATTTTGGTTAAGCTACTTACGGGTCTTATCCATCATTAGGTACTCTGCCGAGTTGTCCATAGGGCGAAAGCCACTGGCAACGCCAGCGGCTAACGATTTTGGATCTATGGCCCGTGCAGCTTCTTCCGAAACTCGCTGCGCTTTATGGAGCGATGTGAGTGTCATTTTGTCGGTGGCAGTGGCAGCAATGCGTTGAGCATCCGGGACAACTTTTTTCGCTTTTTTGGGATCTGTGGGCTCGTCATCCTCTTCATCGCTGTCATTTAATCCGTACTTGGAGAAGTGTTTAACGCGAAACACCCAACTGCCTGTCTCTGGCCGGTACTCTATAAAACGTGTTGCATTCTTATCACAGACTCGGCGCAACTTGGCCTCCCAGTCTATTTCGAGTAAGCGTTGTGGATCCTTAATTGCTTCATGCTTGGTCTTGTCCAATGGCCACACCTGGTCCAATGTGATCTGAGCTTCGCGATTCAAGCCACTGCCAACAGGCGGCTTATTATCATCATCCGGATATATAATGACTTCTTTGTTGCGAAAATGAACTATAGAAACAGAGAAAAATTAAATAACTATTTTTGTGGACAAATATTCGCTGTACCTACCAATCTCATCTAGATTGAGTCCGGCCACATCCATCTTTTTGAAAAAGAAAACGTTGCCGTAACCCTCGCGGCCAACTAAAAAATTGGGCACCACGCACGACCCATCTTCGGCCAGATACGACTTGAGATCCTCCAGCGAAGGTATGGTATAGTAGCCCACACGGCGAAGTACAATTCTCGTTGGATGCGGTTCATAGTCAGTGTCAACATTGCCCTCTGTCCCGGAAACTGGGTCGATGGCCAAACGAGGCTCTGAATCGAGGGAGCGTATGGAGAGTGTAGTATCATTTCCATGCTCTGAATTGTAAGTGTCGCGTCGCACGATGCTGCTGGTTTGATCCTCAAAAGGATTCTCTGGTATGGTAGACACTGACAAACGAGTAACCGCTGTGTTTTTGTAGGTATCCAGAGGCTTGCGTGGCACTAACTCCGTGAGGGTGCTGTTTAACGGTGCCTGATCTATTCCCGACTGTAGATTATGCTGTCGCACCTTGGCCAAGTTATTGGGATGAAGCCACGACTCACGCCGACTGCTGTCTTGGTCAACTTTGTTCATTCCTGGCGAATTATTGGCACTGCCGCTTTGGGTCGGTTCGCTCGGTATGGAGCCATTGAATGATTCGCGCTGCGGACGCACTATACCCACTATCGCTGTGTTGTTATTGCTGTTGTTGCTGCTGCTGTTGCTATTGCCCATGGCAGGACTGTTAGCCTCGCCTGTGCTTGCGCCCTGTGTGTTCACTTTGGGCTTTATAACCAGTCGCTTGACATTGGGCTTCAGATTAAAGCACTCCACGCTGGCATCAAACTCTTCAAGGCCCTCGAACATGGATTTGCGATTATTGGAGGTGCCCAGCGCCTTGACGCGAATGCTGGATGGACTCTCTTTGTTGGTTACCTTATACTGATTATTGCTCATATCGAGTATAGCCTGCTGAGCGGCGGGATTGGTGGCACGCGTGGCATCCACTTCATCATTCCGTTTCAGATCCTTGAAAATTGGCGTATCACCGTATGGCGACGTTACCTTGGATAGAATCTGTTGATGTATTGGGACCATTACAACGCCTGATTGAGCACCCAGTCCGCCTAAGCCAGAAAGACCCGTATTACCGCCACCGCCAAGAGTGCCAAAGCCGCCGCCTAGTGTCGAACCGAAACCACCTTGGTTGCTAGTGCCAAAGAGACCGCCACCACCCGCAGCCCCACCAGTTCCCGCGCCCAGAGTAGAGGTGCCGCCAAAAAGACCACCGCCTGTCTTGGCAGCATTGTTGAACAGAGACCCGCCTGTATTGCCGGTATTGAAGTTGAGCGGTGCCGATGTGGTAGATCCGAATCCACCAAATGCTGAAGTTGCCGGCTTGTTGAGATTAGAGTTGAATAGTCCGCCTCCGGTACCCGCATTAGTGTTGCTCAACGAAAAATTTCCAAAGCCAGTGCTGGCCGTGGAGCTGGTGCCAAAGGCAGGTGCAGCAAAGCTCGTAGCCGGCTTCGAGCCAAAGAGTCCACCACCAGCTGTGCTAGTTGCTGGCGCACCAAAGCCACCGAAACCAGTGTTAGTGGCCGACACCGAAGCGCCTAACCCAAATGCAGGTTTATTGGGATCATTAGCAGTTGCTGCTCCAAAGAGCGGCGTTGCCTGATTGGTTGCTCCAGCGGTGCTACCGAAACCACCAAAGCCTGACGTTGTTTGACCAAATGCTGGAGCTGCGCTCGTAGCAGCCGGCTGGCCAAACATGCTGCCGGTGGTTTGCCCAAAGCCCACGGGTTTGGCGCCAAACGGATTCGAAGCGTCCGTAGAAGTTGCGCCGAAGGCGTTGGTCGTAGCAGCTCCAAACGGTTTCTGCATGAAATTATTCTGCTGGGCGGGTGCGCCAAAGGCGCTAGTGGCTGCTGGCTGTCCAAAGGCCGAATTGCCGAACAGACTCTTGTTGTCAGTTGTCGTCTGTCCAAACAAGCCGGTTGTGGGTTGTTGCTGTGCCGGTGAGCCAAATAGTCCGGTGGCTGAAGGCTGCGTACCAGCAGCAGGACTCCCAAAGCCAAAAGCACTCGGCGCACTGCCAGTCTGTGGGCCCTTGCGTGAACTCAGATAATCCTCCATGCGCAGTTCTTCCAGTGACTTCATCTCGTACTCTTTCATCGCGGTAATACAGTGGTGCTTGGTATTCACATTGTTCGCTTGGCCTCCTTTCATCAGCGTGTCCGTGCCAATGGTTGGCTGGTATTTCACCAGGGATGTGCCCGAATTCACTCCGCCTGCAGCCCCCACGGCTACTGCCTGAGGTTGTCCAAATGCCGACGCAGTGCCACTGCCAAACACACTTGTCGTAGTGGGCGCCGCCTGACCAAAGCTGCCAAAGCCAGTGGTGCTCGCAGCTGGCGTTTGCTGACTAAACAACGGTTGTGCTGCCGTAGTTTGTCCAAAACTGCTCATGCCCAGTGTAGCTGGCTTCGCGGCGCCAAAAGCACTGGTCGCGGTCTGCCCAAACATGGAGGTGTTTGGAGCTGCCTGTGTGGAGCCAAATATGTTGGATGCTTGCGGAGCTTGCGAAAATGCTAGAAGGAAAAAAATAATATTATAACATTTATTAGAAGGAATAGTAAATATATATATATATATATATATATATATATATATATATATTTATATATATATATATGCAATATATATTATGAAGTTTATTAAAAGGAAGAGTATATTTATATATATATATATGAAATATAATAATGTGGAGTCTGTGTTTATATTTTTCATTAGAAGCTATCGTAGCTTATCGACTTTACGATTCGTCTCTAACCTCCAAATGATGTGGGCGCTGTGGTCGTGCCGCCAAATGCGCTTGTTGTTGTTGAGCTGCCGAATAGGCCACCAGCTTGTTGATTTGTTCCCGGGGTTGTGCCAAACATCGATGGTTGAGTCGGCTGAGCTCCAAAAGCCGATGTACCACCGAACGCTGGTGTCGCTGGCTTTCCAAACGCCGATTGGCCAAAAGGCGTTGCAGCTGCGCTGTTACTAAATGTACCGAAGCCCGTGGTGCCGGCACCAGTGCCAAATGTGGGTTTAGCGCCGCCAAACATTTTGAGTGATCTGCCGGCTAGCTTTTACTACACACAAACATACACTAATGACGAATCGCAAATCGTCAAATGATTTCACAAAGGAAAGAAACACGCGAGCTCGGGTTGCGCAAGTAAATATATGTATATATTTATATATATGTATATATATACATATATATATATATATATATATATATATATGTATATATATATAAATATAAGTGTGTGAGTGCGTTTATTGTGTTGTTTCTTGGGTGCGGCACACAAGCGCAATATCACACGGATGATATGTCAACAACAATAAACAAATTCACTATATTTTTTCCCGTTTATACTTATTTTGGAAGCACAAACACAGAAATGGCGGGCTGAATATTTTTCACGATGTTTTGTCGGGCGAAAACAATGTGACCGTTTCCGTGTACTCTCTAAGGCTTATGCAAATATAAATGCACTGCAGCCCTGGCACCACAATAACAAAAAATACTAACAAATTTTAAAATATATATTTACTAAGCATGCCTACCTCAAATATTTTTAAATGACTTTATATCAATTAAAATTTGTATACAATAAATTTAAATGAATAATTATTAGTTTTTTATTATTATGTTTTTTTTTTTTTTTTTTTTTTTTGAGTATGATGACAGTACCGTATTTCTAATGTTTCATGGCTGGTCACACTGCTCAGTAGAAGCCGAGCAACAGTTGAAATGAGTCGTGCGGGGTTCATTCCGGTTAATTAATTAATTGTGAACGAAATAACGAAGTGGAAATATGCCCGCTCGTGTGTGTATGCGTGCGAGTGCGGGAGCGTAAGCAGAGATTATATTCGGACAACTCCCAAAATGAGAACAAATTAAAGCGACTAATAAAGAAGTGCAAATAAAAAATAATTAAAAAAAAAAAAATAAAAAATCGGCAATAGAATTGTGCAATAAATAAATACATGAAAGTACCAATATTGTCGTTTTTAAAAACCTAAATCAGATTCAACAACGTGTTGCTTATATTCATACCTGGACTTATTGTTTTCATTTTCTATTCTCATATTTCAAGACGCGTTTTCTTTTTATTATTTCGCAAACGAAAGTTTATACATAAATATTTATGTGTGCGAGTGTTTATTAGTGTGGTAAAACTTAACAATAACAACAACAAATATTCACAATGACTGTGTGGAGCGACTGCAATGCTAAGCAGTCATTTGGCATTGGTGAGTGTAAATTGAGCAAAAAAAGCAATAACAATTTTGAAAATATATATTTTTTTGTTGTCGAACGAATTTTAGCAACCAACAACATTGTTTTCTTTTTAAATTTCAACGCTGCAACAAAATTGTTTAAACAATGTGCTTTATTTAGTACCTAACTTTTCCTAGAAAAACAAACAATTCATGCTGTGTGGGTGAGATGTGTGTTGCTCATTAAAAAAAAAACAACAAAATCTGAAGGCAGCATACAACAACAACATCTTACGCTATCTCACTCTTCTTACCGTGCAGTTCAAGTGTGAATCTTTGGGCTCTTGTTCCCCTGCTGCGATGCTACGGTAGTTTTGTTGTTGTTTTTGCTGCACCGCTCCCTTGCATTCACCGGCCATGTGGTCGCTGTCAGCATGAAGCAGACGCGGACATTTCTCTTCCTCTTCGGTCACATTAATTTCGTTTTTCTTTCAATCTCATCCTATTTCTTTCCAGCCTCCGCCGCATTTCTACGCTTCACTTTTCGACACAGGCATAAATACACAGATTGTGCCTCTGTGTTGAGCACCCGCGTGGCTGTAACCTGTTTTCTATCGCCTGGTTGCATTCACCTACACACACATACAGATGTGTGAATGTGAGAGAACAAACATACATTGTACAAGCACAACGATTTCTATTGTGTCCATTGGCAATGACCATGAAATGGCAATAGTAATATGAAAATGTTCTCATCGACCTAGGTATACGTGTAAATTTTATTTATTTTCTATAATAATTGTCGACTGTTTTGTTTGTTGACCTTTTCGATGTTTGATAGGTAGGCCGCATACGTACATATGTATGTATATGTGTTTACAGATCACTCGCGCATTTCGCTGTCTCGTAATCGAGTTATAGCTCTTCATTCAAAATACTCACATTATTTCCTCAGAATATTTACACGTGTTTCGCCCTTTCTGTGTTGCCATCTGTGTTTACCTGATTACCAATGTCGAAATGTTTTTAATAACTGCATGCGCCCAATGTTGTTAGCTTGCGGCCGTAGCAGTCATAAATTTAATCAAATTAGATTACAAACGGCATTGAGCTTAGTTTCATTTATCGCTCTCATAATGAACAGAACTGGAGTGTACATTCATAAATGTCTAAGTGCAAAATAGCAAATATAAATGGGCAAAAAACTGATTACCTGGCTGAAGGGTTTACCATTTATCCTTTCTGCATTTGCTTGCCATGATATTTTATCCATAAAAATAAAAGCACAAACTTTTCGCTTATCAGAAATAGTTTGTTGTTGTCTTATCGCTGATTTATATATTTTAACGCTTGCGTCTTATACTTTAAACGCTCAGCAAATATACATGTATGTATATGAGTGTATGTTAGTATATGTGTGCTTATGGGTGGGTGCCTGTTTAGTAGTAACAGCGACAACAACAATGCAACGCATTTCGAAATGCGATAAAAATGCGATTCGCTGTCCCACATTTGAGCAAATAATAGAAAAATTTCTTAAGCTTTTGTTTGTATTTATTCATTTGATGCGTTAAGTAAAAGCCTCAATTTGAATGCGAAGAAACCCCCACTTGGCGCCCCGTCCGATTAATGCGTGAGCACATGTGGACGCATACAATCACATAGAATGAAACTTGTACTCACACTCAAGCAAAGCTCTCTTTTGCCGTCTTTCTCTTTGTGATGACTTGTGACATGCAGGCGCTGTCAGGCATTTGTCCTGCTACTTGACTGTTCATTGGCATTAGTTGGACGTCTGCTGCACCTGCGGCGCAGCGCTACTTTTTTATTTTTCTCCTTTTCTATTTACACTTGACTCAGCGCTTTATGCGCCACTTTCTATGGTAAGAGGGAGAGCACAATAGAGTAGGTAGCAAAGAATTCTACTTCTAAATTTGAATAGCAGCAATAAGAGAAAAGCAAACGTAAAACTTAATGAGGCTTTGAATTGAAAAGTCAACTAGAGGAACAGAGAGCGAGAGAGAGTTAGAGGCAGAGTCTGAGAGGGGGAGAAGGGAAGAAGGTTGCGTTGAGCTAGAGGTAATTGATGACTTGCTCTGCCGTTGTTGGCTTTTCATTTTGGATTTTCTATTTAATTAAAATTTTCTTGTTCGTTAATTTTTGTGGTGCATGAAATACTTCTCCATTTGAATAATTGAAAGTGCTTTCAATTTTAATCAACCGGTAAATTTCCAAACACGATACAGCAAATTTCAATGATCCTAACAAATAATGTGTAAGTAGCTGAAACTGAGATATCTCTCATGTTGCTAAAGCCAAAACTGGTGTCAAATAGTTGTCAGCCCTCTCCACTCATTGAGCTGAACGCTTGAAACTCTCAACAACAACGAGAAGAAGTTGTCAAATGAATGTATACAATTTTTCAACTCAAGAGTATATATAATATTAACATGAAATTCACAAAGCCAATATACTCTGTTCATTTTGTGAGCGAGTATAAATAGGCCCCATCCGCATATCCCCTGACAATTGTGTAAACTACTTAAAGATATCTACTTCCAGTTCCACTTCCCTATCAACTCTCCAATATCAGACGAGAGCCAATCTGCGCTTTTCATTTTGTAACTCAAATTGAAATTTAATTGTAGACAATGCCATTGCTCAGCTCCTCCCCCTTGCTATACGATTTTATTGCTCTATAAATTGCCAAATGTCTAAAGATTGTCGCATCTTTTTCTTGTAAATTGTTATTTTACAATCGTGGATTGCTTGTAATTAAGCATAAATTGTGTTGATTTTTTTTTGTTTCGAATTACATATAAGTAGAAAGCAATGCATCGCCAGTTGAGGGCGGGCTTCGAATCCAAATCGTATGAGTCACGCATACATTTCTGGACAAACTTGATTGAAATTGTTTTCGTTTTATTGCAGTGCTTCTAGTGTTACGATAGCGCGGTCAAAGTCCGCGTTCCTCAACTCAAGACTAGGTATTACTACATGAGTCAGAGATGCAACATATAAATATAATAAGAAAATATATCGCGCAGAAATATATTGCTACTATTTCACATTTCAAGAAATATATAAATTTTTTCTGAGAACTTTAATCTGATAATTTTTTGTAAGAGTCTCGCCTATATACGACCTGTTGATAACTACGCAGAGCTATTTCTTAAATTATTAAGTTCAATTATAGAAAGTTTACTTCGCATATAACATATTTTTTTATTATTTTATAATATATAATATTATTATGTCTTATAGTCATACAAATTTATTTTATAGGTTTGCGAAGAACTTTAATGATCAGATTTTAATATTTTAGATTGTACCTCCGGAAAAATCTATAAAATTAAACTAACATGTTACTGTAGCTATAAAAATGGTATCCTTAGAACTATGTTTCTTATATTGTTGTTGACTTTAATGGGTCAAGTTTTTGTTTACATACTCACATTGTTCGTTTTTATGGCTCGTTTGTACTATCAACCGTTTTTTTACCGTGTCTAATCTTTGGAGTCATTTTTCTGTGGACTATAAGAGTGCGGCGCCATTAACTGTAACTGTCAACTGCCCATAAAATCTTATCTTCAAATAGGGTTTGTTCTTTTCTCTTTTATCTTACTGTCTAACTGTTAGTACATTTTTATGTTTAATAACTTTTGCAAAATAAAAGAAAAACAAAATGATAAAAGAGAACACAATGGAATTTCTGTTTCGACAAGCCCATAAAACGTAATTCGCTTAGCTCTGAGAGAACTACGCGAAACAATCGAGTATAATACATATGTATGTATCTATCCATATATATATATATATGAACATATCTATTTATATATATACCAAAAAAGCGGCTATTATTAGCCAGACAAGCTGCGACTTAACCGTTTGAGATCCATTATAATTGACCCTCAAAACTTAAGTCATGTATACGCATGCTCACATGCAAACATATGCATGTATGTACCCATTTATATTATTTAGCCATAGTTGAGCTCACACTTACAAACGTAGCGCCAAGAACAAATGAACTTAGAAAATACGATAACTTAATGCGCCACAGCAAAATACAACAACAACAGCATTTGAGATGAGCAGCAGTCACAGTGTAAATAAATGTTGAGATCACGCTTATCTAGAGATGAGTCTCAGTACAACCTAAGCTAGAGACGACAGAATAAATTAATGAACATTTAAAAAACCAGTGTTACTTACTACAGAGATCAACTTAACAGTCAGTCAAATAGTAATATTTAACAAGTTGATTGTAAGGTATACAGATATTGAAAACTCATAAAATTGGATTAATTTCCAAAATATAGTATATATGAAGTATTTCAAAAATTTAATTAACTTTGTAAAAGAGTTCAGTAATATTCGATGAAATTTAATAAATATAAATAATCTAATGTGTGTGATTGGACTTGACTTGGAACTATATTTTATAAGTTATATATTATAAGTTCATAAGCTGAACAAAAATTGCATTACTACTGAAATTTTTGATCAAATGATTTTGTCTAGTGATAAATTAAAACACATTTTATCAATTAAGGCGGAACGAATTATAAACTTTTTAAAAAATGAATCCCTATCTATAAACAGCATAGTTCAAAGTGTTGAATGTGTTCGCAAAATACACTTACAATTGTGAGTGTTGAGAGTCGGAGACAGTCACACACTATCACTCGTGCTTGAGGTGTGCTATTGTGCTTATCTGCTTATATATATATTTATATATATATATACATATATATATCTATACGTACAAATATGAAGAGCCAAACCGCGTGCCATATAAACCTGAATATCCAAATGAGCTGAGCCAAGCTTGTTGTCGTTGGGGCGTCCAGTCACGATTGTGTGTATACGTTTGCTCGTATGTATAACTGTGGCCTGTCACTGGCAAGATGACGAAGCGTTGTAGGTCTTACTTGTTGGCAATTTGTTGTTATTGTTATTAATATTATGATTGTTTTGCTTCATTTGCTAGGCGACATTACCAGCAGCTCAAACAGAGTTTTGTTTGCATTTGCATTGCTAACTTTGCGACCCTCGGCCAGGCACACTACGTGCACGTGTTGCCCCGCCATAGTCAATGGAAGAGCGGCTGTGGGTGGCGGGGCAGAAGCGCATCCGCCAGCCAATAATGTCTCCTATACAATCATAGTCATTGTTGCTGCTGCCGCACAATTTGTCCACAGTATGGATCGGAATGGTACTCCTTGTCGTCTACCTGGCTTTTACCTGGCTGGCTGGTTGGCTGGCTGGCTGTGTGTGTGCCTGCAGCGAACCCTTTCTTCTCACACCATTCAGCCGTGACTTGACCAGTTGGCTCGTTTATTTATAGCCCAGCGACTGTATTTCATTATTCACGATTGTTTCCGTTAGCTCAACAATTTCCAGATAGTTATTGGTTGCATGCATTGAGCTATAGTCTCAATCGCTCCTGCCTTATCGCGTGCATCATAAGGGAAATGAGTTTAATTTAATATGCCCCCTTCATAGTCAGTGCAGCGAAGCAAGGTGTGCACCACGCCCAATGACTGATTGCTTGACCGGCATCCGAGTCGTCGTCGTCGTCATCGTACATTGTACATCATAATGAATCACTCGTCGTTTCTCAGAAATTGAGTGCTGTATGCTTTGGCGCTTAAGAACTTTTAATACGAATATTTCAAGTTAAAAGTTGAAAGGCCATCAATTTCCTCATTGTTTATCGAAAGTGTTACTTTTACAGTACTCTTAATAAATGAACATTACATCGCATTTGGAGTTGTGCGCTATTCACGGAAGACTAGTCCAAAAGCAAAACAAAGATACAAAAAATAGTTCGCATGCACGAAACCCGCTAAGCTCGACTGGTTTTTGCAATTGACCCACTCCGGGCTTAACTTTCCATGCAATTGGGCAGATAATGAAAATCTTTCTCACTCTCCAACAAATGTAAGTAAAAGTGCCCCGATTGGGAGAGCTGAAGTAGCAAATACCCTGGATTTTATGCAGCGAGGAATAGAGATTAGAGGATATTTATCCGACAATAAAATATTTACTTTATGGATATTATTTATGTAGACTATTAATTCATATCTATAGATGTAGTTACTAGATGTTCAGATGGTGGGGATATAAGTTGTAAGCGTTTTTCTATATTATTTATATTCTATGAAAAATGTAAAATTGTAAAAAAGTTGTACTAAATATATTAAGTATTTATATAGAGAAAAATTAGCAGCGAAAGAAAATATTTTTAAGATCTTAGTTAATATACAAACTAAATCGACAGATTTGTTTCCTTAAAGATAAAGATATGTATATGTATATATATATATATATATATATATATATATATATATGTATATATATTTAATTTCACATATATGTAAGGGTTCCACACATTTACACTCGAACATAACATGCCTGTATTTAATGTTTACAGAGTATAACAAGAGATACCTTTGCAAATTGTTTCCACTTACTGTTGTAGTTGTTTTATATGTTGTGGAGGTCGTTCTCGCTGGTTATGCTTGTTTATCAGCCGCAGGGACTGCGGTGGCAGCGGCGACAAAGCCATCACCAGCACCACCCGGGCCGCTATGACTGTTGTTGGATCTGCCTGCAGCTGCGGCATAATTGTATCCACATAAATGCATGTTTACAAATATACATATATATATATATATATATAAATATATATATATATATATATATATATATATATATATATATATATATATATATATATATATATATATATATATTTATATATATATATATATATATATATATATATATTTATATATATATATATTCATATATTTATATTTTTATGCGAGTTTGTTGCTTTCATTATCGCGCGAGGAAGTGATGATGATGTCGCCAGCGACTTGGCTGAACGACAGTATGTGAATGCGCTTTGTCTTCATTTTTCGCCTCCTTCTGTCTAGCATGCGAATGCTACAGTGATTGCGACCCTGCATTTAATTTCTTCATTTCTCTGAGCTGTGATCTAAAGTGCGTCATTTAACTCGAAGTTTATCAGCCTTGGTTTCATAGGAAGCATGTAGTTAGATAAATCTCACGTAGAATGGGGAATCGTTATCAGCGAACCCGTACGCCGTGCACCGTTTCCGATTTCCATCTGAGGGCATATATATACAGTATATGTGTATATGACATATATACAGTATATGTGCTAACTAGGTAATTGATAACCCTCACCCCAAAAATACCTCATCGAGAGATTTACCTAATGCCAGCTTGGTGCGCTTTTGCTGAGCTTTAATTCAACAGAGCTTGAATTTGCCAGTTTGCTGTTCAGTTTCGCATAGCCGCTGAATCGCAACAGGTGATTTCGGTGTATACAACGATTTGTATTAATAAATTCATTTAATTAATATATTATGTATTTTATTTTCTTTCCAGCCAAATGCAATTTTGATCAGGAGAGGAAGCCACATCGTTTGAATTTGGACGTGGGCGACGCTGTCATAATACTAAAGGAGACCACACACTGGTATTACGGCTACAAGCAAAAGTACGTAAATTGTTTATTTAAATCTATTTTTTTTCTAATCGAACTTTCACTCAACTCACAACTCGATCTAATGAATATTCACACGTGTCTATCGACATGTTACCACGGCATATAACGGCATAAATCTATTTATACAGTTGTAATTGAGGAAGCAATTAGTAGTGTTGATGAGCTCCATGTCTGCTGCCAAACAAACAGAGGAAATTCTTTGATAATATCCGTGCCAAATGTGAGGGAATCAAACGATTCTTTACTAGGAGTTCTTATCGCAATTTAAATATTTATTTGAAGTACTAGCACACTCGTTATTAACTAGGAAATGATAACAATTTTTACACAGTGTATTATCAGTTATTAAATATTTGATTACAATATTTGTAATTGTACGGAGGAAAGTAAATGAAAATATTACAATTACTAAGATAGAAATAAAATACATAATGAAACAGGTTAATACACTATATTAAATGAATTATTAGATAATTTCTCTCTCATAGGCAACACTCAAGGCTTAGACTATTTGCATGCAAAATGTTTCGATAATTAAAAATGTCTGATGATTCATAGTTTCCAGCTGTGTGAACTGAAATGGCATTGCTATAATGAAAAGTAAAGTACAGACTTTAAATATAATTATATATAGTTGAGAATATCCAATTAAGATATAAATACTACGTTGTTTTTTCACTGACAGCTTTGAAGTATTCTATTCTTTATTCAATGGAAATTTTGCCAAAAATTATATATATTTTATAGAGTACAGAATTTACTAACAAACTTTACTCAGGGGGCTACATCCGATTGTTGTATTACTTCAAAATAAATTTATTGCGGGGGAGCGGAGTTTTGGAGCTCTGCTAAGATATTTGCGGCACATTGCAGCTGCCTCTCTTTCTTACTCTCTCTCACATACACTCACTCCATAACTGTATAACAACAGTCATATTTATGGAGCCGAAAGCGGAAATGAGACCAGAATTATTCACATGCATAAATCAGGTAACCAGCTGTTAGCCAACATGTTGCCCATTTGGAGTATTGTTTATTGAATCAATCTGTTGGTATCTGTGCCAAGTTGCCCAAGTTGTGTAAAGCACACAAACAAGATGCATTTTTAGTCTAACCCTATTCCAGGCGAAAACAGATGCGGCCATGTGGCAGGAAAATTCATAGGAATTTCAAAAATATTCCTCAGATAAAATGTGTGTCCGATTCGATTGACCCTTTTGCTGTGATGGGTTTTCTACAATTTTCATTTTTCTCTTAGATGAGAAGGGTTCGTGGAGTGTTTTTATTTGTATTTATCTATGGTGTCTGCGATTGGACGTTCATTTGTGTCAGCTCCGATGGGTCTTATCGTTCAGAGTGAGCGAGAAAAAAACAGTCGTTGAGATACAGTAGCCACAAGAATGAATCTACAATAACAATATCATGATTGTGTAGCCGACCTTTTTCATATTTCTGCTGACCCATAACCCAGACCCACAGCCGGACAACGCGAATGACGAAGTGAAGTACAATCAATGATAGTGAAAACAAACTGACGAAAGTACAGTGAAGCCCATGGAAGTCAATTTATGGCAGATCTAGCAATTACTAAATTAAATATCTACTAATGATATAATGCGCAAGGATCAAGTGGGAAATTATATTTCTTTTTTCATTTCTCCCATATTTGTAGCTATTCGTTTGCGCAGGTTTTCACTGTGGCTGCCACGCTTAAGACTATTGAGCGATAAAAAAAAGCTGGTGCTGAGAGCGTAAGACATTTAATAAGAAATTCAATGCGTCGAGTGATAACCTCTTGGGTCCGAAATTCGTATTTGTTTTTGTTTGCCAGCGATTGTTTATTTATATGGAAATATCAATTTTAATTGTGCATTTTCTCACGATTTTCAAACGATAAGCAATACGAAATCAAATGAATTCTCGGCCGCCCGTTTATGGCCAGTCAATTAAGGCGGTCGCTGCCCAATAGCGAAGGTCACATCAAATCCAATACCTGACCAGCGAAGTTCAATAGAATCATTTGTCACACATTTCCAAAAGCAGTAAAGACTCGGTTAACTATCGGTTAGATGGGCCGGGCCGGAGGCCTACTGATTGATGGGCGGGCTACCGAGTACTCTGCCGTTGCCTCTGGCAATTAAGGCGGCCACCCCGCATGTCAAATGCTGAATTGAGCCAAATTGAAGCATTCCATTTCATTTGCGAGTGTCACACTTTGCGCGCACTTCCTCTGCCCCGAGGGCATCCCATACAATGGCAGCCACAGACTCAGACGCAGCTCCACTCGAGGGTTCGGTTTGAGTTGGGCAATTCATCAGCGTCGACGATGAATTGTGTCATTCTGCAGTTAAAAAACATAACTTATAGTTCTACACACAGATATATATATATATATATATATATATATATATATATATATATATATATATATATATATATATATATATATATATATATATATATATATATATATATATATATATATATATATATATATATATATATATAAATATATATACATGCCTGAGAATACAAATGTATGCGAGGGTTACACTTAGAGTAGCTGAATGTGGCAGTTATAAATATGAATATATATGTCTCTATCGAGATGTTTACTTATATAAATATAAATGAATAACTAAAATTAAAAAGGTGTGAGAAACTAAATTTGCAATTGTATTCAAACTTTGATACAAAAGTTTGTTCTGTATTTTAAAGAGTTCAAAGATTCAGCAAATAAACTATATTTTACATTCAAATTGGAAATTGTATTAATATATAAAACAAAAATATCTTCAGAAAAGTGGTTTAAAAATTAAAGCACAATTTGATATATTAAAAAAAGTTTTCTTTGTATTAAGATTGTAATCGAGATGGTTAGGCTCACTTCAACGAATATTTAAATTCAAAATTCTCAAAAATACAAAAAAAATATATGCATAATTTAATAAAAACATATTATAATAAAAATATTTTTAATTCAATGCAATTAATATTAAATAAAACTTTTGCACTTGCCCAATATAAATATATAAATATAATTGTTTGCTTGGCCACCATATGCAGACCACATTTTAATAATATGCTTTTTTTTGGCTCTGTTTCCGCTGCAGAGAGAAGCAAACACGCGGCATCTTCCCCAAGAGCTATGTGCATCTGTGTGAGTTCATCATTGTCAATGGCGAGTACTGCATGCAGCGTACTGACATCGTTGAGGAGATCACCAAAGTGATGCTGGAGTGGGGCATTATTGCCAAAAGATACTTTTTGGTAAGCTCAAGGTTATATGAGAGAGATTCCTACAGGAAACTGATTTAATTTAATCCATCAACCGCAGACCACAAATCCAGACTTCCAAAAAATTCGACGTAAAATGAATGAGCTGAATAATAATAGAGCTGCCTTGATTTCCGGAAATCTGCCGCTGGACGAGATGCGCAAAGTAAAGCTGCAGGCAACAGCCCAAATAGATACTGGTAACAGGCTGCTCGGTCTGGACATGGTTGTGCGTGACGAGAGTGGAGATATTCTGAACACCAATTCCATCTGTAGCACCGAGCTGTATGAAAATCATATGCATGCCGTGCAGCGAATAGAAAAGGCCAATGTAAGTCGCAGGACTCTTAAGCTTTCACTCAATATCTAAGTTTTGTCTCTATGTACAGCGCTTGACCAGTGACCGTGAGACGATACGCGCCCACAACAAATACTCACACAACATACTACTGCATGTGAATGCGTTTGTGTGCAAATTCAAAGAGGACTCGGATTTGTTATTTACGCTCTTCAATGGCGACACACACAAGCCCGTCAGCGAAAACTATGTGGTGAAGTGGTCGCGCACCGGAAGTGCGCGAGACGTCGATCAGTTCGATAATAATCGTGTATTATTTACCGATCTCAGCCGGAGCGATCTGAGCATTTCAAAAATGTATTTGGTTTGCTATGCCATACGCATTGGATCCATGGAGATGAAGGATTCGATGGACTCAAAACGCACCAGCATGAACATTGCCCTGACGGCGGCCAGCAGAAAGAACTCGCAATTGTCGGTCCATTCGAACGGCTCCTCTGGCAGTACCAGTGAATATATGATGCGACGTCCCTTTGGTGTCGCCTGGAAGGATCTGACGCCTATTATATGCAAGCCAGAGGAATTTCGGGGTAATCTAGATCTGCCGTTTATCATGTGTGAGAAAGATACGCTGGATGGCACCTTACGTAAGCTGATTGCCAACAAAGACATTGGCAAAATCGAATCCAAAATGGCTGTAACCCTTGAGGTGTTACGCGGAGACATTAAGCAAATCAAAGAGGACTTTCCACGTCTCGTGCACACCAATGTGCCCGTGGCGCGCAAAATGGGTTTCCCAGAGGTTATATTGCCGGGCGACGTGCGCAACGATCTCTATTTGACCATTTGCAGCGGCGAATTCGCACGCATTGCCAAAACATCAGAGAAGAACGTGGAGGTGACCATATGCGTTGCCAACGAGCATGGACAGCTGGTGCCTGGTGTGATGAGCATTGGCTCCGGCCACCCGCCCATTGATGAGTACAAGTCAGTGGTGTACTACCACGACGACAAGCCCAAGTGGCAGGAGACGTTCAAGATACACGTGCCCATTGAAGAGTTCAAGCAATGCCATTTACGTTTCATGCTCAAGCATCGCAGTAGCAACGAGCAAAAGGATCGCTCCGAAAAGCCATTCGGCCTGTCGTATGTGCGTCTCATGCAGGCAAATGGCACAACCATACCACAGGGCCAGCATGTGCTTGCTGTCTACAAGATTGATCACAAGAAATATGATAAAACGGTGGCCAACAGTTACATGGAGCTACCAGCTACAACAGCAGAGCTGCTGGGCACCAAACCGTCAATAACTGGTCTAAGTCTTTTGCCCAAGGATCAATTTACCATCGATGTCAATCTGTGCAGCACGAAGCTAACGCAGAGCGGTAAGACTTGAACAATTTGCTAAATACGATATTTCATTTATATTCCTTCATAAACTTTTATTTCACAATATGTATTACAGTAAGTCTCTTGGGACTGTTGCATTGGTCAGCACACAAGGAGAGGTTAGAGCAATCGCTAATCGCTCTATCCACCGTACCCGGTGAGGAGGTGGTCAAATTTCTTCAAGATATACTGGATGCATTGTTTAACATCCTGGTGGAGAATGATAATCCCGAGAAATACGATCAATTGGTTTTCATGAGCATCATTCATCTCATTGAAACGGTATCGGATCTGAAGTACCAACACTTTTTATCCGTTCTCGATGTGTACATAAATGAGAGTTTCTCAGCTACGTTGGCCTATACGTAAGTGCAGAGACACAATATTGTGCGATGCCTGTAATTATATATATTTTATTTTGTATTCTATAGCAAACTCATGGATGTGCTGCAGCGCAATATTAGCGATGCCATTACACCGAGCGAAAAATCTGCCGATGGCATTGATCATGAGGAGAGCGCAGCAGTGCGGCGGCTCTATAAGACCACGCGCTATCTGCACTATGTGATGAAGTTTGTCATAAGATCACGAGTTCTGTACGCGGCAATGAATTGTAATAACGACTATGTGGACTTTGCCACGCGTCTGCAGGAGCTACTCAAAATGTTTATTGATATGATCGGATGCCCCAGCAATCTGCTCAAGTCGGAGGGAGCTCTGTTAAAGAATCTGCATATCATAGCCACAGATTTGATGGAAGTTTTCGATAAAGTCCATCTTAGGTGCGTTCAGAATGAGCTTATACATTATCTGAAAATGTTTACAGATATTTTACTTAAACTTACAGCATTTCTATAGTGGATATCTTAGAGAAGTTCCCGCCACGTCGTCTTACTCAGTCTAAAATGGGCTGCATCAAGGACTTTGTGGAAACGAAGCTGTTCAGCTCGCCCAACTGTCGCGCTATCCTATTGCCGGTGTTCTGCAAGCACATCAAGGATCATCTCGAAAGCAAGGAGGAGGTATGTTTTACGACAGCTAATGCATTGATTGTACCGCTAATTAATCATCGGAAAACGCATATTGTACTTAATCTAAAGCATTGTTATGAAATATGTTCAAGAAATGGTATTTAAGAGACCAAAATTGAAACTCAAAATTAACTCACCACATGCTCAAGCCAAATGATCAAACGTAACTAATTGTAATTAACTGCAAATGCTCAGATGCTAAATTGCTAAGCAATGTAATTAAACTAATCTTTACTCTGAAACACTTTCAAACTCACTTAATTTACTCAATTATTCTTCCCATGCTGCTTAATTATATATATTAAAAAAAAAAAGAAAGAAAATTGTTTTGCAAAGTGCTTTGCCACTTCGTTAATTGCCAAAAATGCTTAAAATTGTATACCATCTGATGCATCAGATCATTAAGAGAGCCAATTTTGCATGTGAACTGTATTAATTTTGCTTAGTTTTAACTCAGTTATGTGTACATGTTTAAATATATGCTTAGGATATATACATCTGTAGCTTGAAACGTTATGTTAGTTTAGTCTTTAGCATGTTGCATCCACACGTGTTCCTTGTACACTTGCAGACCATTAGATAACCTGGCTTCCTTCTTTGTCGTTAATTTATTGTATCGCAATAAGTATTATAATAGTTATAAGTTCTAGAACATGCGTCATTTGTCCGATTCTCTTTATTATAATATAAATTTATATTGCGCTAAGTATGCTTAGACTATTATTTTCTATAATTGCCAATAATTCTGCAAGTGTATTAAATACTCGGCCTGCCGAAGTTACATATATATTTTTGGGACTTTATTCTATGTTTGTTGATAATGACTGCATCCAGTTGAATTGATTGTTTTTTGTTTGTTATGCGTCTGTGGTTTATTGTCATAAGCACACTGAAAAGTAGTCGCACAGCAAAGCCAAAACACATATTGTATTAACTATATATATGTAATATATGTGTGTGTTTTACATTAATCATAAGTACGTTAGATTTTGTACCATTCATACATATATATGTGTAGTATTTTTATTTAGTTAGCGTTCGATTTGTGTGTTTTAGCGAGAGGAGTTCTCGGTCGATCATCAACTTAGCCATCACATGTTTTTTCATTATCGTGCCAGATTTCTAGTTAGTTGAGGATGTTCCGATGTCATATCTGTAATAAATTGCAATCCTTTATCGCAATTTATTTTTGCAACAAACATACATACGCACAACAACAGACACCTACACCTACACACCCACATAATTCATCTAGTGCACTCATTTGATCACGCACCTCACTAGCTGAAAACTGTTCTAGCTTTACGCATACCATGTGTAAAGACTTCACACACTTGCACACACACATGCACATGCACACGCACACGCACCTTATATAATGCGAATGTATGTATGTACATCTGTACATCTGAAACGCCCGTCTCTCTACTATAAATCACTCTTTAATTCACTCTCTTTTCTCTTTGTCACATTTCATTTTTCTATAATATTATGGCCTTTATTAATTTTAATCGTATTATTTTGAATTATGCCTTGAGATCGTGATCAACTATATATATCTTCTTTGTCTCTACCATATGCGTGTATCAAAATCCAAAAATTCGACATTGAGATCGTGGTTTTTGGTGGTTCCTGTTGCTATATTGTTTTTTTCGTTGTTGTTGTTGTTGGTTCACAATCATAACTTGTGTTATACAAATAGGGCGACTCGAAAACCGATATCTGGCAGCAAGAAAAGAATCTTTCGAAAGCCGCAAAAGTGCTCGGACAAAAAAAATCCCACCTGCACACACGTGAAACGACTGCCAATAAAAAGGTAAAAAACTCTAAATAGAAAAGACCAAAAAAAAAAAAAAAAACATATATAAAAATACAAATATAAAAAGCATACAAATTGCACACCAAATACAAATCAGGACTATGTAACGCACGTCTCAAACAGAGCATCAGCTGCCCTATCTATATCTATAAACTATTCTAGCATAAGTTATGTTTGGCTTCTTTTATGCCAATTTGTATTGTCGGTGATTTGCGCACTTTACCCTCAATGGCTTTTAATTTGTAAGCTTTATTATTGTGCCACACAGACACTCACAAATACTAGTGCACCACTCGTGCATTGGTGTGCGCCACGTTTGTTTGCGTTAATGCAGCCTTAAATGTTTCTTTTTTTTTTTTTAATTTTTCTTAACTTATTTTAAAAACGTTTTTGTGTTATTTTCTAGTTTAATTAACCAATTTAGGTATATATATATTTTTAATGTGAAGCATAGCTAGGTCTACAGCTGAGAGCTTTTTGATAAACGTGATTTTCAGATACATCTCGATTAACGAAATTCTTTAAATAATCTATCAACTCCTGTCGCTAGATCGCTGAGTGCATCAATATAATGAACAATATTCTGAAGTTGCTCTATCGGCCGGACGTGGGACCCACGCACAATGATGTTCGCGACATTATGATCATATTGCTGCGTCCGGTCATGAAGGCGGCGCACTCTCTGGATCGGGATACTGGCGTGGTGGGTCAGTTTTTTGCCATCATGCTGGGCATACTGCAGCGCTTGGATGCGCAGCATTATAAGTACTTTGTCAACGATCTCCATCAGCACGGGGAACTGAAGGACTTTGTCATCGAGATATTGCTGGTCTTCGAGGAGCTAGTGTCACCGCATCAGAAGGCCGTATTTCCACGCGACTGGATGGACATGATCATGCACCAGAATACGGTCATACTCGGCGCTTTGCAACAGTTGAGTATGGTCATCACGGACTACTTTCTGTGCCCGGTGTTTGACAAACAAATCTGGTCAAATTTCTTCCAATGCTCGATTGCGTTCTTGGTGCAATCCCCGCTGCAGCTGAACGACTTCAATGACAATAAGCGACAGATTGTTTTTGCCCGATATCGGGACATACGCAAGGATACGGCCAAGGAGATACGCAAGATGTGGTTCCAGCTGGGCAAACACAAGCCAAAGTTCGTGCCGCAATTGGTTGAGCCCATATTGGAGATGAGCATGATACCCGAAACTGAGCTGCGACGCGAGACTATACCCATTTTCTTTGATATGATGCAGTGCGAGTATTATAGCTCGCGCTTGGAGTTGGAGAGCTACGGCGACACCAAACAGAACAACGCTCACTACAAGGGAAACTTTTCCGAGTTCAAGACGGCAATGATCGAAAAGTTAGACATTCTGATAGGCGCTGGTAAGTGTTGATGGCTACAGATATATGTTAATTAGTAATTTAATAATTATCCTTTCTTAGGCAAGGGCGATGCGGAGTATAAGGAACTGTTCAAATTGATCATGCTGGAGTTGTGCACCGCCCACAGCATGCTCAATGTGGACGGCACCAGCTTTGTGAACATGGTGACGAAGCTGATGGATAAGCTGCTTGAGTATCGGTGCATCATACAAGACGAGAGCAAGGAGAACCGCATGGCATGCACGTTCTCGCTGCTGCAGTTTTACTCGGAGGTTGATCTCAAGGAGATGTACATTCGCTACGTTTACAAGCTGTGCGCCCTACACATGGAATTCGAGAACTTTGCGGAGGCGGCTTTCACGCTGAAGCTGCACATGGATCTGCTGCACTGGACCGATGCAGAATTGTCGCCACAGTTGCGCAGCTATCGCCATGGCAGCTGCCGGACTCATCGCGAGCTAAAGGAAGCGCTCTACTTTGAGATTATGGACTACTTTGACAGGGGCAAGCAGTGGGAGTGTGCCATCGCCATGTGCAAAATACTGGCTCAACAGTACGAGGAGGAGGTCTATGATTACATTAAGCTGGCAGAACTGTTAAAGCGCATGGCTCTGTTCTTTGAGAAAATAGTCAAGGAGTTGCGCCACACATCCGAATACTTCCGTGTGTGCTTCTATGGACTGGGCTTTCCACGTCTGTTGCAGAACAAGGTGTATATATTCCGGGGTAAGGAATACGAACGCCATAGCGACTTTTGCTCGCGCATGTTAGTGCAGCATCCGCAGGCCGAGCTTATGCAAACGCTGGAAGCGCCTGGAGAAGATATAACCAACAGCGATGGTCAGTACATACAGGTCAACAAGGTGGAGCCGATAATGGACGCTGCCTTTTCCAAGTTTAACGATAAGATCATTTCCAATGAGATTGTCAAGTATTTCACATTCAACAATGTGCAAAAGTTTCAATTTTCGCGCCCGTTCCGCGACAGCTCGGGCGGTGGTAGCGTCGACGATGTGCGCAATCTTTGGCTGGAGCGTACCGAGCTCATTACGCAGTATCCACTGCCCGGAATATTGCGCTGGTTTCCCGTTGTTCATTCCCACACGTTCAAAATTTCTCCACTCAAGCGAGCCGTAGAGATTATGAAAGACACCAATAAGGATATCAGGCAGCTGGTCATACTGCATCAAAACGATCACAGTCTGCACATAAATCCGCTCAGCATGAAACTAAATGGCATTGTGGATCCTGCCGTTATGGGCGGATTCGCCAAATATGAGGAAGCATTCCTAACAGACGAGTACTTGGCACACAATCCGGATGACAAAGACCTTGTTGAAGAGCTTAAGGAATTGATTGCAATGCAAATACCGCTACTGCAATGTGGTATGTTTACCAAACATAAATGTTTATTATAGTTAATTATACTAAGTAATCTAATTATTTTCTCAATCTGCAGCTATTCGATTGCACAGGCAAAAGGCGCCAGAAAGCTTAAAGGCACTCCAGGATCATTTGGAGGGCTGCTTTGCAGACATGCAACAGCACGTGGAATCGCGCTATGGACGTAAATCGTGCGATTTGCAGGTCGAGCGCGATTCGGTGATTATGCGACGCACGAACTCTTTTCTGCCTGCAATCTTCGATGGTAGCAACAATCGACTGTCCGAGACTAGCATGGGCTCGTCAGAGTAAGTGTAATTAGCTTATGTCAAATAGTTCTAATCAATTCTAATCTTTGATACAATTGTAGCAGCGGCTTGTCAAAGTCCACCTTCCTACCACGACCACCCACAAGCTCCATAAAGTCCACACTGGCCAGTTTGAGCTTCAACACTAGGTGAATTATAAACAAGATTATGCTGTCTAAACTAATACTAACTGTAATACTTTCTTCTAACACAATTTAATTTTGCTCGCCAATTTTAGTTTGAGACTTTAGACTATTATATTTTTTGGTTCTATTTTATTTTGCTGAATGTTTCGTTTATTTGTTTTACTTTTGTTTACATTACCGTTGTTGCTTACTGTTTACGCTTACCTAGACCTAGCCTGGGACATACGCCTAGCACCAAAGGCAACAAGAACAAGGAGAAGCCGGCAAAGCGGCGCTCTATGAAAAAGGTAACTCATCAAATTTTTAATACTTTTGCCAATTGTATAACAATTTATTGTGTTGTGGCAGGATCGTGATGTATTAAGTCTGCCGGTGGCCAATTGCCAGTGGTATACGCCGCCACTAACTACCATAACATCGACGCCCGAGAAGGAAATCAATACCTCTGTTAACTCACTGGCAAATGCCTCAAATAGCTCTTTAATCGGACCAAAAACACCCGATCCACGCGTACTCACTGAAGAGGTAAGTGATCACTTTCTGCTGAACGTGAACGATGAACTTTAAACGATATATCTAAATAGCTAACACCCAAACGACCACTGCGCTCGGAGAAAGAGAAGGAACGACGCCTCTCACGGCCAGTCAGCATTCCCACGCCGTCGGCTAGCATTAAGAACTTTGCGGACATACGATCCCTCTCTGAGAGCAGCAATCGTAATTCAGTTGGTAAGCAGCGTAAAGGCATTGGTTTTGAATTTCTCTTAATTCGTTTTTAATTTGACAGAAACGACCGATTCTACGTCAGAGGAGGACATACGACCACCGCCTTTGCCTGCCAAAACACGTGACTCCACAGATTTTAGCAGCCTAACCCATAGTCTAGACTGGAATCCCAATGGCTACACAATGCTAAATGTATTGAATAGCAATAGCACCACCAACACCAACAGCAGCATCAGTATCAGCACTACTACAATGACAAAGACCAGTATTACAAACGCCACATACGAGTACGTGGAGGCGACAAATTTCAGTTTATCGGGCATAAACGATGCTAACAAACCGCGTCCTCCGACTCCACCTCCTAAGCCATCGCGTCACAGCAAACACATTCCATAGACAAACGAAGATGAGTCGCAACTGCGGCATATATAAAACGAAATAAAATAAAGAAAAATCTGTTGTCAACGAGCAAGTATCGAGTGCCAAATATAAATATATATATATATATATATATATATATATATAGCAACAGTCGAGCAAAATCAACACACAACAATAGCCTCACATGACCGACTACCAAACAAAACGATCGCACTAAATTTAAGTTAAAAGTTTTTAACGCGCATTGTAGGAATCAAAGCCTAATTATATTTATGTTAAATGTTGCAATGATATTATGTTGAACATGTCATCATTTCTATGTAAGTTTATAGTGTATTTATATAATAGAGTGATCAATGTCTCTTTTTGATTTGTTTTCGAACAAAATTTAATACGCACATAAAAGCTACTTGTCTTCCACAAGCTTGTATTCTGATCGGAAATCAAAACGTTTACGTAATTTTGTAATCGTATGTATCTAATTTTAAGTTCCAATCACAGTTTATACAACTTTATGAGTTTCTTATGCAAACAAGTGCCACACAATGTCAATAATGTCAATTTAAAGCACAAAATGCAATGAAAGTCGAAGTGCATGCAATACAAATTGTTAACAATTAGCCAAATTTTTATAATCTATTAAACAAAATATATTTACACGCATATTTTAAAGTAGCCATAAAGTCAAATTTAAATACGTAAACTTTACTCGTGTACTTTTAAAATGAACAAATAACTTTTAAACATATTGTTGATATACATAAAGTTTTTTGATGTATACACTTGTATGTAGCTGTAGCTATAGCTGTAAGAGAACTTTGTGTAATTTTATGTCATTTTCGATCTGTGCATCGGCCAAAGATTAAGTAATAATAAAGTACAATAAATCCAGAAAAATGTCTTAGTTGCATTTCGATATGGCAAGTGCATGGCAGTTCACAGACGGCAACATAAATCAAACAAAATAGTTTATTGTTATATTTGGTTATAAAGTTTATTCAAAATATTTCGTTGGGTTGAATTGTAAATTGAGCATAAATTATTATAATTATTAGTATATGAACACATTAAAAAAAGTCAAACGTAAAATACATGTTAGGTAATTGGACAATAGGGCACTTTGATATCCGGGTGCTGGATAGATAATGGCTTTTTGTTTTCTTTGAAAATAAATGAGTTAAATAGGAGAGCTTATAATTATAATATTCAAATGCACGGAATGTTTCGTTGTTAATGCAAAGCGTAGGCTTCAGATTTGAGACCAAAGTAGCAGCAAGATAGACAGAGAGAAACTCATAATGTTGTATTCAGATCGACACATATCTTGGAGTTGCGATTCTGCTTCTGACTAATCTCGAGTACTTGGAACATCTCCTTCAGAGCTTCGCTCGTGTTGGTTTTGCGTCGATTGCGGCGCAGTGTCACGCGTCCAGATTTAAATTCGCGCACTATAGCGTCAAGACCTGAAAGATTAGACAAGAAATTATTGCACGCCAAGAAATAACTATGTCTGTTAATGTTAGCCCAACTATAGAGGTTCAAACGACATGCGGTTAAATTCTTAGACTGATTGTAACCTTTGCCCAAACGAAAAGATGGCACCTACCTTTAAGGTGACTTAATCAAGGGAGCTCATGACTTTAAATTGCGGATTCCGATGCTGTGGCAAATATATATAAATCACGACTGCCAATTGGTAGCAACAACAACGGCAAATAAAAGGGGTCTGAACTAAGCCCACGCATTCAACAACTGTCAGCGGCAACAAATGAAGAGACTCACGTTGCGTATGCGACTTGTTGTACCCGAAACGAAGTGGCTGGAATTTGTGTAAGTGTATGTGTGTGCCTGTGAATGTGTCTGCTTATAAGAAAGTGGCGCAATAAAACACGGAAATATAAAATAATAATAAGCCATAGCCAAGCCAACAACAATAACATCGGAAACAACAATGTGACTGGAAGGTGGCACAAAGTCTGCCTTGAGCTGGCTTGGCTGGGCTTGGAATGCGATGCTGCCGCCTGGTCTGTTGTTCAGCTCACTCGTAAAATAATAAATGGCATAGTCCTTGCTTTCGTCGCATTTGATACGCTGGCGACCGACGACCGTTGGATAACATAAAGCGCAGTAAACTGTGACTGAAACATTTAAACTCCTGGCGGTTGCTTAAAGCTAACGCTGTCGCATAGACGACGTCCACAATGGCGACACGCTTCCTTTTGCTCTCAATGTCTTGCTCGTGCTAGCTCGCTCTCTCTATCTCTCCCTCCCTCACTCTGCCCCAACTGAGTGGCTGTTGCCAGGGCATCAGCCACGTACTCTGCCCAGGAAGCCAACTAATAGCGTGCAGCCAGCTCCCTAGCTTCTGGCTTCAGCGCGCACAGCACAACAAACTTACATCAATTCAAGTCCCAAGCCATAATACACACATATGCATGATGCTTGTTACGTATCGTTTGGATCCGGAAATTCTACGTATATGCTTCTCTGGTTCTTTTTCAAAGTCAATTAATTTACACTAGCGGAAATTGGCCTAAGTGCTGCGAAATGGAAGCAAAGAAAGACGAGAGCCTGCAATAATGATCTGAAAAAAGACAAGTGACTGATAAAAGCCAGACGCCACCGTTGATGCTTCAAGCTCAAAAATTGCCATGGCAATCTACTACTGCATGATGGCTTACACACACACACACACACATGCGCACACGCACACGCACACACACACAAGCTGAAACACAGTACAAGTTGGCTTCGCTGGCAAGCGACAACAATATTGTCGGAAACTTATTCGCTCAGTTCGCTTCATTTGTTTTTGTGCCGAGTGCTGCTGCTGCTGCTGCTGCGGCTGTATGTGGCCATGACGAGGACGAGCTTCAGGACACGAATGCCAACACGGTGGCTAGCTGTAAACTGGCTGCTCACTTGGCTGCCAGCTCACACGCTTCATGGGCTTCAAGTGACGCGCGCGCGTTTTTCGCAATCACAATCGCACGGTGTTTATCGGGCACTTTATATAGATTGCTAAGGCTCTAGCGACGTCTCTTAATAGTTCGTGGCTCGCACAATATACGTCCTGATTGATTTCAATGCATGCTCGTTACGCATACGCCGCGTTGTGCGCGCACCAACACGCAGTGACAACGGCAACGGCAACGGCAATGACGCTGGCGATTCCAACAACCGGAAACGGATGTGCTTAGTGCCACAGTGTGACAGTGTGCGAGAGGCTCCTGTAATTGAGTAAGCGCGTAAGTCAATCAGTGAGTGAGTGTGTGAGTGAGTGTGTCTGTTGTTGTCACTGCGCAATGCAACATTAGTTGGCATCATTGTTGATATGGTCATGAGAGCTTATTTTTTTTTTGATGTGATGACTGTTATATCTTTAGCTCGTATAATAATAATCAGCTTCACCTGTGCTGAGTATGCTTAAATTAATTCTCCAATTGTCTCAGCTGCACTTAGCTGATAATGTTTTGAAAAGCTTTTAATGTAAAGCATAGCTTGTGCCTCGATATCAACTAAAGTCTATTTATTTATTATGGGTCGATAGCTTACATTTATAAATACATATTTACCAAATGTATTTCAGCTAGATATACGCATCTATACTTAAGCCAACAGACACACATACACACACACACACACATACACATATACACTCACTCACTCTCACTGCAAGACATTTGCACATTTCTTTTTTAGTATATGCGCCATGGCTGCATTATATTTGTATACCCTAAGCCCATTGAACATGGAAATTCGGGGCATATTGCTTTTGTGAGAATGCATGAAAGACCTACAGTACAATTGTCCTTGACGAGGACAATAGGTTAGTTGCCATGCCAAAAACTAGAGACTTAACATTTTACATCTATATTCCAGCACTCGTTTATCGTATGCGATAATTCATTCATCGATAATAATCAAGTATTTAATTTGGTATTTACACCAAAACTTGCGATCTCGCTGTGCCATGCAGATGCCTATGTTTATTACACAGATATGGATTATGTCTGATAAATCCCCCATTTTGGTATTTAAAAGAGTTGATAGTTCTGATTTGGACCAAACACACAAAGCATATCATTATATTAGCGCTCAGAATATGTAAAGTAAATTTCAGACAAATATTGTTTAATTATTTACTATAGTTAAGCGCAGTCGCTTTTGTACAAGTTTGTATTTGTTTTTAATAATTGAAATTAGGGTATCTTTCCGTCTGACACTCCCCACAAAAGCACTCTTACTTGTTTCATATTGGAACATGTGTGTTCAGTTGTGTTTGTGTGTGCTGAAACCCTTTCTACTCTACAACTAGTTGATTTCATTTTGATGCTGTTTACATGGCATACGCCTGTTGATGTTGTGGTTGCTGTGCGTCATCACGTGATACATGATATGTGGTATAATGTAGACAGTTTCATAAAAAACATTATTAGTAAATTAATTAACTTAGTGAAAAAAAAATATACATGTATACAAAAATTACTAAACTATCGCTATTCACAATTGATCCATGTTCTTTTTTTAAAGAGCAGAGGATATGTGTAATATAATTATTATTTCATATTAAATGGAATCTAGGAAAAGTGAATTGCGCTTCTTTTTTCTAACAAGCTAAGCTTTGATTAAAGCTAAGTGCACTGTAATGCAAAAATACTTCAAATAGAATCAACAGGAATTCTTGTCAGAGGCAATTGACGGCCTCAGCTGAAGCTGAAATTTGAGCTAAATCTAAACTGAAATCAATATCAAACAATTGTTTCAAGTCACAAAAGCGGAAATTAAATGCCAAAGATGTCCTACAAGTACAATAGCAAAATGAGCAACAACAAATACTCCCACACGAGAACACACAGAGAGAGCCAGACTCCACACTCACACACACACACACACACACACACACATACACATATACATATACAGGATAAAATATGGCGGTTCCATATTGATTGCAAAATGTATTATGGCTAAAAAGAAATTCAGCATCCGACCACTCGTTGCACGCCCTTACCCTGGAGTGTAAAGCCGCCGCTAATTAGATTTTTACAGCCACACTACAAAGCCCCAACCAAACGCACACAAACACCTGTATGGGCGCGTGTGTGTGTGTGCGTATTCGGGGTGGCATTCAGGTAGGCAACCTGTGGTTTGTCGTGCAAAACTTAATTAAGGAATTGCTCTTGTTGCAACAAGTCTGGCCCAAAGTGGCCGCCAATGCCAAGCGCTGGGCTTGGCACGGTTACTGCAACGAACCTGCGTGTGGCAACGCTTAGGGAAAATCAACAGCAGCAGCACGGGCAGTGAAAAAAACGCACAAAATCAATTATGAGCGTAAATGGCAAGGACAGATTGCGTGGAACACAACTGACAACTGACAACTGACAGCAACAAGTTGACGACGAAGGCAGGATTTGCATGCGAATGATTTTCGCAGGGATTTGGCACGGCTTCTGCTGTGGCAAATGAAAAACCGATAAACAGACTTTGACGAATGTGCTGACAAATATTCAGTTATATCAGGCTAGGCCTCGAGAATTAATTAACAAGTGTCCCATGGAACGGATGCGGAGTGCTTTAGGAGTGCAATGCAACTACATTTTTTTTCCAGACTACGAATTCAATATCAACTGCAGCTGGTGCATGCGGAGAGCAAACACTTATAAAATATCATCAATAATATTATATGTTATCATATAATATCAACAATATCATCACAGGGAGAGCATCACACCCGCTCACACACAGATCCTGCTGTACTCTACACGGGTAATCGCTTAATTTGAATTGACAACAATTTCGCTACGTGATACTCTGCGCCAGTCGGCTAAATTATTATATGCTCCCAATGGGCGCAAATATATGATCTATATTTTATTAGATGTGGGCTACCAGTCCTTATATCAAAATTTAAGTTTGTAATTTCAACTGACAGACAGCAAGACGTAAATTGCACAAAACCAATATACTCTCTTTAGCCTTGTGCATGGAGTATAAAAGATTATTTCTAGAACAGATAGAATTGTGATATTTGAAGCCTCGTCATATTAATAGACATATTTTTCACAAGAATTTAATTAAACTTTCTACGCAATTTAAGGATTCAACATTTTTCAGCCCGTGCTTGGTTCACGTTCTGCTGTTCAATTTGAGGCCAAAATGGAAGAAGTGAAAACTTCATGAAATTTAAACCTTGTTATGAAATTTCCAGTATGCGGAGTGAACCAAAATAAAGAACACACAAAAAATTGACGAACGCATACGTGATATGTATGTGTTCACAACGGTTGGCAGATTGCGTATACGCAAGGTAGATGAAGAGACACGCACGCACACACTTGGCGCACCCATAAAAAGTCGTGCAAATGCATATAGAAAGGCTGCCACCGCAAAAAGGGTTTATGACAAAAGAAATTCGAAGCAAAAAGTAAAAGTTCTCTTCAGAGCACGTCGTGTCCATTGTTGCAGGTGTTGACATAGAGTGGAAAGAGTGAACCCACACACAGACAGAGTACTCCAACAGTATGAAGCGGGCCAAAGGATTATGGGAGTGTTGATAGCTGTATGACATACCTGTTGCCGCCTGCACCTGTACCTGTTGCTTGACATTGTCGATAATCTTATCGCCGAGGCCTTTGTGCAAATTATGCGCGGCAATGTGCTGGCTGAAGCTGCCAGCATCCGCATGCCCGCCAGCAGCACCAGGCGGACCTGCGGCCCTCACTTTGGCGGGCATAGGTGGTGGTGGCGGTGGCGGTGGCGGCGGTGGTGGTGGTGGAAGTGTTGCAACTCTATTTGATGTTGCGTGTTGCTCCGCTTGCTGATAACGCACCAATTGCTCCTCGGCCAGGTCGGCGCGTGCTATCGCCTGATGCAGCTGCTCCTCGAGTATTTCCAACTTAAGTTGTAATTTTTTTAGTTCATCGTTAGTAGTTTTTGCAATAGCCGCATCCATAAGGTTTTTCTACGTAAATGAGAGCGGGGACGGGGACGGCAGAGCGAGGTCAATGGTAACGAAAATTAGTAGAACAAACATTAGTTTCAGCGCGTACGTTACGTGTTAGTGCTGACAACAATATATACTAGTAAATATATATATATATATATAAATAGTATATATACAAAGAGAGAGAGAGAAAGGCGGAAGCAGACTGCGAGCGATTTGCGCTTACGTTTTGCTCGGGTTCCATCACCATAATTTTCGGAAGGTAACAACTAAAACCGATTTGGAAACATTCCATGCATATTTCGTATTATATTATTTAATATTATGTGCTGATAAAATTAACCATTTTTGTGTAAGTTTAAGTTGCCGTTAGCTGCCAATTTTCAGTTGCTCTTAAATATGCTCGAGAACGGTTTGAATATGTCAAACACGCTACGTGTTTGCTTTTGAATAGTTGGGTAGATAGACAGATAGATAGATAGATAGATAGTTGAACCGTTACCATGTTGAATTTGAATAAGACAAGTCCTCACTTACCATCTCGACAATGCGCTCATTGTGCTCTCGTGCCTGATGTTGCACCTGATCCGTGATCTCCTCGAACTCAGCCTGTGCCTGCAGCGTTGTTGGCGAGGGTGTTGCCTGTGGCTGCCCATCGGGCAGGTCGCGTAAGTTGGCAGTTAGCTCATCATTGCGCTGCTTCAATCGTATCAAAGCTGCTTCCATTCTGCAATGGAAAAGGCAGACATTTTCGTTAATATTACAATTCGTTAGCATATTGCGGATTAGATTACTTTTGGCTGGTCTCGACGCTCTCCTTCATGTTGTCGGTCAAGAGTTTGGCCACCTTCGTCAAATTGCCGTTCTCGGTGCGCAGTGTTTCGTTCTCCTCCTCGACCAGATGTTGCTAAGGAGTTAAAGTAGGATAAAGTTAGCCTGGGCGAGTTCTCCTTGGTTACCGTGGTCTACTCACGTGCTCTACCAGTTCTGCTATCTTCTCATTGGCTTCATACAGCTGCAGCTCTACGGCATTCGTGGCATGCTTGAGCGTTACAAATTCAGACACTAGACGCTCTACCTGGGCATTGGTAATGGGCACATCGAGATGTGGATCAACTTCAACCAGACTGTCCAACTCATTAGCAACGTCGCCGCTGTCCTGTTGTAAGATCTTTAGCAGCTTGCGCCTTAGCTCCACAGAGCCAACGAGCGAGGCACCACTTTGGTTTCCCACTTGCTTCTCGCGCATGTGATCCAATTCGGCAGAGAGACTGTCAGATGACACAAAAGGAAGTAGATATTTCAATTTCAGTTAACATAATTGTTATTGCTCCACTCACTTGCTTATTTGATCGACTTTCATTTTGTGGAGCTTGTCGAGCGCATTGCGCTCGTTGAGTGTTTTATTGAATTTCACGGTGAGGTCCTTGATGTCTGACTCAAATTTCATCTGCTGCTGCTGCAGCAGCTCTAATTGAACACAAAGCTTTTCGTGCTGCGCCTGCTGCTCTTCCTGTGTGGTTTTATCTACAAATATAAAACAAGTAACTAAACTCTAGTCGAGACTGCTCGACTAAGAGATACCCTGAATCCATTGGGCTGTAATACCATTCATTAAGAGCTTCATTTATTCATTAATAGTAACCAACACAAGCACACACGCACACACAAACATATGCACGCACGTAATATGCTCACTGCGCAGTTTTGCGGCTGCAGAAGAGGCTGTGCTATGGAAACTTTATTGTTTAATAACTTTTTTTCTCGACCTATGTTCTTAATGAAATTTTTGGGGAATGATTATGACATCCAATTGTACATATTTGCCAAATTTCAAGTCTCTAGTATTTGATATACGTGAGTTATCGATTTTGTTGAATTGTGGGCGAAAGGGGCGTGGCATCAAAAATCCAAAAACTACAAAATGTGCGGATTCAATATAGCTATCAACCACAACTTAGTGCACGATTCTATCTTTAACGGTGTGCACGCCAGACCTCAAAAACAAAGCGATATTTTCGATAGTTATCGATAAAAAAGGAATGGGATGAGTTATCGAAAAAAAAAAATAAACTCGTACAGCGTATGGTATTATCGAGCATTTTGCTTTTTATTTGAAGTCTCTAGCTTTTGTGGTTGCAGAAATCCAGGTGTTTACACGGACGGACGGACGGACGGACGGACGGACGGACGGACGGACAGACGGACAGGGCTAGTTCAACTCAGCTCGTCGAGCTGATCAAGAATATATATACTTTATGGGGTGTGGCACGTCTCCTTCTGCCTGTTACATACATTTGCACAAAAACATTATACCCTGAAATTTCCATTTTCAATGGATTCAGGGTATAATTAGCTTAGTTTATATAGCTATGTGAGACTAGATAAATTACGCGATTCAATTTCAAGCTTGAGCGCTTTGTTCTCTTCCTTTAAAGCAATGTTATCCTCTAGCAAGGTAAACATGTCATGCTCCGGATCCTGTTCATTGTAATCCGGCTCCTTCACACGACTCCGGCTGCGCGTCTTGGCCTCCTGCGTACGAAACTTGGCTACTGGAATGCGTCCACGTCGCTCCATGATGACTTAGTACTTAGTATCTGAGAGATCAGAAAGAAAATCTTAGGAATTTTTCATAAATTTGCTTACGCTAGTGACTAAATGCTTAACCTCTTAGGCTAGATGCGATATGGAACTTAAATGCTGCCAACACCATGAAATCATTCTCTGTGAGTGTGTGTAAGTGTGAGTGCTATTTAAATGTAAATGAGATGAGTTTGTGGTTGTGCTTTTGGGTAGCCCCACATTGAAACGCCTTTCAATTTTATTTTTTCCTTTTTTTTTCGTTTTTTTTTTTTTTCGCATTTATTGGTTTTTATAATTGATACCAGTTTATAGACGTCCCATTCCAGGCCCCTGCTTAGGGTCTTTAATATTGTAAACTTTCTTCTATTACTTCATTAACTTTTTTGTTTTAAATTTCAATTGTTATTAATTTATTTATTTATATATATATTTTTTTTTTTTGCTTCCTTGCTAAAAATGCTCAGTTTTGTCTCAATTTATATCCCAGAATTTGGCTACACATTTGAAATGCTTGCAAATATGCTAGAATGCTAGAAGTTGTCAAAATTTACTTAGCTTGGCTTTAAACTATTCGCTTTTCTGTGCAGAAGCGTTCGACAATTCCTTAACTAATATTGTTTTCTTTTCATTTGTTTACATTTCTTCTTTTTTTTCATGCTAAATAATATGATTTTCATTTTATTTGATTCCTTCCACTTGCATTTTGCGGCAAGCATTTTTTTTTTGTCACTTTCAGTGTTTTTATCAATAATCAAAATAAAAAAAAAAAATTTTGAGCTGTAATAATCTTTTGCTATTGAAGTATTAATTTTTAAAATTAATTTTTGCTTCTTTTTTTGTATACTTATAAAAATAACTAATTCAAGGCGGCTTAGAGCTCTTGGTTTTTGCTTTTTATATTTTTTTTTTAATTTCTTTTTTTTATGCTGTGAATATATAAATATAGTTTTCAATTTGGTTTGAATTACTTTTTTTTTTTTTTTTAATTTTTTTAATTATATTTTATGTATTTTTTTTCTTTCTTTTTACAACTAATTTTTTTTTAAATTGTATCTTTGGATTTTATTTATTTTTTTTGCCATGCTCACTAAATACATATATACTTTTTACATGTCTTTCATTTTATTTTGTATCTAAACTTACATTCTTTATGTATAATATACATATTAATTATATATTTTTTGTATACATGTATTCATTTTGAGTCTAAGCCTCGAAATTGGTTTCTTCACCATTTTTAAATAGTTTTTAGATTCTTCAGGAAAAAAATAAATATGGTTTGCTTTCGGATTTGAGCCTTTTGCATGAAAAAATCACATAAATCAAATTTCGTAAAAAATAGTTGTTTTTTATAAGTTAGAATAAAATTAACAAAACAATGAAAATTCATAAATTTTTGTACTGAAAGGTAAAAAAAATTGCCCTTGATTTAGTTTAAACAAAAGCATAGTTAGCTAATCAGACAGATTAGATCCACTTTGGGACTTGAGACTTTTGCTTGAAGGAAATACAGGTAAATTAAATACTGTCGAGATACAAAAATCATAGATATAGATATATGTGAGCATACATATAGATGTAACCTCGTAAATATATATATGTGTATATATATATGTATATAGATGATTTTTAAGAATACTTTTTGTCGCCGAGATTCCGTTTGCTTTTTGTTTATTGCAAGAGCTAAAATTATGTGCTGCTTGTCATTTTTTTTTTTTTTGTTTATTTCTATTGCAATTTTAAAGTATTTTTTTTTTCTTTGTTTCAGTTTGTATTATGGTTTATAGATGTGTATGCATATACGACCGCGCGTTGTGTATGATTGAAAGGCACCCAGGCACCATTTCAATTGTCATATACATATAAATAAGGGATTTGTTTTTATGTTGCCAGCGATGTTGCTTCGATGTTGTTGTTTTTTGTAGTTCCAGCGTTAATTGAGGGGCTTTTACATTTCCTCAATGAAAGCACGCAGTTTGTCCATTAAAGCTCGAGGATATCCAGGGGGATTCTCCAATTCCTGCTTGAACCACTTCTTGAAGGTGTCACGGGATATAACTTCGCAATCGAAGAGCACACTCCAGCTACTACAGATTGCGTCAGCCGCTGCCATCTCATCGTCCAGCTCGAGGCTAAAGTAGTCCTGCAGCGCATCCACCGTCTCCTCAATGCATGCCATCTCATGCGTCTCCTGTGCATCAATGCACAGCCGCAACAGCGGAGTGCAATCTCTTCTGAAGCTGTCCACATTCAGCTGCAATTTCTCTTTAGTCTTGTTTGTATTTTGGTTGTTGTTATTGTTTTTGGTTAATGTATTGTTTAGTGCGAAATCGCAGCAAAGGAATTTGGTGAGATGGCGCACAAAATTCGCATTTATATGCACATTGGTATTTATATAGTCAATGGCGGTGTCACTGGACAGTCGCAGCAGATAGCTTATCCGTTCCACATGCTCCGCTTGGGTGCGCGTAACCTTTTGCCGCTGCATACCAACTGTCGCTGTGCTGTTGGGCTCCAGAAATTGAAAGCTATTGGCCTGTATAAAGTCACGATACTTGCGAGCATCGCTCCAAAAAAGCTGGCCTCGATCCAGCTTATTGTCTGTATGCCATAGCTTGTGTGTGTATCCGGCACCAAATTCTTGCACAAAATAGTTGACAAAGGAGCGTACAAAACTTTCGGTGAATTGTGAATCATCCAGCCAGCGCTGCTGCCAAATATCCTTCAAATCAAGACCACCCTCATGCATAATGGGTCCGAGAAACTCAAACACATAGGCCCACCCATTAGGTACATCTAGTAGCAGATCGGGAAAGTCCTCGCCGAAACGGTTGTACGCCTGGCAAAAAGCAGCTTTACCGAAAGCCTCATGCTGCATCAGATAAGAAAAAGCATTGGAGCATGCCAAGCGTTGCTGTCGCTTGACTTTCGTACTATGAACATAATCCATTAGTATGTAGTATATGATGGCCACTGCCGCCTGCTGCTTGACCTTAGAATTGCGCCAAAGGAGGAGCACTTCTGGCTGCCACTCACGGATGCAGAGCACCGTTTTGACAAGTTCTGTGATCAGCTCTTGGCACTGCTTCCCATCAAACTCAACTTCCGATGGGGTCGGCTCTGCATTCTGATTTCTGTTAGCGGCCAGTGGCACGCCCACCGGCACCGCCGTTTGCTGCTGATTGGGCGGATAGGTAAATGAGCTCGTCGGCGGCAAGCGCTTAAGTAAGCTCGGCTGTGTCGTTGGCGCATTACTGACCGGCCGATTGCTAGCGTTGCGCCACTGATAATGTGAGGAGTTGCCCAATTTGGCGGTCACCGCATCGTCGTTGTTGCTGCTGCTAAAGCGCAGCTTATTGGGATCAATACTAAGAGATTGGTTTTCATGCTGTTGGGCCTTGGGTAGTTTTTGCATAAAGTAATTGCCGCCCTCATTGTAGCCATGATGGTGATGGTGTTGCTGCTTCTGCTGTTGATATTGGTAGTTTGACTGCTGTTGCTGCTGCTGTTGTGGCATATGACTGCCTCGAGCCGTGTGCTGCTGTTGCTGCTGCGCCTTGGGTTCGTCGTGTTGCTTGTGACGCTGTCGGCTGCCAGCGGCGCCAGAGTGCGCTGACGCCGGCTGATCCCAATTACGAGATCGCAAATCAAGCACATCCTGCATCATGAAGCGCACGCGGCTGCTTATTTTAACATTTAACTGCTGCTGTCGACTATTAGTGTTGCTGCTACGCGAGCGTTGCACAATGTCCTGTATGCGGCGAAAGATCTTCTCGATGCGTGTATTCTCGGCCGGGCCGGCTTCCAGCAGATGACCGACGGTAGTCAATAACTTACACATATACTCCAGTTTCTCCTCGCAGCCGTGCTCTAGCAATGATTCGACACAGTGCAGCACACGATCGCTGGTCAGTGACTGTAGCTTGAAGAGTTCGCCAATGAAACGCACAGTGCCCCAGGCACGGCGTCTGAACTGATACTCAAGGTCTTCCATTTCAGCCCGCAGTTCGGTCTTCTTAGCCGCATCCTGGCACGCATTGATGCGCTCTTGGGTGGGCTGTAGCTTTTTAGCCTTGGCATTTGCATCATTAACGTTCGACTCGAACTCGTGCTGAATGCGACTGATCAACGAGCTTGTAAATAGAGACTTGTTCTCTGCCTTAATCTCATAAAACAGCACCTTGCAGAAGCGAGCATATGTGGGCGCGAAATTCGGCTCACTGATGGTCTTCTCAAAGATGAGCAGCATAACCTGTTGAAAAGAGCATATTAATATACAAAATGCATTAGATATAAAGAATCGTTGCGTACATTTGTCATCTTGCGTTGGGTATCCATATTGATGCTGGACATTGCCTTGAGCAGCACGTCAAAGTTGTCGGGAGTCAGCTTATTTAGTATGCCACGAACTTTCTTTAGTACCGTATCAATATCATCATCTGGATCTGCTTCCGTTGTGCTGAACATGGACATGCGACGCAACGTCTCCGGCTGCCAGGCATTCTCACACTCTGACAACTTAATCTCCTCTTTTAGGGACAGCTGCACACGGATTATATCCATGTGGCGCTGACTAGAGCTACCCAAGCCGCCAGGTCCAGAGCTATTGCCACTCGAGTTACCGCCCATTGGCTGATGCCCATCATGATGTTTCTTATTCGGCCCATGACCATGACCACGCCCACCACGTTTACCTGCTCCATAGTCCATCGATTCGTGCGCGTGCTGATACTGCTGTCCATGCAAATTGTGTCCGTGATGGTGTTGCTGTTGTTGCTGCTGCGACTGTCGCGAAACAAATAACTGTGCAATACAATCGCCCTTCTGGCAGGGTACGAGCGGCGGCTTCCGCGAATCACTGAGCTTTGACAGCTCGCGGAGCTCATCAATGTTGTACCGTATGAATTTGCTAACACTTGCGCTCTTTGAAGATGCCGACGACGATTTACCAGCTGCTGCCTTCTGAATTGAGCCAGGTATTTTTACGGTCTGATGTATGGGCGAGCTCTTTTTTGTTGGTGCCTCGATCTTTTGGGTGCTGCTCTTGGGTGCACAATCCACATTATCTTCGGACAGTGTGCTTTGCGAGCTAGTCACTTCAATTGGCTGCGAGCTGGACCACGTGGAGCTGCATATGAAATTGGAATTATGAACAGGCGGCTCCTCATTGAAGTCACCAAACTTTAATTCGTCCACGTTGCTATCAACGAATTTGCTGGTATTACTGCTGCCCTGTTCGACATCAGTATTACTCTCGCCTATCTTATCGATAAGAGCAGCGCCACTTATCAAGTCCTCATCCTCACACATGGAACTGCTACTGTTGAGAAACTCCAGCTGTATCTCTGCTGGACTGGGTGCATCGTCAAAGCTCTTTTGAAGAAACTTAGCCACAATATCCTCGTTGGCTATGTGCTTGTCCAGCTGTTGTGTCGAACTTTCCTTGTAGTCTACTATAATATTAATGGATATGGAATTACTTTAAGTCTAGAGTATCGTATTTCCATTTGTTTACTTACATCTGTCTTCACTGGCAGCCGCATCGTTATTGTTGTTGCTTGAAGGTGGTTGCTGTTGCTGCTGCTGCTGTTGTTGTTGCTGATCTTTGGGTTTCGTGTCTCTTACACTAGAACTTAAGCTAGAATTATTACTAGTTGCACTAAGCTTATCAGTCGTCGTTGACGCCGCTTTGTCCAGCATTGCGGACGCGACAGCGGCTGTCGCTTTAGTTGTTGTCACAAATGTGAGCGTCGTGTCAGCGCCACTTGTATCATTGTTGTTGTTATTGTTACAGGTGCTGTTGCTCTTTGAGCTGGCTGTGGCACCACTTCTGCTATTATTATTGTTATTGTTGTTGCTCATATTACTGCCACCTGCGCTGCTGCTGGCCGTTGTAATGCTTGTGATGTTGGCAGAAGCTTTTTGCTTTTTCTTCTCTTGCTCCTTGCGCTTCTGTGCCTTGCGCTGACTCTTTCTGATCATATTGTTTGGCGGCGCAGTCGAAGTTGATGGCGTCGCACTGTGCGCCGATGAGCGCGCTGGACTTGGGCTTATCGTTCGTCCTGAGCTTGATGCACCTGCCGTTCCCCTAACGCCACCCGACTGCTTTGGCTGTTGTAATTGCTGTGACTTCTGCTGGTGCGTGGGCGTCGAGGCTGCTGATGATGAAGTCGAAGGCAGCACCGGCACTTCCATTTTTGCCTGCGTCTGCTGGCTGTTCTGCTGACCAGTTGCTTTTGGTTTCATCGTCTTTGTGGGACTAGCTGGAGTCGTATCAGAAGCCAAACTGACGCTCATCGATTTTGATGGACTCTGCAAGAGCGGCTGCTGTGGCTGTTGCAATGGCGCCGATGTATGTTTGATACTAGTTAGAATGCTGATACTCTTGTTGTTGCTGGTCGCTGCCTCGGCCACAGCATTGGCTATAGAAGTAGGCGTGGCTGTACCTGTAATATGATTCGGTAATTGAGCAACATTTTTAAAATAATCAATATATACACCTACTTTGCTTGTTCGCCGACTTGGGGCGCTGTTTCTTGGTCGTTAGCGATTCTTTGAACAGCACGGGGGCACTTGCACTGCCAGCTGCAGATGGCAAATCATCGACATTAGCGTTTATGTTGTCGCCAGGTGACTGTGTTACATTCTCTGAGGGGTTGTCCACTACAAAATTTAGATAATATTTTGAAATTATTACATTCAACAATGGAACGCTTAGTAAGCTACTAAAAACTTATTCTACTACATGTTTCGACTAGGCTGTGTGAGCAGTGTTAAGCACTTAAAATCAATGACCCTAGACTGATCATACATTGACTATTTACAATTGGATTCGTTCGGACCCATAAATGAATATATTTAAGAATCCAATTATCATCATATGGAAATAGGAGTTTGAAGCTTTTTAAATCATGTTTACTCTAACTTCCACATTTTTGAGGGTAAATAATGTAGGAAATTCTTACATATATCTTATAGTTTTTTCTTATTTGCTTTTTTATCTTACCGTCATTGCGCTGCCAAAAGCTGATTGCCTCCGGATTGCCTGAGTGGGCCAATATGTCCTTCACTATGACGCTGACCTTGTCTTCGTCGGTCAATGGGAGTGCTGTTGTCGGAGTTGCAGCTGCAGCTGTACCTTGTTGATAGGTGCCCGCCGGCTGCACTGTCTTCTCCGTTTGCATTTGATGATCCACCATGGCGCCAGTAATTAGAGCGGTTGTGGAGCCTGAATCTGACATACCGGTCGATTGGTAGTGAGGAAGGCTGCTGTCACTTCCCGTGCTCGATGTGAGCGTGCAGTTGGAGTCCTTTTTTACAAATACCGATGAATTGGGATCCAGAATCTCATTTGTGTCTGGATGTATGATGGGTATGGCATGCTTGCGCTCCTTCACCTTTTCAGCCCCAGCCAGCTGGGCAGCCATTGTCAGCGAGGTCGACGAATAGGCTCCAGCCACACCCGCAGCAACAGCCACCGCAGCAGCGGCGCTGGTGTTTTGCAAATGAGGCGGATACGTGTGCAGCCCGCTAGCGGGTGCCGTCGGAGCGGCTGTTATGCCAGCGGCCGCTATAATTGGAGCTGTTGTCAAGCTGGGCTGCTGTACCAGGTTGGCGCAGTATGGCGGCGGAATGTGAAACGCCGGTGTCCCACTAAGGGGAGTGCTGCGCGGATTCATAATGGGCGTAACGGCCCCTGCCGTGGCATTGTTGACCAATGTAGAGCGCGGTGGTGCCCCAAAGGCAAAATATTGCTGATGGGGCGTCGTCGAACGCTGTCCGCCACGCATATTGGCACGGTGTGCCCCATTGCCACCACCGCCGCCCACCGCATTATTATTGCTGTTGCTGTTGTGCGGCGTTGGCGGCAACGCCGGCTGATAGTAGGTTATGGCTTGCTGCTGCCCTGCATTTGCAGCGGGCACAGTATTTACGCCGTGCTGCTGGGCAGACGGCAGCTGTTGCTTTTGCTGAGATGGTGCCGCATAGTAGCCAGCGGTCGTTGCAGAAGCTCCGTTCGGTGCGAATGCCATGACCTGTGCGCCATTCAGTTGTCCGGGATGATTGATAGCCAAGAAGGCTCTCGAATAGTAGGTGCTGGCCCCAGCCCCATTATTGACGGGGGGCGCGATCAGACCAGCTGATTGCGTAAAGTGCGGCGGCAGCGTCGGATTGCTGAGGGCGCACACCAAGCTTGTGTTGCTGCTGGCTGGCGTAAGGACGCCATTCGCATGCGCGTGACCATGACCATGGCTGTGATGGTTATGGCCATGGGCATGTCCCAGCGAGCCGTTGCTGGCGGCGCCACTCAGTTGTAGGGTGGCGCCACCGCTGCTGCCATTACTGCTGCTGCTGGACGAATGCTGCGCGTGGCTCGCATATGACAATGCCGTCGGCTGTTGTACGGGATAGATGATGGACTGCTGCTGTAGGTGATGTTGCTGCTGTTGCTGCAGATGCTGCTGCTGCAGTTGATGCTGCTGCTGTTGTTGCTGCTGCTGCTGCAGCTGTTGCTGTTGCGCTAAGGGGTGGTGATGATGATGAAGACCCGATATGCCGCTCTGCTGTGGTACAAACACTGTGTGTGCCGCCTGCTGCTGTTGCTGCTGCTCCTGCTGCTGGTGCAGATGGGAGATGCGCGCTTGTTGCTGCTGCTGCTGCTGCTGTTGCGGCGGCTGTTGCTGCGACTGGTTTTGATGATGGTGGTGCGAGTGTGAGTGGCCGTGTGACGTCTGGTGGTGCTGGGTCTGGTGGTTGTGGTTCTGCTGGTGTGTTGACTGTGGTCTGGTTCCCTTCCCACCCCCTCCCGTTGGCATGAACATAGGAGGACCTTCGTTGGATCTAAACAGAAGCACACGTAACCCACACACACACACACAGCAATAGCGTGTTTAGTTGTGTGTGCGCGTGCGTGTTTTACGCAGCCCAATAGACAGACAGAAAGAAAGAGAGGGAGAGAGGAGCACACGATCATGTGGGGACAACCACAAGCATCGATAGCGCCATGGAGCAGAACAAAATGTACAAAATTGCATTGTTAGTAAGATGAAAATGGGAAATGGAAAACAATGAAAAGCATTAAAATAAAAGCCAGAGATCTTCGAATGCAGTGAATGATCGTGCAAAAATAAGCATGCAAATTACTATAAAAATATAAAATAAATAAATAAAAAGCTTACAATTAAATGAGATACAAAATCTGAATCACCGAATGTTGTAATTTTAAGAATTTTAAAAGCAATAACATTTGTTTCACCTTAGACTAAATTGATCTCTAATAGTTAATATCAATCCAATCAGTTAGGTTAACCAAAGACCAAGAGACAACATAATTATCAAGTTCATTCAATTGCTTTCAATTTCAATTACAAATGGCAAAACGGAAGCAATGAAATCGAATTTTACAAAATGAATACGAATGAATGTTTACATTTTATTAATAGAATAAAAATAGAGGCAAATTGAGAGCAAGAAAGCACAAAGGTAGCCTTTGCTCTATTAATTTTTGCACTTAATTGAGCTCATGCATTAGTATGATGTCACGTATGGGCGTGTGAAGCACACATACATAAATAAATACAGCTGTTGAGGGCTTACTCTATTATCGACTGCTTTTATCAAAATTTATCACCCACTATTGAGAGATATTGTCACCACTCATAGAAAAACAAAAAGAAATAAAATGTAAAATGGAAGAGAGCCATTATGATGACACACAGAGAACAACAGGTGGCGTTCTTAGTCAGCGACTAAATAAACAGCAGTCACTGTACAATGAATGACTGCAAAAATGAAAAGCAAATGCCGCTTGGTATGGGGCGCTCGGTTGCTGTGTGAGCGATGATGTCCCATCTTCTGCTGCGGGCGTAAGCAATAACTGGCACAAATAGCCACTGAACTGGCTTTCGCGGGTGTACCCTAGAGGAAAACCTGTTTTTGTTTCTTAACAACAGTTACTATAATATTTTCACTGTGCGTCTGTCGGCAAAGAAAAACCGAAATGGAAACCCGTTTGGCCAAAGCTTCGCACTTGCCTTTGTTTGTAAACAAAAACCAGTTGTGGCCGCAATACGTGGGTGTCTGATTGGAGTTTGGTTCTGATTGGCGATAGCAACTATCTTAGGGATTTTCTAGTACATTGTTTTGCAAAGTTTAATTTAATTGAGAAAAAGGATATATTTACTTACCGCTTCCTGCGCTATTTTTACAGCTACTGTCTTGCACCTCCGTTTACTTTGCTGTGACTCTGCCCTTGACGCAGTTGCTTTTGTTCCTTTTCCTTGTATTGTTGCCTGTTGTTGCTGTTGCTTCCCCCACGAGTGCACAAAACAAAGCGACGTGCGTTTGCTTCTTGTATATAGAGTGGCGTTCCACGAAATCTTCACAATTATTACGTTGGGTTCTGTGACTGCAATTTGCTGTAGTACGCAGACTCAAATGATAAATCAACTCTTTCTCGATTTTGCTTCGCTTTGTTTATAATTTTGCGTACTGCCCAAGTGCAGACCAAAGCGTTTTTATTTTTTTTTTTTGTTTTGCGAAAGTAGTTGCGTTTTCTTTTTTTCTTTTACGTGGCCGCGTTTGAATTTTTGTTGAATTATAAACTTTTTGCATGTATAATTAACGAAATGCAAATGTTGATGCACATCGACATTTAAATGGACGAAAAACGAGCACGCACATATATACGTTCAAAATATAGAAATAAGTACTGCTAAAATTTCACGGTAATTTTCTCTATAATTAAAAGAAAAGATAAACGTTTGTTTTAATTTTGCATGTACAATTTTGTCAATTCAAGGGAATATAAGTCAAAGCTTGCTATATTGTTTTCAGTTGAATTTGTTTTTCTCGCTCACACACACATACATACGCACATAGCAAAGCACACACACACACAGAATTTTGTCGAGGCGTTGGTTTTTTTTTTTTTGCAATCATTGCGTTTGGTTCTCGGCTGTCGGTGGGTCGGTTGGCTGCATGGTATGTTTGTGGTACTTACTCGCCGCCCAAAGCTGATGCACTCAAGCACACATCATAAAATTAAAGAAAATTAAAAAATTAGGCTCCACGTGGGGAACACGTCGATTAGGTACTCGCGATGTGTCTTTACATTAGTTCATTGTTTTTCTCCTCTTTTGAGTTTTGTATAATCTATATATTCCTATTACAAATAATTTTGTAAAATGTATAAACGCTACAGAAACACGTCCACTCTTGACAAGTTCACTAACAGAATGTTATCGATTAAGTTGGTTGTCATTGGTGGAACATATGTTTTTCGCGTCAAAAAGCTAACAGGGAACGACCAGTGTGTAACAGAAGTTCACTGTTAATCTGACTTAAAATTACGTTACTAATTACTTTATTCGTTTATGTGTACTACTCAAAATAAAATAAAAGTTGTACAATATTTAACAGTTCACATTTGTCAGAATATGATTTATAAAAATATTTAAAGTACATGTTTGTTTTTTTAAATAATATCTATATATCAGACTACAAAATTTTTCATGACTTAGAAAACTTGCTGTCGATTCTCTTATAAATATCTAGTATTATATTATGTATCACTTATCTTTGATCAATTTTGAATTTCTGAACAAATTACTTTAGAATAAGTCACGATTTCGTAGATAATTAATGTAATGGAATACGGTTACACATTTTCGATTTCAAAGTATATTCAAGATACTGCGCAAGTGCAAAGCAAGTAATAAAAAGCTGGTTGATATAACACACTCTTTTTTAAATAACACACCATTTAAAGAAACTTCAATGTCGTTAATATATACATATGTTGCTGACAAATTATGTAATAAAAAAATGTGTTTGACTTACTTTTTTAATTCTCATTTTCTTTTAAACAGAGGCTTTTGATGTTGCATCAAATATGATTTGATTTATTTTTGTTTACATCCATATGTCAAAAATGCCGGCATGTACAAATCAACTGCATATGTATGTATGAATGTAAGTGTGTCATAAGTGTGTATGAATGTATTTATTTGTGTGCGTATGCGCAGTGTGGCCGCTTCCAACAGAATAGTAAGCACCCTGTATGGTCCTGAAGGAGCTCTGCTCTGGAAGGCTATTTACGCGCCCAATTTTTTGGTGTCATAGTAAAAATTGTTTTTCCCCCATTTCGGCGTTTTATTGGATCTGCTACTAGAGAAGCGACATCGCTGCGCCTCAGCCCGGTCTTCATTTTATATATATAAAGATATATATATATATATATATATATATATATATATACATATGTGTATTTACATACATACATACATATATCATATCTTATCATAGTCACATGCTACTCTTGCTGAAGGCTTTTTATCACATTGCCTGTCTTTTCACTTTGAGCCCTGCTTATGGCCAGCCAGAAACTTTAATTCTTACAACAAAACAGACTTGATATAAGCCCATTGCCATTACAAAGGCTGCCGCAAAACAAATATAATATGTAAAGTTTGAAAGCAACCACAATGAACACAAACCGCAAGCCACATACAAAGCTCCCACATACACACACATTTTTTGGGTGATTGAAATTCTTTAAAAAAAATTTTACTTTTTATTGGGACTGTTGAAGCTGTAGAATATATATTTTGAATATAGCAATATCTCTTGAGCGACATCTATTTTGAAAATACGTACTAAATTATTTTTAAATTATAATTCTCTTATTACAGGATGACATTTGCGGATAAAGCGTAAGAAAAACATCAAAGTATTTCAATTAATAATAAAAAACCCCTAAATAATAATAAAGCGTGCCCGTTTTGTCTGAGTGTAAAAAAATACTAAGCACATAAAAATCCTAAAAAATACCAGAAGCTGTACCAAAGTAGTGTTACCTATTGGAATTTGCGCGGCACTCAGTCTGAGGCCGAAGCTTGTTCCTGACGCGCGTTTCATGAGCCGTGGCGTTCAAAACGCTATTTTCCGTTTCATTCTTTTCCGCACGCATATATTTGGAGTTAAAAAAAAAATTACAACAGAATTGCAACAACAACATTAACATCCGATTTGTTTATAATTAAAAATAAAAAAAACTTTTGCTTATACAATTCAATAATTATCAATTTAAAAACTGTGAAATGAACAACAAAAAATAAAAAGAGCACGTTTCAAACGTTCCCTTGCAATGGGCATAGCCCATTTAAAAACATTTTCTTTTTTTATATACATATATATTTTGAATAAAAATAAATAATCGCATAATGCAAAATAATTAACGTATATATAGTTAAAAAGTATAATTATTAGAAAGATAAACAAAGTGAAATTTGTGCAATAATTAAAAACAATTTCTATAAGAAATTTGCTAAGCGACTGCAAATTTAATCAATATCATTAAATATGTAGTTAGTAAAATTAAATAAATTATAAACGCAAGACAATAAAAATCTGAAATATTTCGTAGACTAAACTAATTGTAGCCAAGTCTAAAAATATTAAGAATCAATACGAAGTCTGTTTAAGGCCTTGAATTGGAGAAGCAAAGATTTCAATTCATTTGCCGCCAACTCTAAGATAACTCCTCACACCCACCAAGACAGAAAGAGAGAGGCAAAGAAAGAAACAGATATAGGAGGAGTCAGAGGAAGGGAGAGTGGCAGCAGCCAGAAGAAGTGGAATTAATTTGAATTAAAGCAAAGCCCACCTGAAACTTGTACCCAATAACACCTGCCGAAAACTCTTACATCCAAAAGTACACCCACGCAAGCGCATGTTCAGCGCCATCAACAACAACAATAACAGTAACAACAGCAGACAAGTTCTTCGACATATTTGATTTTTCATTTTTGGTCGCTGGTCATTGGAAAATAAGGATATATATAAAACAGCAAAAGTATTAAATCAAAGCTTCGGCATGGAAACGCCTTCAATGTGGATAAAAACGCGTCGTCAGGAACAAACAGAAACATCAGCAGCAGCAACAGCAGCAGCAACAGCAACAACTATCGCAGCCATGAGTAGATCCAGGATAACAACACACGCAACAACAACTCAAGGATTAAACAGCATTTGGTTGCATTTTTATGCTTTTGTTGCTGTTGTAACTGTTGCAATGCTGCTAAATTGCCAGGTCTGTCAAGGTGAGTAAAGCATTCTATGACTATACATGTGTGTGTGTGTGTGTGTGTGTGTGGGGGTGTGTGGGTGAATGTGTTTCATAAGTCGTTGCTGTCGGAGATCATATAGAAACGCAAGTGCATCTTAGTCGCTATGTTGAAAACTTTTTAATATTTTGAGCTCTAGACAATATTTGAAGAGTCTTCAACCAATTGTTGAACATAATTTAGACATTGACAATAAAAAACAATTATCCATAAGCTCAACTCAACTCAACTCAACTCAGCTCAGCTCTGCTCAGCCCAGGGTCTCAATCCTTCAAAATTGCTCAAGTACAATTGAAGCAGTCATCAAGTGTTAGTTTCACAAAATAACGAACACCCAAACCTCAACAATTTCAACTCTGTTTGCGTTTTAAACAAATAATGATGCGTCATTTCCATAGTTAAAAATTTCATAGATCTTTTATAACAGCTTCTTTGCAAGCTTGTGTATGACTGCTGATAATTATGACACAGGTGAACATAAAAAGTTATTTAAATTTGATATGCGAATATGGAATTCTTCATATATTTTTGTTAAAATATTATTCCACTTGCAAAATGAAGCACTAAAATAGTGTTTTAATAAATAAATATATATATAAAATATATATATATATATAATAAATATATATATAATATATAATAAATATATATATATATATATATATTTTTTTTTTTTTTTTTTCTTTTATATAATGAAAGCAAATCTAATTTTAATTTGTTGACTATTAAATTGTGTTGGCCTGTGTACTGTTATTAAGCTTAATTTATTTATAAATGTCAAGAAATTGCGAGATTCGTAATAAGTCTTGAGTAAAAGAACGTTATTATGTTTCTCACGAAAGAATCATTAGCAAAATATTATTACATTAAATACTCTAATAATAGCCCAAAAAATAATTAAATGGTATTTAGAATAAGATTTTAAATGTTTGAAATACTAAGCACGAAAGAACATATTTCTTTGAAAAATATTTTAAAAAAAATTGTTAATGATAGACATTTTGAATGAATGATTATAAGCTATAAATAGTTAGAACAGAAATTTAAACGAAACAGCTATTTTAACTTTATGCCAATTAGATAATTGAATATCGAGACAATGAACAATATGAATTTTCATAGAAAGTCGCGTATTAATATGGTTTGGGCTGTGCCAACTTAGTGCTTTTCTTTTGTGCCTCTCATTGCACAGAGCACATGGCCAATTAAAAAACGTTACTATGGCTTAAGCCAACTTAGCGAATAGATGCCACTAGATGTGATTTTTAATAAAGTAAAAGCCGGCTTAAATAAATGATAATTAGGTTTAACGAGCAACATTCAGCGAGCTCATTCAACACATACTGCATGCTTGCTGAGCTTATAAGCATAGTTGAAGTGTTCAGTATATATATATATATATATATATATGTTATGTGTGTCTGTGACAAGATTTCTATTTTTATGTTCACTTAGCATTTATGCGTAAAGATTTTCAGTTTTAGTTTTGAGTTCCAAGCTTAAAGAATAGCCATTGTTTAGCTACACAGTAAATACATGGGCTTTGGCCAGTAAATTATCATAATTAGCTAACAGGTAACAGTCAACGTTGGCCCATGAGAAGGCAATTTTGGTTCAATGAACCGCTGAAATGGTTGGCCTGGTCACGCTATTGGTCACTTCGTTGTTTTTCATTCTGGGCATTTTACTGCGACTTTATCAATGTAAAGTGCCTCAAAACTCAACTCCAATTCGATTTAATACTAAATATGTATGTATATGTATGTGAATCTAACTATTTTGTATTCAAAAATGCTAATGCATTCAATATTTATGGTTTACTTTCTATATAAACATCGAATTATATTAGATTAGCTTTGCCAGAGTTTTTTATTCGCGTTCTCCGATTCGATCCGACGATTTTGGTATGCCTGGTTGGCTTGTGCTAAGTTCTATTATTTGATATCTATGGAGACTGTCGAAAACTCCTGTACTTTTCACTTCCTATAAAGAGTTTACTTTGATTAATCATGCTATAATTATATTTTAGATTGAATTCGGATAATCCTTTAAATACTTAACTGAGCCGCATTTTATCGACTGCCGTTGTTTTGGCTCTATATATTTGCATTGTTGGCATTATTTATTAGGGCCAGAAATGATTCGAGCATTCGCATTATGCTAATCCCTGCGATAAGACATTAGACAGAGGGCAATGAACCGCTAAGAGCTAAATCATTCATATCGATGCGAATGAGCTGCTGGCGAGCGTTTGCTTTGCTGAGACAACGCAGTGCGAGTACTGCCAGGCAGCAAATGGAGTGATATGGAAAACTGGTTGACGATTGTCTACTCATACTTGGCACACAATTCCCACAAGCGCACAAGCACACACACACGCATACTAAAAACTTGGCCCAAAAGTAAGACAGCAAGAGCTGGTTGCGGCTGGCGCACAAACAGAAGTGACTCGGCAGCTGGGTCAGTCAGCCCATATGCCGCTTACGTAATACAAGTCTTTTTGGAGAGTGAGATAGAGAGAAGCTATATATATATGTATACATACATATTTATATATATATGTATAAACATAAGCTCGAAACTATTAAAAAAAAAAAAACAACTGAAAAGCGCAGTCGCAGTCCGCAGTTGATGTGGCTGTGGCTTTGGCTGAGACTGAGCTTAGCTGCATTGGCATGCATTTGTTCGTCTTGGTGGCTAATTAACATGCTGCCAATATGAGCAGCAGCAGGTAACTCGCAAAAAACAAAAAATGAAAGTGCGTCTGTAGCATTACGAATTCCAGCTCACAAACACTTCATATATATGTGCTGATTTAGAGCTATATATGTATGTATATATAACAGCAGCCTGCGTGCTCAGTGTGTACAATGGCAATATTGAATAACGACTTGTCGTGAGCTCAACTGAAATAGTTTTGAGTGTTTATAGATTTATAAATGTTGATTGTCTGCCTAACTTTCAAATGCAATATTTTAGTCTAAAATAACCTAGTCAAGTGAATGTAGTCAGGGCTGGCAGCACATCCCAATATCGAATAGTTACCGATCTGTAGTTCGTCATATTATGTGTGTAAATAGTGATTTTACTATTCACCATTTAAATATTTCATTATCATTCAAATGCAATTTTATATAAATATATATATATATATATATATAAATAATATAATTTGCTCTTCATAGTTGCTTGGTTTTTTGAATGCTTATCAAAATAGCCTGCATATTTTTAGGCTAAGTCAATAAATAAAAGATGAAACGATAATAGCTTTAAATTGGATCAAATCATCTAAAATAAAAGCGTGTATTTAAGCAGGAGGCTTTAGCAGCCAGCGCTTAAGCTATAGTTAGTAATAGTTTTAATTAAGCCTAACGAATATGAATATATAAATAAACAGTCAAAGTCTAATGTGTCATATTACGGGATAACACAGAAAACTAAAGACTAAAGGATCTTGAAGACTTTGTAATCTCTTATTCTGCCACGCCTCCTAGAATCGTTGAAATAAAAAGTATTTGATGTGACCAAAAAGGTCAGCAACAAGCTCGAAGCCTGTAAAGTCGATGATAAAATATTTAATAATATGCATATAGGTTAGATTAGATTAGCACCCTTTCTAGTGGTGTTTCAAGGGAGAGTCTAGAGTCTTCGAGAGTGAAGATATAACTTAAAATCTCATTTTCATGTTTCACTCCGTGAAAGAGTTTTAAATCAATATATATATATACTCTTCTCTCGAACCTACGTCTTCAGTTATTAGCTCTGGCTTCGCATGCTGCATTTGCACCTGGCTTTGAAGACATCAGACAAAAGATATTAAATTGTATGAAGTCGCATATTGAACCTTAATTAGGTAGTTAAGGTTATTATATTGTTGCAGTCGGTCGGTTGACAATAAGCTCCTTGTGCCTTTGTGCTGGTCACTTGCGAGCTATTCAGTGTATTGAAAATGGTTACCTTGGTGGCAGCTCGGCAGCTCGTCAGCTTGGCAGCTCCAATTGAATAGTTTGCATCGCCAATTGAATAAAATAGCATGAATGCAGTTGGGTTACACAAAATTGTTGTTGGGCTTTGATTTTGGCATTGAGATTGGGGCTTGCGATCGTCGCAATTGCGCTGACAGGCTTATCGGGTATTTGCAGTCAACGGCGCTTAACAAACGATGGCCATAAAACTAAGCGCGCAAACTTCCAGCAGCCAATGTAATCTAATTCGCACCAGCCACTCACTCAGCGTGAGCCAGTGCGGATGCTTGGGGCTCGGGTCGGTCGGTGAATGCTGTGGCTCTGGAACTGAATCTGGGCCTGGGTCGGGGTCTGAGTCTGAGTCTGGGCATGTATCACTTTTCACGTGTGTAGTTCTAATGCCGCGCAGATTGTTGAGCAATTTGCAGAGATTAAATTAGCTGGAGCGTGCGTTGCCAAGCAAGAAGCAAACCCCGACGTTTTATTTGGGTTGTTGTTCTTGTTGCGAGTGTTGATTCTGGTTGCCGTGAAGGCTACATGCCGGTGCCTGTGGTTGCATATGAAACCACCACCGAAACTGGCTGCGTGCAGAGCAAAGTCTGCGCAACTTTTGTGTGGGTGTTAATGCGCCACGCCCCTGCCCTCATCTCACCAGCGCCCGGCTCAACGCCCACCTAGTGGGCAAAGCATTTCTCACTCTTCCTCCTTCTCTCTTTCTTTCGCATCTTGTATGAGGCTACCGCGTAAAAATTTCTAATCTGTACTCTGGATTTACGAATTGTACAGCTTTCTGCTACACAAGTTTCAGCTTCCAACTGCCAACTGCCAACTCTCAATTCTCAACTCTCAGACCACGAGCGGACTCCCCGTCGAGCGCTGCGAAACTTTGTGTACATATTTGAGTTTCATTTCGTTTGTGGTTTGGTTTTTAGGCAACATGAAGTCATAAAATTGAAATAAATATAAATGCGAGCAACGCTTTCCACTGAGTCAGTCACGCCCCTTTCTCAACCACTAGGGGAAACGGGCGATTGGCGTGTAGCTTGCAAATCTCCCACGAGTGTTGGCTTACCAAGAAGCAATTGAAGCTCAAAGCCGGAAAGAAACAAATGATATGTTTGGGACCAAAGATTAAATATTGTTGCGTTGTTAAATGAAATTCTCCCACGTTAACATATACATATATGTACGTAGTAATCGGATCAGAAGTAAAATGAAGCAACCCGGAACAGGGAAGTGAATATGAAAAAAACTTTATAAAATTTTTATTTTTATATATTTAAAATATTATAAAATGATAAAAGTCGATAGTTAGGTAATCTATAAATATCAAACCAATGTCGAACCTTTTGTCCTTAATATATATAATTGTCCTTCACTTACAAATTCTACCTGGCCTCCCGTATAGCATATATATAAGGGAGTTTCAGTTCGTCCACAAATGTAATTCTCAAACAGTTCAGCCAAGTTTTACTAGAAAACCACAGGCCAGAGTCGACTTAAGCATACTTACCTGGCGTAGAGGTTATCCGTGATCATGAAGGCGGTTCCTCCGGAGTGAGGCTTGGTCATTGCACATTCGGCTGAGTTGACCTCTGCGATTATTCCTAATGTGAATAACTCGTTCGTGTAATTTTTGGTAGCCGGGAATGGCGTTCGCGCCGTCCCGACATATATAAATATATTGAAAAATAGTTATAATAAATTATAAAATATATAATATAAATATAAAATAATTATTAAAAACCTAGTGTATAAATCATTTAAAAGGAAGCAAGAGAAACTAATATTAAGCAACAAAAATATAATTCTGAAATAAACTGAGAAATGAAAAGAAAGAACTAGATAAATCCCAAAGAGAAAGATTTTACCAGATTATATTTATTCTCCTCTCTACTTACAACAGACAACTGTCAGAAATTTTTCAAGTAACATCTGGATTGTATTAAAATATGATTGAATTGCATTCTATTTAATAACTTTGCTTGTGAAAAAGCTCAGACGTATCGTGTACATTTACAATGTATAAATTCATCATGACTTAGGAAGTGTGTAATCAATCCACGATATTTGAAGAAATCTTTCCCCATAATCTGAAATAATACATATATTTTGATATATATTAACTAAATTTCAAATTGATTCCAAAGTCCATTGTGAATAAAAAGCTAAAAACTCCAATAAATTTCCATGTATCTTCCATCAGTTGTACGAATGACACAGACGCATTCGTGAGAAAGGGTATTAACAAGTGTAATATAAATAAACACTGAGTCAGTGATTACCTTTGGCTACAGTTGACCTAGCCGAATCATCGATCAATAGCAGCAGCCACTGAGAAGCAGCGTCAAGTCGTAGGCAATCTTCGGACAGCCGATGCCATCGTAACAATTTCATTTGATTCTGTTCATTAGCTGTTTTCCGACATCCTTTCGCGTTTGTCTTATTTATCATCATTTATTTAAGCGACTCGCTGCTGTGGCACGCCTTTAAGCTCGTGCCCAAAGAAAGGAGTCCGAAAATTGTCGCTGTCAGATTACGGTGCAATATTGCTTCCAGTTGCCATATCCTGCTGCCTTTCCGTCTAAACTCAAGCCGAGGACGACATAGACGCTGCGGACGTGCGACCCCCTTTTTTTTTGGCTTTGACACAAGCAACAATTTACTCGGTTTCAGGTTAAAGTCATATCGTTAGCATTAACGCTTTTTGATTTTTATTGAGTCAGCTAAATTTTATTCGATTTGCCATCCATACACATACACACGCACACGTACACACAATACAAATACTTATACACACACGCACGCACACAATCACGTTTGGCACGCATCCCCTGTGACAGCAGGGCAGTGCGGCATAGACAGCAGCGCTCGTGGGGGAGGAATATTTTCGAGCTTTAATGATGTTGGGCGACCAACCAATGAACCCGCCGGCTTGTCAGGCATTTTTGCTTGGGCAGTGGCGCAGACGGTGGTGCGGAGCTGGTCGGGTAACCTGTTTTCCGAGTCTATTTGGGAAGTAAATGAAAATTTGATTTGGAATTTCGTGTGCGTCGTGCGTCGAGCGTCGAGCGTCGAGCGTTGCGCTTCGTGCAGATCCCCTCTTCATGATAATGTTGATGACGACGTCAAAGTCGAAGATGGGCATGTGATAAAATAAATTACGGGCAGATTAGTGCGAATTTAATTATCATTTGTTCCTTTGATGTAGCGACGAGTAAATAAGTAGAATAAATACCGTGCATAAAGATTATAGGAAGCAGTTCCCGGCGTGTTATTTATAACTTCATTATCTCTGGCTCTCGGCTTTCAACAAGCAAATTGCAATAAATATCCTGGATTATAACTTTTTTTATGTATGCATAGAAATATTAGAGTCAAAGAAAGTATTGCCTACTTTTTAGATTCTACTCACTGAAATTCGCAAACAGTTCTAGCATCTCGGCAAAGGAAACCCCAGGCTAGAGTTGAGTTAAGCATACTTACCTGGCGTAGAGGTTATCCGTGATCATGAAGGCGGTTCCTCCGGAGTGAGGCTTGGTCATTGCACATTCGGCTGAGTTGACCTCTGCGATTATTCCTAATGTGAATAACTCGTTCGTGTAATTTTTGGTAGCCGGGAATGGCGTTCGCGCCGTCCCGACCTATATAATAAATACGATATCGTCTGATTTAATATCGTAATATCAGGTTTAAACTGTGTAATTATATGGCTGTTGTGAATCTTTGTGTGTTTGTCACATATTGTTGACCGAGCGTAAAGGCCTTCCTTAAATCGGCTTTGCTTTCATTGAATGCCGTTGTTGGTTACCAGAGGTTACCGATTTCGAACTCCGCGTCCGTCGTCCATTTGTTTCGATGACAAGTGCGTGAAGGACGATACGACGCACATAGCTTGTGCGATGGATGAGGGATGATGTTGTGGCAAGCGTTTTCGGGAATGCCAACCCTTTGACCGGCTTTGATTATTGTCCTAGTGTACGAAATTTACGTGCGCTGCTGCTATTCCCCTTTTGGCAACGTAATACCCATGGTAACCAGTTAATTTATAGAGCTTAAACTGTCTGATGAGAAGACGCAAATGCTCACAGAGATTTGTTGTATTTTTGATATGCCCGAGTTGTCCTGGGCTTAAATGTGATTATTGTTATGGCAGCGCGAACATCTTACCCTAAACGAATATTTTTCTGGCTTTACAGTTGTTTCCCTTTCAGTATCTGGGTCACAGTCGTGCAGCCAAAATATAAAAAGACATTTCTTGCCTGGCAACGTTCACGCGCTTGTACCGTATCAGCTGTGGAACATCTTATCAATATCAATCGCAATGATGAAATATTTATCAACAGACAGCCGCAGTCTGACACTCGGGCAGTCAGGCAGAAAGATAGCCATGGACAGTTGACTATTATTTGGTCGGCATGCAGCAGCATCGGGGCTCCTGTCCTCCTGTCAATTCCCATCCGTTTCTAACGGCCATCCAACATTATTAACAAACAACAACAACAAGAGTGTTGCGGTCGAAGACTTAGGCTCGAGCTGAGACGCTGTCCCAGCCTCGGGCCAGTCGCCAGCCTTTATGAGTGTTTCATTGAGAGCGGGTGTAGGCACGCAGCCGGTCAGAACAGCAACATCCACATCAACGTCAACGTGCTCGTCATCACATTGTATAAATATCCTCGAGCACGTATATTTCATGGAGACACGTGCTGCATGTTTGCGGGCCGGTCCCAATCGTCAAAGATTAATGCACGCATTAGTGGATTTAATGCATATTACGCTGAGCGCACGTCCCCCTCCTGTCGTCCTCATCCTCCTCATCGTTCTAGTCGCTGTGTACGTTGTTGCGTTTGCCATTTGAGTGGATATTACTATTGCCATTGTCATTGCCATTGCTGCTGCTATTGCTATTGGCGTTGTAGTAGCCGTAGTCTTGGTTACCATCGTCGCCTTTGTCGCCAATACAATCAGGACATTCTGGGAAATACCCTGGTATTCATTCATTGCAAAAAAAAAAGCTGTGTCACTTGAAAGGAGCGCCGCTCGCAGCACTGCAACTTACTTACACCCTTGGCTGCAGGTGGTATATTTAATGAATTCCGCTAGATAGATCCAATTGAACATGAAATATGCCAAAGAGAGCTTGTAAGTCAACATGAAAATACATTTCACTTTTATTTTTCTTAAGCTTTTGTAATTGTTCAACTGTATTTAAGAGAGCGAGTTTTTTTGTCAACATGACAATAAATTTTTTTATTTATCTTCCTTAGCTTATTTAATAGTTCGACTCTAGTTAAGAGAGAGTTTGTTTGTCAAAAGGCTTTTTATTATTATCTTCCTTAGCTTTTTTTTTTTTAATAGTTCACCTCCACGTAAGTTAAAATGTAAATAGGGCAGTTCGCGCGTAATAATCTCATTATTTGACTTAAGCAAACGTCTGGATATGTTCATGTGAGAGCTTAATTAAAGTCTTAATTAGTTCGTCGTATCGCTTTACACTAATTATAAATTTCTAAATGAAGTTTGCATGCAGATGCAATATTTGGTTAGAATTTCCAGCGCAATTCCCCCTTTGAGCATTAGCATTGAATTTCAATATATTTCATGGTTTTCAATCAATTTCATGGCAAAGTCACAGCGGGGTAGCAGCAACTCCCAATGGACCTGTCAAGGGTTTAGCAAACAGAGTAGAAGTCTGCCATCATCGACAATATCATCAGCATCAGCATCAGCATCAGCATCAGCAGCAACATCATCAGTTTCAAAGCTATGCTCATAATGAGTAGCTGCTTTATTTGAAGCAAATAGTAGTCCACTGAAGGTAAGAACAGCGTGCTGGCAGGGTAGGCAGCTCGGGGCATGGAATGGATTCAGTGAGATACGAATTGTACATTGAATTGAAGTCTAAGCCGAAACTGAAACTTTCTGCAACGTTCACAAATTGTGTGCTACAGTTTTGGATTAATTTATAAAGCAACTGACGCTTTGTGCTTGTGCCTGGTGTACTTCAAGAACCTGAGGATTATGAATTACCAACTACAGCTTCAGTGCTTTGAATAAATGTCGTTGTTGCTGACTGAATGTCTGTGTGTGTGCGTGTGTGCGACTGTAAAAGTTACTTAATTATTTAGCTCTGTCCAAAGTTGCCAAATAACTGTTTTTTGATATCTCTGCAGGAGCAGGACGAGCTCCACCGGAACCCTACTTCGGCCGCTACATCGGACAGTTTACGAACTTTGCGCATGGCATTAAGGTGGGTAATCATCAACTTGGCTTCCAGAAGAGAAATCAGAAATTTTTTTCTCTCTGTTTTTTTTTATTTATTTATTTTTGCAGGGCTCCATATATGCCGTGGACGAGTCAACGCTGTTTGTTAAGTCCTTTGCGTACGATGGCACCGGCCCGGATGCGTTCTTCTGGGTGGGCAAAACGGCTAGACCATCGCCCGAGGGCTATATAATACCCTATCCGGAGGAATATATCGGCTCGTATGTATCGCTGGCGCTGTCCTAATGCAGTGAAATTGGTTAACATTTTTTTGGGGTTTCAGCATTGGGCGGCCACCCGAGCGCATCGGGCCATTTCCTAACACTCGGCGTCTGCATATGCATGTGTGTGTGTGTGTGGGCTTGGCTGTGGGTGTGAGTGTGGGTGTGAGTGTGGGTGTGGGTGCGTGTTATGTATCCTTGCAGATTTTACGTTACGCACGCCTGACAATGAAACCACTTTTAAAAATTAAAAAACATTTTTCATCTTGGCTGCCATTTGCGAAGTCGCCTTCGTTCCGTTCGCTTAATGCTTTATTGTTGTTGGTGTTGTTTCTGTTGTTGGTGTTGTCGCTTCGTTGCCTCCTAATGCGAAAAACTCATTTATTTCTTTACATTAGATCTGCGGTCATACGTATGTATTGTATTTTGCGAACATGTGTATGTGTGCTCGGAAGCTTGTGGCATTGGCAACAGCCCACAACAACAACAGCAAACAATGAAAGCCGCTGCTACCGCAAGTGCACGCCCAAGCGAGACAGACTGAGTGCGCGTAGGAGCGAGTGAGGTAGCGAAGAGAGAAAGTATAAAAAGCGAGTACATTTTAGCCGCATTCTGTTTGTATTTACTTTAAGTCCTCCCAAGCACAAGGTTATGCCACACTAGTGCGAATTTTACTTACCTTGCTTTCTTCTCAGCACCTTCCTTTCTCCTTTCTCTTACCTCAGCCTCTGCCTCTACCCCAGCTTTTGTTCATCCTGCTTAGCGCATACCAGAATTGCCGGCTACTTGAACTGCACTAAGTCCGGCTGAGCTGCTGAGCCAGCTCCAAACCGTGCACTGACGCAGCGCACACAATTTGACGTCATTTGCTGCCTGCTTAAGCATTGCGCACTTAGCAGCGACGCAGTTTTCATAATCATTATCATTTAGATATCATTGCTGGAATAGTCACCTCTTAGCTCATGCCAAGGTAAAGGTAAAGCATATACACTTGCCTTTGACATTCAGTCATGTCCCCCGAAACACTCAAAGCTGGCATACCGAAGCGTCTATCCTCGTTCAGACCAATTTTCAAGAAAAAATCTCAGGTTGAACTACCATAAGATAACAATCATTCTATGCACACAAAGAATACATAAATTTATACATGCGTATGTAAAAATTCCTTTTATACCCTGAACCCATTCAGAAAAGCAAAGCAAAGCAAAGCAAAGCGTGCAACCGCCAGGATGAAGCGTGGTTTCTCTGTGTAACTGTGATAAACTTATACAATATAAAAACTGAAGTTTCTTTTTCAATATCTCGTATTACAACATTTTTTGAATTTATATTTTAAGAAAACTACATATATACCAAAATTATATATATATATATATATATATATATATATATATATATATATATATATATATATATTTCATTTATAAAAGTCAATAAAAGTCAATAAAAGTCAAAGCAATGCGCCTGAGTGTATATGTTTTCTGTTTTCTTTTTGTGGGTGCGTGTATGTATGTGAGTGTGCATTGAACGTAGAATGCTGGAACAGCAGCTTGATGCGGAGTCAGGGTTCTCCCCAACGATTCGTGTGTAATCTTTTTTGTGGTTCATGTATTTCAAATTTGCTTTGTAAAAACTTGATTCCTTCAGTTGTAGCGATATCTTAAGCACATAAAATGAATAAATAATGTTTTTATATAACAAGCATGAAATATTGATTATTAGGTAAATAATATTTTAAAAACATTGCCCAAACTGGTGGCATGGCAATCAAGTCATTTGTGTCCTATTAGAATTCTCATTATACGAATCTTGAGTTTTATCGCGATGAAAATCTTACTGCGAATGGATGAATGCGATTGGTAAATTTGTCCTTCCGATAAACTGAATGCTTTACTTCTCATACAAAGAGTAACAAGACATGGGTACGGTATGACATATGCCCATCATTCTTCATACTTATCTCATATGACTTTATTGGCAATTTGCAACACAATTCGATTTTAAACTGAAATTGGAAACATTCTTAAGTCGTTTCGGACTCGAGTCGAACCGCTTGAGCATGACAATTTGACAGATTCTCTCTTTTATATATGACTTTTCTAGATATTTAATTATTTTCAGTTTTGGTGCACAGAAAGGACTTTGAAACTTTGTGCTCGCTGGCTTTGAAACGCTTTCTACATCCGGCTTAGACCTTTCTCCTGCCAAGAGGTTTGTGCTCCCGCTTGACGATGTGCACGGGCAAACGAGTGTATGTGGCCCCCATCTCCGCCTCATACTACCCGAATGAAAATAAAAACCCTGCGGCCCACACCCGTCGTCAGCTTCATATTGTAATCGACTTTAATGCGTTTCATTGTTGATGCCACGTGCCGAGCTTTATTAGTTCAATGTATAACATTGGCATGCCTCATCCCCATTACAGCGCCTCAAAAGCATATCGCGACGGTACTACTGAGCCTCTGTGTGTGTTTGTATGTGTGTGAGTGTATGTGTGTATGTGTGTATTTGTGTATCTGTGCATAAATATGGGGTGGCACCGTAGTTCCTGGTCGGAATGAGACGCGCCGCGACGGCGATTGCACGCTTTTACGCTTTCAGACTCACACATTACCCGTGCCACCACATGCCAAATGCACCTTCTTTAATGTGTAATGTGGGGTGGCAGGTGGGCGCAAATGATTGCTGTATTATGTGGCGCCGTTACTAAGTGCTAACCATAGCATACATTTGGGCGAACTAATTGCGCGCATTTATTGTGTGTAATCATTTAGAAGCTTATTTATATTTATAGATGTATGCAGATCTCAATATGTATGCATAAAGAGAGATGGAGCGAAAGAGAGAGAGAGAGAGAGAGAGAGCGAACGATGATCTAAATTCAATTGACAAAGCTGCTGTACTGCAACCTGTCTGATTATTAATAATGTCAGCTGACTTCCAAGGAACAAACTAGAGTTAAGAGAATTCACTTGGGCCTGCATCTTGAGCGCCTGCCAATCAGCTTCAATTATATAGCCTAGCTTTTAGTTGAAGAGCTGCTGACAGCACTGCTCACTTCTTTTCATACTCTTATGTATGTGTGTGGGTGTGTGTTTGTGTGGGTGTATGTGTCACAATGGATGCATCGAGCATAAGTAATTAAATTAGAATTTTTTGAGAAGCATAAAAGCGGCTGTGACGCGCATCTGATTAACGCCCCATTGCCATGACGATAACGACGCCCGTCGGCTCTTGCTCATTTGCTCATTTGCATTTCCAGCAAATTGTACAATGGCCACTGCAATTCCACCCTCCTGCAGCCGACGCTTGGCAGTGCTCTCGATGAAGCTGATACTGATTTATGCTGATCTCATTAAAATGTGTTGCATGGCAATGTGGCAAAACGAAGTTTTTAGTTTTTATGCCCATTGTCAAGCCCTGTCAATGAGAAAGTGTTGGATGGAGAGCCCACAGCCCAGGCCCATCATTCATTGTGTTAATGTTAATCAACGCTGACAAGGCAGCCGCAACGCGCGAAAATGCTTTTTGCTGTTTCTGCCAACGGCTGATGTTCGCTTTTAATGCCGTTAACTTAATTAATAAGCGAAAAAAAAAAAAAATCATATTCAGACCTGGAAACAACTCGACAAAACGGGCTAAAGCCTCAAGTAGTCACGCCTGTTGCTGGCAGCTTCACGCTTTGGCACCTTTAAAAGTGCCAATGCCTTTTTGCCATTATTCAGACGAAAGAAAAAATAAATTGAAAAATAGTCAATCTACCTATAAAAAAAATGCTCTCAATCTGAAGTCGTGTAAATTGTAAATTTGTATTTATAAATAACTATCCAAGCTAAGTTCATATTGGTTAAGTAATATTCGTGCTATCCAAGTTTATTGGCCGTCAAATATTTAACAATCAGATTGACAATTAAAATATTCGCTTGATGTTGAGCAATAAATATAGAAATCATGAATTTAATATTTTATAGCAGACTAAAAAAAAACGTTTGATAAATTCTATTTTGGGGTTGGGATCTCTTAGATGTTTTCTCCGGGCTTAATCCGATTAAAACTGATTGTGGTTGAATAAAAGAAATTTATTTCTTCGGGTATAGTTCGACCAACAAGTCGATAGACGACATTTAAAACATTTGAACATTTGCTTCACAATATCATATTTACTTAGAATAACAATTTAGCTACTATAAACATTTAAAAAATAACAATAATATTATTGAATGCGGCACATTATACAGAGCAACTGCTGGGGTGCAAGGTATCCACCGGGAGGCGTGACGCATAAATCATTCCACGAATTTCGCCCTCACCACACATTTTATATTTTCAGACAAATTTAATTGAGTGGTCGTTGCCAGGGACTCATCTGGCTTGGTGCTGGTGCTGGTGCTGGTGCTGTTCGTGACGTAGATGGGGTGCGCAGCATCACCGCCGAAAATTAAGCATTCATAATAATTTGTAAAATAGATGGGTGTATCTCCGACGCTCTTTTGGGGGAGGATGATTGAGCTGTGCTGTGTGGGAGGCACTATGTCTCGATTGCCGCTTGCTGTTTGTCTGCTGACTTGGCTGGTTTCATTGCCTCCATTATGGGCCAGCCGCGCGATAGTTGTAGGCTTTTGCAACGCAAGCAAATGTGAAATGTCAGCTAGCAAAAGGCACAAAAAGAAAAAATGTGGCTGAGCAACAAGTTGCTCCAACTGTGAACGCAGCCAAGTCAATAACTAGTGATTGACACACTGAACTCTGGGCTAGATTTGCAGTAGCTCTGCGCTTTGGCTGTGGTCTCCAGACAAACAAACAAACTGCCTGCAGGACAGAGGACAGAGTGAGGCTTTCAAACTAATTGGGCGAAAGTTCGTCGCTTTGTGCGTGCGTGTGTGTCTGTGTGGGTGTGTCTGTGTGTGTTTGTAGCACCATCAAGAACAAATAACAATAAGAAAATCGATAAATCCTTATGGATTTCTGTGTGCTGAGTGCATCAATGTATCTGAATCTTGAGCCCGCACACAGCAACAGTAGCAAAAGGAGCTCAGTAACTCAAACAAAGTGCGATACAAACAAACATATTTGCAATGTGAAAACCGTAGTCAAAGGCAAATAGCAGCTCAGGGGAGGCGGCGGCTGCTGTGAGCCTTGACAGCCGGACGAAATCAAAATGAATCTATCTCAGAGCCACGCAGATACACACATTCGTGGCGCTGTTGACACAGAACCATTCAATTTGTTTTGGGCTCATTAAAGGTCAACGCAACATGCCACCCTCAGCCCGAATGCCCTGTCGAGGGTGTAAATTAAGTGCTTAGCCGTGTCCAATGTTTAATGTCGATTGCGGCCTGTCTGACACTTGTTACGCAGTACACAAGCTGACGAATTGACTGACTGACAGACACTGGTTGACGCCTTCACGTGTTATATTTTCCTTCTCACTGAACTCAAGAGCAATTGAACGCATTAACGAAAGACTGATACTAAATATAACATTACACAGATATAACGAGTCTATTGACTTTAATATGCTCAGATGCTTAGATTTCAAATATAAAACTGAAACTAAAACAAAGTATTTTATCGCACTGAACGAGGCTTACTTTGCTAATTTATTTATCTAACGATCACTTCATATTACGATTTATTATAATTTCAATATTCCTAATTACAATTACGATTGCGGCTTGCATATAGCTGAGTCTTCTATTCACTTATTTCTAAAATGATTTAAAACTTTGTCTAAATTTAAGTGGCATTAGCTGAATATAAAAACAAATGATAAACCTTGGTTTGAGAGAAAAACATGAAAACAAATTCTTTTTTTTTTTCTTCTTCTGATATTCCTTTATTGCTAAATATATAATATTATTTAATTCGTTTAATTCTATTTTCTATGGGTTAAGAGTTAATGTTATAATTAATAATGTACTATTTGTCAAGTACTTGGAACATATTCAGAACTCCGCTTTAAGATCTAGCTTCAAAAATGTTCTGCTTATTAAATTAAATATTTAAGTTTAACACAGTTGACTCCACTATTTGTTACAGCAGATTCAAATTGACATGAATTCGAAAAGTGATATATTCCTAATCCCAAATTGAACTCTTTCTATTATACCAACTCTTAGTCATCGTTTTGGATTATTGACTCAACTTTTTAGATAGAGAGAACGTTTTTAATGAAGCTTTGTGTATTAATAATACATTTTCGTTAGACGCACCGTTTATTGTAAATAGCATTTAATATAATAATATATAGTTATTGTGACTGCAGTGCATTTTCAATACTTCAAGGTAGATCCAATATATTCTTTATGCAGGGCACAGCGAAGTTGTCTCTATGTGCATAACTTTTTCATTCTTCTGTCTAAGTAATTACATTTTAAAAATTATGAATTATATTTACACATTTCACTTCATTTAGAATGTGTATTTATAATTCACATTGAATCACAGTTCAGAAAGCTCCGTCAATATGTACTTGTGTGCATAAATATCTATATACATTTATAGCAACTATAGAGTTGCATATACAGGCAAAGGCAGAACATATACGAATATTCGGATGTAGAGGGGGAAGATTGTGGCGTTGCTCGCATCGTTGAATTGGCCATAAATCATCTTTTTCGTAACCAACATTAAACGGAAAAGTGTCAAAGAAAACAGTGACAATGCGATGATGCGCTGTAATCAGCTCAATGGTATTTTACTTTCATATATTTTACTATAAAAGAAAATATATGTGTATATGTATGGTATATGTATACAAATATGTATATATTTATATATAAATAAATAAATAGGTATCTATATATATATATGAGCATCAAATTGAATGAATGCAAATATTATTATTCATTTTCAATTGGACAAAGCTCATCATGTTCAGATTTTACTTAGAAATTTTCAATACCGAAATATTTTCGTCTACACAAAGTGGTATAAAAAGCCAAGTTTGCCAGCTTTGTCTCTGCACAAAGCAAGAAATCTGAAATAATTGGAATTTTGTAATATCTGCTGCTTTGTGGATTTAATTGGTCAAAGGAGAAAAATGTCATAAAACGCTCGCATTTGGATATTGCATATATTAATTGGCTGTGTGCATTCGCTTGTATCAAATGACTGAGAAGGATAGCGCGAGTGAAAGAGAGAATATGGCAGAGGCGGAGAGAGGAGAGAGCGAGAGAGGAGAGTCTGCCGCAAACCCATAGACAGGCCATATACATGTTGACATTGTGGAATTTTCCGGCTGGTTTTGCTTTAATTTTAATGACACTGCAACTACAAGCTCTCGTCAATATTGACAGTGAAAATTGGAGGCGTGCTCTGTCGTCCATTATTGGATCAAAGTCGAGCCTAGAGGCCACAGGACTGCAGTCAGCAGCAGCGGGCAGGCGGGCAGGCGGGACATACAGTACATTATGCTGATAGCTGGGCACTTTTAATAAGCGCCGCTTAAGTTCCGTTGACACTGACTAGATATGGACACATGTACAGCAGCAAGTGGATGGGATAAATACATGGAGTGCTTCTTAGGTGGACTTTGAGGGGCTTTATTGGTGCACTTCGAACAAAGCTCACACTCTATAGACTATCTACCGTTTCTTTCTCTTTTCATGGTGGCCCGCAGTGATCCGCCCGTTCTGCAGGCGCACAACAATACGGACATCATACTGCGTTTACCCATGGGCAAAAGGATTAAGGACATTCGATGGCTCTCAGTATGGTGCAGACGCTTTACGGTAAGTCCTTCCATTTTGCCGCTTTTCTTGGATGCTCGAAACGGCACGCGCCGTCCGAATAGATTTATGTGTGTTGTTAGTGAGGGCCAAGACCATTTTGTAATTACATTTTTGTAATTTAACTGCAGCTGGATAAAGGTTTATTCCTAACCTGAACCCACCCCGCCCTTGCCATGCCCCTTCTTTTCCTCTTTTCTGTGTGCAATGTTGCAGGCATCGATTTAGTTTTCATTTTTATTTTATTTCATGTCTTTTTCTCCTGTTTTTTTTTTTTTTTTTTTTTTTTTTGCTCCGCCTCTGAATGTGGGTCAGTTTTGTTAGCCAAGTGGAAAGTTTGTTTTCATTAGACTTTTTAGATTTGTAATTACATTTTTGCATAGACAAATGCGCATCCGAAAGCCAACAGCCTGGCCGCACCCCATTTCATACAGCCGCCATCCACTTGGTGGGCTACATACACAGAAATAAGGCTGAGTTGAAATTTACGTTTCTTTAAGCTCGGCAAATAAAAATGCATTTAAATGCGAGAATAAAAATCCCAATGTTATCAAAACTCTTTCAGCAACATTTTGCTGGTTAATCATATTGGGGGTTGGAGCGTGTAGCTGACGTGACCGGGTGGAGCTGTGGAGCCCAAAGATGGCGGCCATAGTAAAATAAATTACAGCAGACATTTTTGATTAACTCAAGTGGTTGCATATACATATACATAAAACACAGACAAACACAAGCAAACACTCTAGCACATAGACACGCACCAATACAGAGAAGAGTTATACAGGGTGTCGACTTGTTACTGTTTTAACTCCGTGTGTGTGTGTGTGTGCTTGCTTTTGGTTGTATTTGAGTTACGCACGCTCTCTGTTTCTCCGCTTCCATTGACTGACAGCCAAAAAGTTCTTGGGGGCTGACACACACACACACACACACACACACACACACACACGCGTACACAAACACCCACACACTAACACAGACTGCTCAGATTGGGGGTTTGTTCGCTTGTGTGTATATATGTGGTTTTATGGAGTTCTGCGCGCGCATACTTATTTTTCGGGGGGGACCTCACAGGCCGGCCCGATACCTTGCGAACGTGTATATAAAGCTTTTATATACAAATATTTTGGTATACAACAGCAGCAAGACAAAAATTCGAACAAATGTGACTCGAGAAATACACTATAAATGCTCATTGAAGTAATTTTTCATTTCTTACTCTACATCTCAGGTCGATTTTGGCGAGGTTTTTATACCGCCTGGCTTAGATGTGCCCAAGCCGCGAGTACTACCAGAGTTCAGACGTCTGGCCCACGGACTACGCTCCAGCAACATTAGCGTTTTGGATGCCAAAACATTTTATATGTAAGATTATCTAAGGAACTTTACTTGGTTTTGGCTATTAAATGTCTGTTATATCTATATCGTTTATTTCAGTCCCAATTTGCACTATGATGGCGCTGGGCCCGATGCCTATTTCTGGGTGGGCAATGGCAGTGAGCCGAATATAATGGGCATTAAGGTAAGGTAGCAAAGGCTTACTATAGGAACATTATTTATTTATATAATATTTTTTTTATATTATTTATATTTTACTTATATTATTTATATATATATGGCTTAGGTTCCCAATGAGGTTGGCTCATTGGAGCCGTTGCGTGGCTACCAGGGTGAGGATATCGAGATTCAGCTGCCGGGTAGCTTGACCGTTTACGATATTGATTGGCTATCGGTGTGGTGCGTGGAGTTCAGACACAACTTTGGACATGTGTTCATACCCAAGGACCTGGATGTGCCGCCCGCTTTGGGCCAGACGAAAATTACGGTATGTGCCAAAGCATCAGCGATCAAGAAAGCAAATACATATATGTATATATATATATATATCTATATATATATCTAACTATTCACAAATTCGCACACTAACACACGCCTGTATTTAATCATTTGCTCGTTCCCACACAACTCATAATTGTATATCTCTCTAACCCATTCGCGCCGCATCAGCCATCATGGTGGTATTCACCCGTAAGTACTTGCCCTGGCCACAAGCATGCTGTCGATCCCTTAGAGGAAAGTTATCAACTTATTTCTCGCTTTTGCTGCTTTCAGACAACAACAACTCCGCGACCCGTCTACTCCAATTGTCGCGAGATTCTGCCCAACAAGCTGCAGATTAAGTGGGAACTCCAGGGCGAATATGTGCAGATCGAGCTGTTCGGTCGCATCAGCGAGGATCAGTATATGGCCTTTGGTCTGTCCGGCGCCAATGGGCGCCCCCAAATGGCCCAGTCCGACGTTGTGGTGGCTTTCTACGATACGAACGCTCGGGTATTCCGCGCTGAGGACTATTTCATCTCAGATTTGTCCCAGTGCGACGGCCATCGCGGTGTCTGTCCGGATGAGCGACTTGGAGCACGGAATAATGTAGTTGTGGGTATGTAATTAAGGCTGATACTTTTGGGCCAGTTTACTTATGTGTCACATGTGTAGTAAGTGGTGATCGCAAAGGCGGCGTCACCAGCATTCGCTACAAGCGTCTACTGCAAACCAACGAAGCCATCTACGACATGCCCATACCCATTGATCGCGAGGTGTCGATCATAGCGGCCGTGGGACCACTTAATGCTCGCAAGGAAGCCAACGCTCACTCGCACACTTCAAGCGATCACAATCCCGACGACATACGCATCAACTTCTCCAAGCGGGTGAGTAAGAATTTGATTTACAATAAATCTAAAGTCACGGACTTGATTCCGCTCGTATAGAACGATCATTCGTGCAAGAACTCGCTGTACGATATCAAGGACGAGAGCGGTCCCAAGCCGTGGCCTACGCGCAAGATCAAAGGGGAGCAGAAGCTCCGCGCTAGCATTGGAGCGACGGGAGGTAAACGTGGCTATACAGCGATTACGGGCGTGCCTTCCTGGGGCATTGCCTGGTACATTAACGATCTGCTAATTCCGGAAATAACTGTCGAGCGCGGCTTGACCTATGAGTTCTTAATCGAAGGCGGCAACGATCCGGCACAGCCAGCCAGGCAAGTTACAATTATTGTACGTTTCAAGTTTGCGCTCTCAATAATACGAACTGTCAATAGATATCATCCATTCTACATTACGGACTCACCGGAGGGTGGTCTGGGTCAAAAGACTGGACTGGAGGCGCGCAAACAGAAGGCTTATGCGGGCGTTGAGTATGATGAAGACGGCAATGCGATACCCACGGGCGGTATGTAAATAACCCATAAGATTATCTCTGCTCGAGACTTAGAATAAAATTGTTAGTTGGTCGCTATTGTGAATGGGAGCATCGAACTGTCGATCGTTCAGCCGAATTCGATAACTTTGAGCAGTACAAGAGCACACTGGTCTTTAAGTGTGAGGATGGGGAACCTGGCTATATGAACTGGACGGTGCCCATGGACGCACCTGCCACACTATATTATCAGGTAAATCTCCTCTTATTCAGAATGCATAGAGCTCTATTTACCTTTTCTCAATTTCAGTGCTTCACCCACAACAATCTGGGCTGGAGGATAAACGTGGTGGATGCTGGCGCAAGTAGCGCACCTGCGCGCGCTCAACTGGGTCGGAAGCAATTGTTCTTTTACATGATGTTAACAGTTTTTAGTCTGGTTGTAACAAGTTCTGAACTGGCAAATCATTTGCTGGCTTGACAGCCAGATTGTCAGTAAATTTCTATTTAATCATGCTCCAAGTACTCTTGGCACACAAATCGGTTGCATTCAGCATATCTAGCTTACTCAGTCTACATATCCCCCAATCATATTGATAGTCCCTTTCAAACTAGTTTTCTAAACGAATTTATAATTTCATCAACTATTATGAAATTCAGAAAGCAACAACGACTTGTTGCTTGTCACAGATTTTGGAGCATTTTCAATAACAACCAGGCTAATATCATCTGAGAAAAAAACATATCTTCATCATAATTGTAAGGTGCAAAACTAATGTACGTGTGCGGCGTTGCATACTTACTGCAGCAACTGTAGCTGCAGGCATACAGATAAACATACTGTTGGGCCAGTAGATTTTGCTTAGGATTGAGTGGACAGAAGCGCAACGGGAACTCTTTGTATATTAACGTATATGGAACTCTACTTTTTTACGTGTATGCAATGGGAATACGAAACTTACTTATACACTTACATTTACATTTACATTTACAGTAAAACTTGTAATTTTTCTAGCAACAACTACTACTTATACACATACACGCATACATATATGTATAGAGCAGAGATGTAAATGTTTATTTCTATATAGATACATAAGGCGGTTCTATGCAAATGTAAACCGACAATAAAACGCGACACTATGACAATAAATGACAATAAATGTGCGCAAAATAATTTGTCGGGCCAAGACTATGGCTCGATTATTATTGTACAATAAGGAATTAATAATAACGTTAAGAGTTTGCTAAAACGAGAGATATGACAATAAACATAATTCATATATATCATCTCAAAAGCAAAAAAAAAAACAAAAAATATATAAAACTTTACACATTTTAAATGTATTACTAAATGAAAACAGAATACTTACACATAATTACGATACTTTGTTATGGAACGATGTTTATTTTTATGGCTACTGACTACTGTGGTGCTTCATGTAATAATAATAATTGACAATATATGCGGGAGTATTGAATGATGATGGGGATCCATGGGAATCCATGGTATTCCAATTTTTGTTATCGAATGTTTTTCTTGTAACTTTTTAAAACTCTTTGACTAATTAATGTTTTTATGAATAAATGTAAACATAACTTTGGTTCGTTGCAATTATAAGATAAATACATTATATAAGGATCATCTCCGATTCGAGACAATAAGCAAATGTCAAATAATAAATGCTAATTAGCAACTCAATCACTTGATGATTGTTGGGTACGTGTATCAAAATGGAATATTAGACAATATAAAAGTATTGCGATTAAGAAATGTTTGTACTAAATACCTTTTTGGTAGCAGTACATATAGTTTGGGCATGGGTTTGTTATACACACAAAACAAATAAAATAATCTATACTATATATATATATATATATATATATATATATATATATAAATTGTATATACTCAACATATATACTAAATATTTCTAGCTTTTGAGAAAAATTAAAAATGACAAAAACAAACTATTTTAAGCTTCCGTTATTTGATTTTCTTTATACCCAATTTTTGTAACTTTATTTTCAACTATTTTTGCATGGGATTCGAAGTGAATAGTGAAAGAGCCATCAAATAATTAGAGATTTTGATAACAACATTTGAGATTTACGTATATATATATACAGAGGAATAGGCTTACGACCCGGGGCTCGATTGAGTTTGTAAGGCAATTTAATATTTGTATAGATTATTTTGCTGCTAAGCGCACAAAAAAGTCCAACAAAAAAAAAAAAAAATAATAAATACAAAAAAAAGAAATGAAAAACAGAAACAAAACCAAATACAAATACAAAAATAAACTCAATTTATAAATACATTTTCGTATAATATTGAATTAATCTACATAAATGTAATATCAATACACACACTTATGACTTGCAATGAATAATCCAAATACATACATACACTTCTATGCATATGTATGTACATACATATGTTTAAGGAAGAATTTTCATGTCGATTATCAATTACACAGCTCATTCTGAACTTAAGTAAAATTAGATAGCAACATTTTTCTGAAAAAAAAAAATAAAAAAAAAAGAATTCAAAAATAATTTTTTCAATATAAAATGCCAACTTTCATAATCTTGCAAACATAAAAAATTCATAGATAATATGCATGCAAGAACTACTCCATTTTAAACGTTATTAAGCCTCAGACAATAATATACATTATGTAAATCCATTGTAAGTGGAAACAAGAATCAAAACTCAAAGAATCCATTAATAACCTGCTTCGATAGAGGCGAGCCCTTAAAACAAAAACTAAGTGGTAGACAATTGAAACATTGATGTCAATAAGCAGCTTCAACAAAGTTTAATTCAAAACTGCTACAAAACATATTCTAGAAATAAACTTGAAAATAATTAAAAAAAAAAAAAAAAAAAAAATACAAAGACAACACAATTTGCATTCAATTTGATTCCACGTAGAGCAGACGTGGGACTTTTTTGTTGTTTTTTATTAAAATTCTTGCAGTTATCGCATGGCAACTGGTGGATTGATAAGATGCGCCAGATGCGCAGCAACTTTGCAAGCACCTGAGATACACTCAGGTGACACTATGATACTCTGAACCTGCTTTCCCCACAAGCATTGCGCTTGATTTGGAAAGCAGCGTCAGCGCTCAGCTATATAAGCGCTGGATTGGTGCCGAAAAAGCAACAGTCTTTAGGCATTGGATTCCATTTGTGTATCTAATCCGGAGCAGTTGAGCTGGAGCAGAAGTATCTACGACACTTAAACATGAAAATTGCTATTGCATTGCTGGCCTGTTTGGGTCTGGTCGCTGCGGCCAGTTTCCATCAGACGCACGAGGTGAAGGTCGCTGACAAAGCATTCCTGGCCAAGCAGAAGTTTTTGTTTGAGATCGTCTACCGTGTGGAGGATCCTTTAATGTTCGAAGAGTACATCAAGAAGGGCGATAAGTTCTACTTCGATGAGTCCTACTATACTGTAAGTAACTGAGCTACGCTCCTAATCCACCCTCTTTTAACATTGTTCAACTGCCGTGGCACAGCACTATGACATCTACATGAAGAAGTTCTACGAAGCCTACAAGGCGCATTCGCTACTGCCCAAGGGCGAGTTCTTCGGTCAACTCGTAAAGGCTCACGCCAAGCAGGCACGCGGTCTGTTCAATTTCTTCTACTATGCCAAGGATTTCGAGACCTTCCTCCACAACGTGTGCTGGGCACGCATGCATGTCAATGAAGGCATGTTTGTCTATGCTCTGACTCTGGCCGTCATCCACCGTCAGGACTTCCATGGCCTGATGCTGCCATCCATCTACGAGATCTTCCCACAGTTCTTCTTCAACAGCAAATTCGTTTACGAGGCCGAGAAATTCGACTATGAAATGTGGACCAAGATGAACATGTACGAGAAAGAGTATATGGATGTCTACTACAAGGAGCACAAAAACTTCAACATGTATCAGAATAGCGACTACATGTACATGAAGGACTGGAAGATGTGGCAGTGGTGGAAACTGATGGGTTTGGGCGAGCACTTCTACAGTGAGAATAAGTTCATCCTCCGTGAGAACATCTACGAGTTCAACCAGGACACCAAATGGCAACAGATGATGAAGGATCTGCAGGTCTGGTGGATGCCAGTCGACTATAGTCGCGATCTTAACTTGTACAACGAGGAATCCAAACTGTCCTACTTCACCGAGGATTTGGGCTGGAACGCATACTGGTACTACCTTAATTTGGACTACTCCTTCTTCCTGGATGGCAACACCTTCGGCCTGAAGAACGATCGTCGTGGTGAACTCTGGCTGTACACCGTCCACCAACTACTCTCCCGCTACTACATGGAGCGTCTGTCTCATGGCTATGGCGATATTCCCGAATTCTCATGGTACAGCCAGATTGAGATGGGCTACGATCCTCAGCTAATCTACTACAATGGCATTGGCTACAGCTTCCGTAAGAACTACTACGAATTGGAGACCTATGGTAACTTCGAGATGCTCAACAAGATCACCGGTTTCATGACGCGCATCCACAACATTGTCGACATGGGCTACTACAAGACCGTCGATGGGCACATGATCGATCTGCGCAAGCCAGAGTCCATTGAGTACATTGGCAACTTGCTGCAGGGCAACATTGACAGCATGGACAAAATGTTCTATCAATTCTGGTACATGTTCGCCCATATGTACTTCGCCGATGCCGACTACTACCAGATGGAGGTCTACCCCAACGTGATGCTCAACTTCGAGACTATGATGCGTGATCCTATGTACTACATGTTCTACAAGTCGATCGCCCAGATCTACTTCAAGTTCATGCACTACCTGCCCAAATACACTAAGGAGCAATTGATGATGCCCGGCGTCACTCTGAAGCATGTGGATGTCAGCGAGCTGGTCACCTACTTCGATCTGGTTGACTTTGATGTGACCAACCTAATGAACGACAAGATGGTCTTCCATGACGGCAAGTTCGTCTGGGATAAGTCGCTGTATGCTCGCCAGATGCGCCTCAACCACAAGCCTTTCACCTACACCTACACCGTTGAGTCCGACAAGCCCGAGAAGGTTGTTCTGCGCACATTCATTGGACCCAAATTTGATGAATTCGGCCGCATAATTTCGCTCACAGAGAACCGCATGAACTTCATGGAAATCGATGAGTTCTACTACGAATTGAAGGCTGGCACCAATATGATCACCCGCAAGTCCAACGACTTCTACTGGACCGTCAAGGACCGCACCAGCTACAGCGAGCTCTACTATTACGTAATGATGGCTTTCGATGGCAAATACGATTTCCCTCTCGACATCAGCGAGGCCCACTGCGGCTTCCCAGATCGCCTCATCTTGCCCATGGGATGGAAGAAGGGCATGCCTATGCAAATGTTCTTCATGGTTATGCCATACACCGCACCTACTAAGCACGAACAGTTCTCCACCTTTGACTACACCTACTCTTGCGGCATTGGATCTGGAGCTCGCTACATCGATGACTTGCCATTCGGATATCCCTTCGATCGCGAGATCGATGAGTATGAATTCTACGTGCCCAACATGTACTTCAAGGATGTCCCCATCTACCATGTTGACAGCATGGAGCAGTACTACAAGTACAAGGGCTACACCAACTACGGCAACTTCGACTACACTTTCTTCCGTGATTACTACACCAAGTACTTCAAGTTGTAAGTTGATCGAAAGACGACATAACACGGCAGTTGATGATGACTACTTGATTCATATGTGGAAATGATTGCAAAAGTTAGATTATAAGCTGAGCAAAAAGTGAAATAAACTTTCGAAAAAGACAAGCTTCATTTTTTTTATTTATATACCAGACTTGCATAAATTTATAAAATGGTTTTAAAAATTTTAAAACTATAGTAATAAATTAACAAGTTTCCAATCCAATTATAGCATTGAAGAAGATTCATAAACACACCACCATTTACACAAATAAATTGTGTTGCATACTTTAGGGGGATACATTTGAAAAACATGTTAATAATTCTCAAGCACTTCCAGCCGTTAACGGATGGTATGTTAAATTGAAAGCGGAGTAGAGCATACTTACCTGGCGTAGAGGTTAACCGTGATCACGAAGGCGGTTCCTCCGGAGTGAGGCTTGGTCATTGCACATTCGGCTGAGTTGACCTCTGCGATTATTCCTAATGTGAATAACTCGTGCGTGTAATTTTTGGTAGCCGGGAATGGCGTTCGCGCCGTCCCGACATATATAATTCATAAAAATAGCATGTATAACAGTCGTGCTTATATTAAAGAGTAAGATTTATTGCAATAATCGATATATATATCGATAAAGCTTGATTGTTGAATAAGAAAATTATACAAATATTAATCGCAGTTGTTGCAACCCTGGTGAGTCAGTGCGCGAAATTCAAACTACAAATAAAATTTTTATGCAATGCACGCTTTAATCAAAATATACACGCGTATGTTATTTATGTGTGTATGGCTAGGTTTTTATTTTACAGTTTATAATATTTATTGAATTGTTTTTTGTTGTATTTGTTAACGTTATCGCGTTCGCAATATTTCATGAACACAGTGTGTTTTTGTTGAACTTTTTGTTGTTTTTTGTATGTGCTTATATGCAAAATAATAATACAAATTATTGTAAGTTTTAAAAAGAAACATTGTGTGTATGGGCAATAATTTTTTGTATTAAATGGCTGAGACATTTTCTGGTACTTTCCCAATATTTTCTGTTCTTCGGAAAAGTAGACAGAATTTCCTCAGACGCGAAACACATTTTAAACTGTACACATGTTTACAATTTTTTTTTTTTTAATTTTTTCATTGCGAATTGGTATTGTTTTATTTCATCGTTTTGTTTGTAAGCTCTAGATTTGGTAGAAATACATAAAAATAATTGATTGGTTGCTTTCTTTGCCTGTGTAAATGGGATAACATAATTGATGAAATTTATTTTTTTATGCTAAAAAGTATGTTTCGATGATCCAATACCGAATTACATATACACAATTTATGCCAACACTAAAACAAATACAATTTAATTAAACAAATCAATTTAACTGAGTTTGACTTTTGAATTCACATGAAATTTGTCCCTAATTTTCATAATCGTCGCTTTGGAAATAATTTATACAACAGGCAAATATTTGTTTAGGAAACAAAATAGTAATAAACAATGTATAAATGTTTCTGAATATGACATACGATTTGGGGTCTGATCCATATATAATTGATATTGTAAATTATTGCGTTTAATTGATTACAGAAATGAATTAGAGCAATTAAAGCAATTAACTTTGCAAAATACATGTCTATGTAGTTTAATTTCGTTTTAAATCATAATTTCTTGAATTTTTCATATTAATACATATATAATTAATTAATTATAATAAATAAAGCCTAGTTTTAATGCCTGCTTCAAACTTCGACATTGTTCAATTACTACAAATACATATCTACTATAAAGATGTGCATACACATATACAACTTTAATCTAAATTATCCTGGAAAATTAATTTAATGTAGCCAGTCGCACCATCCAGCGGTGTCGCACAGAATGGACAAACTGCCTGAAAGCCATTGGTTCCGTGCGGTATTTCCACATTTGCCCAGTACCTGAAAGGAAATGAAAGGAATATTTATTTAAATTGATGTCTTTATACATTTAAAGATATTAGTCATACATACTTGACAGTTTTTTCAGTCGCCATGTGTCCACATGGATTGAATGCGAATGTGGGGGCACCCACATCCACATAGAAGGCCGGCTCCAGGCCCATACACAAGGTAACAACAGGCCCCAATTCTAGGCACATAGGACAACGGCGAGCACCAGTATTCTCATCCTGACCCCAGTCATGATGACCTGTTGGACAAGCAATTTGTGAGATTAAACACAAAATGATATTTGATTAACTTACCCTGAACATGGCCGCAGTTTAAGTACACATAAGGCTGATTAACCTGATCACTGATATTTACTTTGCGTGGTATAACCAAAGTATTAAGACCCACCGGACACTGTGGACGACCAGCGTTAATGGCATCGATAAGCTTTTCCAAATCGTGTTTGGTCTGAAAATACAACGAGTTAGTCATCAAACCCAATGAAAGTCATGTTTCATTTAATGTTTATTACCGGTGAATGCTGCAAGCCCTCCGCGGAACGCCAGAGCAGCGTTGCGCCGCAGAGATCAATGAGTGTGCCATCCTGCAAAATGTTGCATTCATCATAGATCTGTGCAAATGAGAGCATATTTATTAAATATAATTCGGCTTTTATGTATGTATGTATGTAACGTACCGGCTGACCCTTTTGTTGTGCCGAACGCGACTCGCGCAGACTAAAGACATCGCCACCCACGGAGCACTCGCGCCATAGGCCGCACTTGGCGTTGCCGCCACAGAACGAGCCTTTTGGATGCATTATTAAAACACCATTTGTGGTTAGACCGTCGATTTCCACATTATCTTGCCATTTGGTGGCCTTTTCCTGCAACACAATAAAATTCCCATTAGCATGAAAATTGCAGAAATTCGTTCAATTCAGTTCAATTCATTCAATTTACTTACGCCTAAGAATATATTTCTGCTCGAATCAAATCCAGCGGCAAAGATTTTTGCCTTGGCGGGCTCACATCGATTCACCAAAATACGGCAGGCAAAACGTGAAATCGTGCTCTGCATTACCTTCGCATCCTTCTTATCACCTGGCAACGTGTCCATTACAACAAAATCAATGGGCGACTCCGACGACCGTCCCACCTAAATATAGTTGAGCAAGGGTCTGATTAATCAGAGCACACGCTGATTGGGCCTTAATGTATATAAATATATATACACACATACACACACACACACATACATATACACACATCAATCTATCAATGTTCAAATAAATGTCAAATCATGCAATGTTGGTATTTCACTTGAAGCTCGCAAGGAAGCACGACTGAAATTGAGCACGTTGCCATGCCCGACCCGCAACGGCAATCAATATAAATTATAAATAGCTTCATCCTTGTAGGCAAACTCGTAAAGTATAATTTCGCGACCAAAACAAAGAATAAACTAAACAAAGTTAACTAAAGAAATTCGAGTTTCATAAATAAATTAATATTTTTAAAGTGTGTCTAGAAAGCTTTTTAATGATGTAATTTGATAGAATTTGGTTTAAATACATTTATTTTTATTATTTATTTCATTATTTATATTAAATTGCAAATAATGGTTGCCAGTCGAATCTCAGTTAGGTGAGATGCTCTTAGAGTACTATTGCTCACCTGAAACATATCCGTTTCTGTGTCCTCCTTGTACTCAACAATGACGGCCTGGCTGCGCGACAGTGTATACGATATTGAGTGCTGGTTGGTATCCAGTATAGCCTTCGATGTCTGTGGTGATTGTACGATATAGTGTCTGGAGCGCTTGACGCCGCTCGGTTCCGTGCGTTTGTGCAGCACGAATTTGGAGCGCCGACGGCCGCGATCGCCCTGGGGCAAGTAGCCATTGTAGCTATAGAAACGAAATATTATATTTCATCACATGAGTTTGAAGCTCTCGGGCTGATTTAGTATGTTAAAAGGCAAAGCATGCATGCGGCGTTATAGAGAGACTCCCCCAGTCGGCATATCAGAGTTAATTTGGGACCAAGCGTATTACGAAACATAGCGAGAACAATTCGTTTCACTCATTTTATGGGTCAAGTTCTGCGTTGCTCGGTAATGTGTTTACACAATCAGTCATGCAGCCGCCGCTGCCCCTGGCCCAGTCTTAGGTACGGATAATGAGTTGAAATACCAAAAGAAAACTTTGTATATATGAGTACATTGGCGCGTCAATAAGTTAATTGCCAAATCATTACTGGGATTCTACAGGCAAACGTATTTAAGTTGTCAAATCATCTTTTAATTGCATTTGTGGCTATAGATCGTGCACAGATCTCTCTCTTGCTCTCGCGCTCTCTTTGATTACCAAGAAGACACGTACGATGCCCATCAAAGAGTTTATTAACACACTCGCTAACAGAGACTTTGGATTTTTTATATCTATCTGAATTTGAAAACGCAAAATTGAAGCACAATTTTACAAATTTAATTCCCTTTTATTTCTCCCATGTCTAAAGCCAACAGAACGCAGAAAATGTTCAGTTTCTACCTAACTCTTGACAATTTAATAGCTGACAGCCCACATAAAATAGCAATAATAATGTTTCCTACAATTTTATTAACAATCATTTCCAAAACGTGCCGATGAACCCAAGCCTTTGTAAACACGGCATTTACATTGTATATTTGTATATGTATATATATAATAAAATCATAATTGCTAAGCGATTTCTGAGGAATAGAATATCCAACATGGGACACACGAGGGCCTACATATAAAGTTCTTGGAAAATCAATGTGAAAAAAACAACAATAATTCGAACAAAATAAACAAGGTCTAAGCTCTAGTGGGAAATGCTGACATTCGACTCAATTCCCGTAATTATATGGCCACTAATGCTTGTGAGGTTATGATATATTAATGAACGCATTTAAGAAGTTGTAAATGATATTTAACGCATTAGCAAAACGAGACGACAGTGGGACGACATAATAGAAAAAAAAAAAAAAAAAACCCAAGCAAGCAAAATAAAAGTTGTTTTGTTCAAATATGAAGGCAACAGACGTGGCACAAACATAAGCCTAATGCCTTGTCGGCTTTTGAATACTATAGACGAAAGTGTTCACAATCATCTTTGAATCATTCACTGTGCAGCGAGAAGAATACATTAGAATGGGCAGTAAATGGGGAATAATTCATTGTTGGCCTGTTGAATGTGTGTCCAGAGTGAGCACAGACTTGTGTGAATGTGTTGGATGCACTGCAGCACTTACACCACGATAAGCTAGTGCTAATGACAATGACTCAGGTGCAGGCACATTTGGCTCACGTGTGAGTCAGCTAACGCGTGCGCGTCGGGTAATCAGCGCAATGTCAAGCGTTTTGGCCAGACAAACAGACAGAGCTACAGACAGAGGCAGACAGCTGGACCGCCATCAAGATGTACAAGCGGCCGACGCAGCTGCCGGCCAAATTCATCAATCTCAACCCGCCGCTGGGTGCTGCAGCGTGAATCTAATTTATATGGCTAACTGGCCAACTGGCTGACTGCTGCTCCAACCCGATCCAAACTGGTTGTGGCTTACAACGTTACAGAGCGAGAGTTAAGCCTTTTGTTCTCTAGACGCGGCAGCACGCTTGACTTGCACAGGTCAGGCAACACTGTACACAGCATGAAGTCAGGGCAACGCACAGTGGGGCAAGAGCATGGGAAAATTTTACCATAAAAAAAATATATGTATTTATATACAAGTAAAATAAAAAAAATTGTATTGCTTCATCTTAATAATTATTATTATATTATTTTATTTTATTTTTTTTTTTATTAACTTTTTAACTGTTTATTCGTCTATATTATATTGAATTTCTTTTGCATTATTTTTTTTATTTATCATTATCTACACTAATTGCTCTAGTAATATTCTTAAAAAAACCATACGCATTAAAAAAACTTGCATAGTAGCGAAATTACAATGATTAATAACTTTAAGCTGTCTAAAAATGTATGGAATTAGATGTTTCATTAGGGATTCATTTGTAGACTGTCCTTGGCTTAAAAAAAATTTGAGTTTACAGAGTAGAAATTAAAACTAGGAAATTCTTTTAGGCTATTTTCCAATCTAAATAAAATTGATTTACAAATTATTCTCTATAATTGTTAAATATAATATATACACTTTTTTTATAGAAACTATATATAACAAATTTAGTAGGCTTTGATGCTCTCATAAATAAAACTAAATTTTGGTACTTACCCAAGTATAACCAATTCGCCGTATCGCAATCGGGGTTTATCGTGCCCATCGCCAGCGTCTTCTGCCAGTATGGGAGATTCTGTTCCGTCGGTGCTGTTGAGACAAATATAGAATATGCGACTTGAATTAGATCAAATGTTGTTTACGAAAGCATAAAATAGTTGGGTAACTTTTCAGGCTGACCTCAAATGCTATGATATAATACGAAGCGGCGTCACTTAGCTTAGGGCTCTGAAGGGGAAAGCAAACAAAATGAAAGTAATATAATAAAAAAAGTTTTCTTTTTGCCTTTTAATGCAAAGCTAAAGTAAAACAATTTCAAAGTAGAAACACAGATGCCAAAGGAATTGCTCAATGCCAAACAGTTGGAGTATTTCAAAAAGGGGAAAATGCAAGGCATCTCTTTCCCTCGGGCACCTCCTCCCCCGCTCCTCTTCTTTTCAATGCTCAAACTGCATTACAATGCACTTTTCAGTTTGTCTTTTGTTCAACTCATAAACATTTAAATTTGACACTGACTCGGTCGGCTGAAGTCATAGAAATTTCTTTACGGCAGCACCTCAGGTTACCTGTCCGATCCACACCAACATCTAGCTATGCTATGCCTTTGGGCCCAAATTGTCAGTAATAAAAACCGATAGATAACTCTGTACCTCATTAGCTGGAGAGCCGAAAAATTCTCTGTATATTTTTCACATCAATCTAATAAAGCAACGCGGCGCCGGTTGACGCCTATACAAGCGAGGAGCACGCCCCAAACAATCCCAGCAACCAGTCCACGTGGCAACCGGCAACTGGCAACGGGCAAATGAATTTCACCCCGGCTTAAGCTGGACTAGACTGGGCCAGGGGGTGGCGACTGGGCGACCTGGCGTCTGACTGACGAAATGCTTTGGGGTTGCATTGATTTTTGCTCGTTGCATTTAAACTTGCTCCCCTTTTTGCCTGCTGGCAAGCAGCGGGTCAAGAGGCTAGAGGTGCAGTCACTTCAAATTGTGCACCGTAGACACATTGTGCGCATAAAGAGTATTTGTGTGTGTTTGCGGGGGGCAACCCGGGACGCGGCACACAGACTGTGGCATGTGCAAGGTAAATAGAATTGCTGATGTCTGTCGACATGTTGCTGGGCATCAAATTAGCGCTCCAGTCCCATTTAGATGCACATCTGCTTAAATATATATATATATATATATATATATATATATAGTCTGATCTGCAGCTGCAACCAAACATAACGTTGACTCATCCAGCCAGAGACCGTAAATCAAATGGGAACCTCATTAACAGAGCATCAATTTCTCATAGCAGGCCACTGTTAACTGTCATCTGCAGCTCTGTTAGCTAACAGAACTATGCATGGAGACTTGTTTAGCTCACACAGCTTGACCGAAATGTTGCAAAAAAAAAAATTTAGTCATCGAGTATATATTGTTATAACAATTTCGCAAAGAATAGCTCTAAATAATTCCTTAATCACATAAATCTAAAGTATTAAAGAAAGATTTTGACCTTACAAAATTTGATTAATCAATTAATGGTATCTAATATTTTTTATAATTTGAAATTGGTAAGCTGAAACTCTGTTTAAAAATTTATACAAAATTAGAATTAATAATAATCTAATAAGGAGAGATTTATTCTCTTAAGGTTTTCCTTTAAAAATATCAAATCCAACTCAGCGAGAATATTAAATTAAGTAATGTAAATAAAATTCTTATATCTAATTTAAATAGCTATTTCGTGCTATCCTAAAGACAATTTTGTAAAAGCTTTCAGTTTATATTTTTAGTTAAATTTACTCAACGAACGAGAACTGCAAGCGTCGAGCAAAATGCTGTCAAAGTTAAATAAATCTGGGTTAAATAAATTAAGTAGGAATTACTCTTAATTGTGAAGCTGCAGGTACCGCTATACAGTAATCATGGTATGCATCGCATAGTGCTATGTGTATGCATTTAATTTAATTAACAAACAAAAAGTGCTTAAGTGCCAGCTAACACAGAAATCGCTTAAAAAACAGACCGGCAACAGCAACATTAAAAGCGTTTTTTTGTCACATGGCGCCGCAGCATTAACAATCAGCTTTGCGTGTATCCATCTATTTGGACTACTTAAATTAAAGTAAATATTTGGGCAACGACACAAAACAATTGCCAGAATAATGTGAGCTCCATAACAGCTGCCCAAATGGCACAATTGTCAATTGTAAGGGGAGTACGAAACGAAAAAAAAAAGGAGGAAAAGAGGGCCACAGCTATAAATCTCAATATTTAAAAGCTTTAACAGAAATTCCAGTTACAAAATAGAAAAACTATTTGCTTTTCTTGTTAGCTACAAATACACATAATCAGCTGTTTGTATCGCCACAGCTTTTATCGATTTTCAAACTGGCAACGAAAGGCTAAAGACATTTTGCATACATTACATTTCGTTTAAACAGAATATATATATATATATATATATATAGTATTTGTTGCAATATAACTGTTCTGTAAGCGTAGAATTGAACGCGCAGACGACCGCACGTATCCATGAGATACGACGGCGCACAGTTAGATACCGAAACGTCGACTGTTGGTGTATCTATATCTATGTTTAGTTGCCACCAACGTCATTTGAAGGGAAATCAATTTTTAACCAAGTCTGTGTCTGTATGTGTGGGTTCGAAAGGCGTACAAATGTATATTATACACGTTCGACTCCCCAAGCACACGCGCGTGTTTAGCTATTGCCTGACAACATGCCGCAATCGATTTTTGTTTTTTATTTTTGTTGCTTTTTGTGTTTTGCCACATGCAACGCAAATGGCGCGGCAATCGCATTACAATAAATTCACCTTTTCAGCCATTGCATGCCAAGCTAACAAGTGCATTGTTGCCCCAACTCTGAGCTAATGTCAGGAACAGGGCAAAGGATATGGAGAACCAGGCCAGTTTGCAGTGCACTGTAGGAACGCGGTCGTGCTTCACTTGGCCTGATTTTAATGTCACGAGTGCAAGCACACAATATAGCTAGTGCAATGTATATATATATATTTATATATATATATATATATATATATATATATATATATATATATATATATATATATATATATATATATATATATGCATATAACTTTTATGTAAATGGTATAGAATGTTATTATCGCTTATTTATTCATTTGATTACGCGCACAACTGAGTATTTAGATGCTAATGACTACCTTTAATTGACCTTATGAAGGGCTTTAGTTAATTTAGTTTAGTGCTTCAGCCCTTGCAAAGGTCAACTCGTCCGCGTTAGCGACTCAGAATCAATTTAAATAAACGATGTGTTGTTCAGCCTGGTGACACCTCTTCTTGCGATAATTTGTCGATCTGGCTTTTAAGAGCTCTTCCATCTAAGCCGACTAAACGGACGAGCTTTCACTAGAGCCTGACAGCATCAGTGTGTAGCGTTTGACTTAGCTAATTGATGACAGCAAAACAGATTCTCGTCTCAATTAAAATCTCTTGATGAGATCTGAAAATTACATCATTATGTTCTATAGCTTTTGGGATAGATATATCAGAAATATTAAAGTTTAATTCGACAAAGCTTGAACGAAAGCTTTAATATTTCATTTTATAAGTCGGTTCAGTTTCAGTTTTTCTATGACCTTTCAGACAGGTAAATACGTGAATAGATATTTAGTTTCACTCAATCGCAGATCGTAATCCATAGACAATAGCTTACTTTCAATGAAAATAAATAAATACATGTGTATTTAGTGTTCGCTTGGGTCTCTGAAATTCGAGTCGATTTTGATCATGTCAAATGTCTGCTGAATAACGGAAATATGCAACCTGCAAATGCACCGCTCGTCAGCAAAAGTGCAAACGAAAGATTAAACAATAAGCAAAGGAAACAATGGCATCGTAGGGCGCACAACAAGTGAGAGGCACGATGGTGGAGAGGGAGAGAGAGCAAGGCGACACCTTTCGAAGGTGCCCAATGCTGCCCTGATGCATGGCAGGTGTTTCGTTACCATATTTTATGGCCAAATTTGAGGCTGATGGCACTTCAGACTGCTTCATTCATATGCCAAAGGTGTAGCAGCTGTATGTATATTCTTGTATTTGTGTATTTGCAAATACTATATCTGTAACTGAGTGTGCGTGCCCATTATGTATCTGTGTATGTGTGTGTGTATCTGGCGGCCTTTGGCACAGCTGTTTGCATTTCAAGAATGAAATTCTCAACGTGCAGATACAAACGCGAACCAGACAGAGAGACAGCGCAAAAAAAAACTACAAACTGGTTCTTCCAGCGAAAATTGAGCAGAAAGCGTGGAGGGAGTAACAAATTGCAGAGCATAAAATATGCGCAGCTGAAATCCAAAAATAATGCGAAAAACTCACAGGCCATGAGATTATTTTTGGAGAAACAGCTAGAACATTGCAGGCCGAATGCGGATTAAGATGCTTCAAGTTGCCGTGGTACAAGCGGACAAACAAGCATAGGCTATAAAATAACAAATATACATATAAATATATATATTTATATATGCGTGTGTGTATAAATAAATAAATAATAGCATTATCAGTCGGTCTGTCACAACTACTTGGCACGCCCTTTGCCCTAAGCAGTGAGCTCCGAGACTTGTTAGCAACATCTTACTAATTTAGTTTATGCAAATCTCTATGTCAATTTCTAAACAACTTTTCATCCGCCTGGCCAACAAACGAAATAGTTGTTTTATTGTAATTTTCATGTTGTTTGTTACATAAGCAAAGGCAGTTTTGATTTAAATTGTTCAATATTTATCTACCAATATATTATTGCACAACATGTGTTTATCTTAACCAAGCAAAAAAACTAACAACATTTTCTCAATGTTTTCTTTTTGCCGGTTTACGCTCTTCAGAAGTTTTTTTTCGGCTTTGTATTGTGTTCGTTTGCCTATGCAGCAGCACGTTCCAAACTATTTTCTCCGCCGTTTTGGGCCAAACAACAAATTTGCAAGTACTCCAGCATCTGCACAGTTCCATTTAAGCCAAGCTAAAATTATACAAAGAAAGGAAAGACCAACAACAAACAGCCAGCCAAGCATGACTCGCTGCTCTGCTACACTGCTACACTGAAGACTGCTCTTGTGCACGGTCGGGCTGTTGCCACGTTAGATGTGATGCCCTAATATTAGCATGGCATATTGCACTTGCAAACCTCAAAAGCAAAAAAAATATAATTAATTTAAATTAAATAAAAATTTAAATTACAAATTGTTAAAATTATTATTGATACTACAAAAAAAATATTATATAGTGTAAAAAACAATTAACATATTTTATTTAAAATTGCAATTATGTAAGTTGTTAAAGTTATTATAACTTCTAAATTATTTGAAAATTTTAAAACATTTTTTAAATTTATAAAAAATATTTCTTTTTTACAAATTTTTTTGTAAATAGTCTATAAATTTATAAATAAAATATTAATTATTTAAATGATGAGCTCTGCCAATTAGAACTTCACTTTGTATTTTATTATAAAATTTTTTATATAATTTTAAACTTTTTTTAAAGGGCATTTAATATTCGTTGTGATGGTGTGAATCATTATTTTTGTAGGTTTCATTTTATTTTCTTTGGGCTTAGCTAGATTTTGGTCGCTGTTTATGCAGTTTCTTTTGCTGGCTGACAATTTTCGCTGCTTTGCTGCTCGTTTTGGACTAAAAATAAAGCCAGAAAGCACAAATTGAATCGGAGCTGGTCGCATGGAGCTTTACCTACCCAAAACATTTACTGTGGTAATAGTTTCGCTTTTCATTGTGGAGCTCTGCCAGGCGCAGGCTTTGTCAACGTTGCGCCATTGTCTTGCTATATAAATATTTTTGGGCCAATGACTGTCACAATTTCTCGTTGTCGTAATGCGGAAGAGTTAAAGCCATATTGAAACGAGCTAATGGGCAGCCGGCTACAAATGGCGCGAGCTTCAAACACTCAACGCCAATCGAACCGCAACTGCACTTTTGTTATTTTCTATGAAAACATGAATATGCAAATATCATCTTTTATGACCAACAACGTCGCAATTTTAATAAACAAATGGCACGGGGCCTGGAATTGAACTGGACTGGGTTGGAATGGACTCGGTCATAGAAAAATGGCAACCGATGTGCAGCGCGTGATTATGAACTCATTGACTGGCTAAGCCCTTTCGCTATGAAGCGCAATGAGGCATAGTGAATTTAAACATCTGTTAATTAAATGTTAACCCACATGTCAAAGGTTCACAAAGCTAATGGATTCAACAAAAACTACTGTTTCTAGCAGACACTCAAAAACTAATGAAAATAATATTATTTAATAGATAGAGTAAATATTGATAATATGTTTTGAATAACACAGATTTAATGCTCTTCATTGGACGATACTATGAAGTTAAAATATATGAAAAGGCGTAATTTTGTTAAAATAATTGTATTATGATCTTTGTATTGATCGATACGATCTCCTTTATGTAACAAGTCAGTTACTTAGATAGCTAAATCATTTTTATATATAATTTTTGTATATTAATTGATACCTAACATAAAGAAAATATTTCTTCTAAATAGAGAAATATTTTGTTGCACTTGTAAGAGTGTCAGCAGCGATAGACAATTGTCATACTCGGGGCATGGCACTTTTATGTGCGCTGGAAACTATTTATTTCATTAATTAACATATGCTGTCATCTAATAATGGACACATGCCATTATATAATGCAACGAAAATCGATGGCATTTTAATTAACAACAGTTGAGATAAGACAAATAAGTATACACATAAATACCTACACAATAATCTGAGTTATACTTTTTGTAGACAATGATTTTTTCGTTATTTTATTTTTCATTGATTAAAACGTAAACTAATTCATTAGGTCATGATATGTGGAATTTTGCCTAAGCACTGAGCGAATAGATTATTTTACAATATCTATCGTACATAAAGTGATAAGTGGTAACATAGACTTGGACTTTGATCTAGAAAATTGAATTGCAGGAACGAAAGGTTTAATATATCAGCGCATTATAAACTCGATATAAATACTAATTAAATTATTTCATCAATCATTCAGTTTTTCTTAAGCATAAGAACTAGTGATCAGGAACTCAGAGCGCTCTAATTCGGGAAGAGTAATACCAAATTCCATATTTAAAACTGAGAAAATTAACTTGGATAACTTAAATGATGTTTTATATATTTAAAAAATGTATTTTTTAATTTTTATTATTTAACTGGAGCTTATTATATTATTTATAATTCGTGTGGCTTGAAGATCCAGTCGTTGGTTTAAATATTGGAAATATAGAGTGACATAATTAGAAACATACTTAGCGGGAGGAAATTAATTATATGTTAACTCATACCGATGAAAAAAAAACAAACAATATACACTGTTTGTGCATTTTTAATGGGTATTCGACATTTAATGAGAAGAAAAGGCAAACAAACGAAATTGACTTGATGAGCCATTCGGTAATTTACTGCGTGGGTGTTGGTTACTTTTCGTTTGTTTTTCTCCCCAGTTAAAGTCATTTAATTAAGTCATTTTGTGTTGGCGCCAAGCGGAAATTGAAGCTTGTAAAGTTTTAAAAAGTAAATATATATATATATATATTTATATATATCAGCAAAGCAGGTGACATAATTGTTGCACATTAACGTTAAGAGAAAGAAAATCAGCGAACATCAATTATAAATGTTGCACAAGTAAAGCGAAAAGCGAAACAAGATTTATAATTGTCGCCTCAGATGCGTGACTAGAAATCATTAAATATAAATATAAAACACTAAAAAGAAGTTACTCGCAGGCTAACTTGGAAAACGCGAAGAATCTAGAATTATTATGCAAAGACTTGAAAGACTATGAAACGAAAAATACATGGAAAATATATTTATAGACTAAGGAATATTTATTATGGCGGCAGTTGAAATTAGAGCGGGAAATGGAAACTTTATCAAAATAGCTATTATCGATGTATAGAATTGAGTTGGCTCGACCGGGCGTAAAGAACCAAGTATTGACCTACTTAGGCACCCATAGGGGCACTTTGGGGTCTGCTCGCTAGGTCTCGCTAGGTCTGCTTGTCTGTGTGTGTGTGTGTATGTGCGTCTCTTCTCGGCGACGTGTAGATCAATCACAAATGCGCTCAAGACATTTATTTTTTATATATTTACTTTTATTGATTGGCGCGTTGCAGTCGTATCCGACTATTTTAGGTCTTTTCACACAGCGCTGCACTCTCGAGCGAGATTCCCCAAAAGCTGAGCAACTAGCGGCTCTATTTGTGGCTGAACTGGAAGATTTATGGCCAAACGTCTGCCACTCCGACAGTCAATTCGGCTTACTCAGCCATGTTTACACACTTTAATTGCTTAGAGTGGAACAGCCGGGGCAACAAACGCAACAGCAACAACAGCATAGAACGACAGGAAATGCTCGCGCCGACTAAAAATTGGTTTCTTTTTCTCCTTTTTCAATTTCGTGCCCATAGCACACGCCCACCGCACCGCCACCGACACCGCCTAGGCAGACTGTGACTGGTGTTGCCGCTGCTCTGTCCATGGCCATAATCAAGCCAATTTAATAATATGTTACGCTGCACACAATTTCGCCTGAAAGCCAGCCAGGCTATCCAGCTATCCAGCTCCTTGGCCCAGGACCGCGCAACAAACCAAGCCAAGCCATGCAGTGCAGCAGAGATTGTTGATCTGACCAAAATTGCGATTTGATTAAAAATTATGCTGGGTATATGCTCAGCGCATGCGTGCCCACAAATATAAATATATATATGTATATATATATATATTATTTAAAATGAAAAAGAGTAAGACAGATAGGTAGAGAGAGAGGGAGGGACAAGAAAAAAGAGGGAGAGAATACGATATCCGGAGACATAGCGGGTAGAAACACATTTGGCACAACCTCGAACATCTGGCCTACGTGACTTTTGGTAGCTGAATAGACACCAGCTAGATATAGACATATAACTTTTAGAATCTACGCATTAGAAAGGCGTTTGACTCTTGGATCTATAATTCTGAATATTGAACATAAACGGATAGTAAACTGTAATTCGAATTGAAAAGAACAGCAGACAATGCTATCAAAATTGATAGTAGAAACAAAATTAATATTAAATAATATAGAAATATTAAATAAATAGAATTTAATTTAATGATTACAATAATAAAATTATAGTCTATTATTTTTATATCTGTCACTTTTATTTTACCATCACAAAAGTTTTTACTTGAATAACTATTGCGACAATTATAATAATCTTATTATCTCACACCTCTTGAAAACTGAACTTTGTAGTCAACAGAATCATAAAATTAATTCTTTATTAAATACATTTAAATATACTTCGTTCATATAGTTAAGCTTTGCAGAGAGCGTATTTGTTAAACTCTTTTGTGGCGTTCGCTCGAACAGTTCTTTTGAGCACTCCTCTATATAAATGCCGCATTGGCTCTCATTTTGTTTGCTAGCTATTTCACAAGTAATTCGTCACGTAGCAATATTTTGTTGCTGATTATGCATTAAAAATTGCAGCCGGCAATCTGCCCAGCAGCAATCCAACCAAGCCGCTGCCTTCGTCACTCAAGCATGGCTCTCCAACTCCAATGCCAGCGCCAGCTCCAACTCCAACAACAGCGCCAGCTACATTCACATCTATATGCACAATTGCTGCAAATAAATCCAAGCAAACTCGAAAGCACCCACTTCAGTTGCTGTCGCTGATTACGCTCGCGGGCCAACCCCGGCGAAAGCCATAAATATGCAGGAAAGCAATAAAAAAATTTAAAAATATTTTGTATACAAGCCCAACATTAACAACAAAAAAAAAAACATTCACAAATTCGTGCGCCAATTAATACCGAATTGATATAAATCCATAAAATATGTACTTTCCGCCACCCGCGGTTTTTTTGTGAATTTAAAAAAAAAACCTCTGAGCACCCGCACGTCTACAAATTTATAAGCATCTACTATATATATATATATATATATATATATATCATATTTTTGTTTAGTTTACCGCCACTTAGACCATTTAATGACATTTACTTCAAATAGACAACACATCTATCAGACCAAAACAAGCCAGATCCCAGCAGTAAAGTTTAATGGTCAGAAATGTCAAAGTTCACATTTGCTAAAAGAAAAAAAATCGTAGATCAGTCACGAAGCGACTCAAGATGTCGTAATAAGTACAAATATTCAGAAATATTAGGCTAATCAAAGTTTTGATTGCGCTCCCGATGTGCCGACAAAAAATTAGCTTAACAATTGCCTAGAGTCTGAGGATATTTTAAAGAAATATTTGTTGACTGCAATAATTTGGATTAGTACATAAAGGACTAGCGAACTACAAATCTATGGAATCAATTGTTGTGTAGAAATTGATATACAAATATCAATTCGAATCGATTTTACTGTCGTAACTTGATATCGAGATATTGCCTAAATACACTTCATATGAAAGCCATAAATTTTAATTTCTAAGAAAACGCATACAAACCAACAGCAATAAAAACATTTTACAAATCTCACACAGGTTTCAATTTCCAACTAATCGTTTTAAGTCTTTAAAGGTAAATTGATTTAGTCAAGGATTCGGTAAAACTATACTATTTTAAAAAGAAAGGCAAACTATAAACATTATTTTGAGGTCAGTTTTACACAAATTGAGGTAACACAATCATTCTCAAAGGCGCAACAGCAATTCAAAACAGTTGTTACCTGGACAACTGTACCGATTATGTCACTGAGCTTTACGGGTTACCGGGCTGTCTCCATGACCAGCACACTCTAATCTGCAAAGCTAACCTGGGCGACCCAACCCATCCTGCTGCATACTATCAGCATTACGTGTTTTGCGGCATTTGTGTCGCTCTACTACATCTGGACAGAAAGAGGTTGAGAGTTTCTGGACGAGTCTGAAGCGCTTCCAGCTAGCAATGTTGCAATTTGCTACGGCATCTCTCAACAAGCAGAACCCACTTAACTGAGAAATAGAGACGCGCCAACTTATATATATGAGAAATTAATCATAAACTATTTGAGACGGCTCGACAAAGAGATACCCTTTGAAACCTTTCGAAGAACTACATATACAATTTATATATATGTGTGGCATATATACATACAATTTATGAATAGAATAGTTGTATGTAAAGGAATATGAAATATATATAAAATGTAATAACCATATTTTAATGTCCACTTTAGATGAGGAGCTAATAGTATAATAATATATATATATAATATATATATATATATATATATATATATATATATATATATATATATATATATATATATATATATATATATATATATATATATATATATATATATATATATATATATATATATATATATATATATAAATACCATTTTTTACAAATTATCAGTTTACTGACATTAAATCATTTAAGTAATGGAGCTTATTATTTTTTATTATTATTTAAGTTTTATTTTAAATAACAAATAAACACAACGCTTTAGATCAGAATTATTAGATAATAACAAATAACCGCTTGTCTAATGATGCGTATATCTTAAATACGTTTAAAAACAATTGACAATCGAGACAACACGACTAAGAGATACCCTTAATCCTTAGAGCTGTAATAAGAATCATTTAAAGTTTAATGACTTCATTAATAGCAAGCAATACATACACACACAAAAAAAAAAAACAAATTTTCGATAATTATCGATTAAAAGTAAATCGGATTAGTTATCGAACAAAAAATAATAAACTCGTATAGCGTATTGTATTATCGAGCATTTTGCTTTTTATTTCAAGTCTCTAGCTTTTGTGGCTTAAGAAATCGACGCGTTTACACGAACTGACGGACAGACGGCCGGAGGGCTAGTTCAACTCAGCTCTTCGAGCTAATCAAGGATGTGTATACTTTATGGGGTATGGCACGCCTCCTACTACCTGTTACATACATTTTCACAAAAACATTATACACTGATTTCCCATTGTTAATGGATTCAGGGTATAAAAAAAATAGTTGCACCTTATACTGAATATAATTTATACATTCATTACCGCTCACCAGAATCGAACAGAACATACCAAAAGTCATGTATAGAACCCTAAATAGCTTCTGTCTTGTTTTCGGTTTACTTCTAATATTCAACGTCAACGTTAATGTAAGAACACTAAATAAATATGTTAATAATAAAAACAAACTTTTTAATTTGCTTTTCAGCATGGTATTTCCATCAAATTAACAAACGCTGTCTGTGTATCGCACAACGAATCCTGGGTTTTAATGGGCCAATGTCGTCTAAAGGCCGTACAACGAAATAAAACAGTCCTTAACATTAATCTGACTATATTACATCCCATCAATGATATACAATCAAGAATACAAATCAAGAGAAAGGGAAACGGATACAAGCCCTGGCTGTTCGATTTCATAGTCGATGGATGCAAGTTTATTAAGAGGCCCAACAATCCTGCTGTTAAAATGATTTTTGGAATCTTCAAGGAGTTTTCGACACTTAATCACTCGTGTCCATATAACGTAAACAAATCTCTAAGATCCTAAATGATTTGAATATTAATGCTATTATTTTAATCAACAGGGATATCAGGAATTAAGAGATTTTTATCCAGATGTCAGGAAATTTCTAAACCCATTTCCCACAGGCGACTATTTATTAATTCTATCATTTATACTAAAAAACAAACCAATTGCGGATTTTAGTGTTTACTTTTCATTTGTAGAAGACCTAATTTAAGTTATAATATTTATGTTCTGGTCTAATAATATTTTATATAAACCAAAATATATAAATCTATATATAATATGAGATGAACAATTAAATTCTCTTATATAAATAAATATTATATAGGTCTGTAAATTACATTATGTTTTATTGAAAATGTTTTGCTAGAGTGAACTATTTGAATGTTCTATAATAGGTAAATTTTGTATACAAATTAACATAAACTTCAGTTACTAAAAATTATTTATTTATTGTACATGAAATTTTAGAGTTTAACGGTTTTACAAAATATATGTAACAGGTAGAAGGAGATGTGTTCTTCCGTATGAATTCAGCGAAGCTATAAAAAAAAAAATAACAACTAAGAAAACTTTAGTCGAGACGGTTCGAGTAAGATATATATAATTAAAAGTTTATTTAACATATGCAGAGGCAGCGCTACGGCGTCCATACAAACAGGCGGATATAATATGATGATATTTATGTATATGTATATATCCCGAACATTATTGGGGATGGATAAACGGGTATACATCTCAATAATTACTCTACTATAGCCTTGGTTAAATGTAAAACGCAAATGGGACAGTTAATAAATACAAATTTTATTTATGACCTAATGAGGCGTCCATATTAGTAGTTGAATAAATAAAATAAAGTCAACATACTCGAAATGGATTTAAAGTGATAAATAGGATCGTCTGCCATTGCTTGCTTATGTCTTGTCTACTGCTGGTGTTGAACACAAATCTTAATGTAATCAACTCGAACGTATAACAGTATACGACCTTTAATAAGTAATATTTTAATCAATACAGAGAGTTAATTTATAACTTGTTATGTTGTAGATTTTTGTGTATTTATGTAATAATAAAATTGTTTTCTTTGTCAAATGTCATTTAAAAGCAAAAAAAAAAAGGAAGCAAGATAACTCTAGTAGGATCCTGCTAACGACTCTGTTCCAGTAATGTCAAGTAAAAGCAGTTATGCCTTGCTTAGCGGCAAATTTAAGTGCAACTTGCAAAAGATGGCGCCCGCTTAGGCAAAGGCAAACATTTAATTGTTGGCAGATGGTACATTGAAGTAGCGCCCCTGACGACATCACCCACTGACTATGCACCATATTTAGATCGCATTCCTATTGCTGTTCTACTCGCACTCGCACCTACTACCCGTTGTATTATTTAATAAATTTAAATGATGTTTGGTCCACTGGTCTGGTCGCAGTTGCTGCGGCTGCTGCTTGTGTTGCAGTTTCAATTTTGCTAATGCAAGAACCGTTTTACATTTTTAAAGCTCCAGTTCCGCTCTAGTTTACCAAGGTTGACAAAGTGCCAAAGGTTATCAAGAGTGTACACAAGCATTTTCGTTTTGGGTTTTTTTTTTGCCGCACCCTATCTACCGTACTTTTTAGAAAGCATTATTGAAATTTTACCATGACGTACTTTCAATTTTGTTTTCTTTTGTCTGAATTCGGAGCAGATATTAAAAAAAAAAATTAAAAAAAAAAAATAAAAAAAAAAATTAAAGTATTACTTTAATGAAGTTTCATATTTAGAAAATTTTTGGAAAAATATATCGGAAGAGGCTTTTCTTATCGTACGCATTTCAATTCATTCAATTTCATTTCTGCTACCAAGATCAATAACAAACAGAAATTTTTTTAACAAAACATAGCTTATTTTTGGCAATACAGAATTTTTTATAATCATAATGATAGTAATAATGATGACTGGAGTTTTTCTACTATATGGTGACGATATGGCTAACGAGGTTTTAATTAAACTTTATAGTCGTTAAAAAAATGTTTATTTTGTATACGAAGTGTAGCATCAGGAACATCAGACAAAGTGTTCTGATTATATTTTGTTTCGTACTTAAACATGGTAAAATGCTATAATTATTCAAACCATTAAACATTTAAAATGTTAACCTAATATTGTATACACTAAAAACTTTGGTCATGTTTAATATTATATATAACTCTCTAAAAGTACTGGGTATAAATGTTTAATAAAGTGCTCTTAACATGTAAAAAAAACCGAAATGAAGCGGGAATGTTGGACGCATAGAAAGTTTTTGATCAAAATAGATTTCGATTTTTTATAACACAAGTATTGGCTTTAGCCCGTAAAGTTTTTTTACTTGTTTTATTATTATCTTTTCTTTTTAGGGTACACAAGTAATAAAGGAATTTTATCCCTCCGTCGATAAAATACCAAATCCCTTTCCAACTGGAGACTATTTGGTAATTCTTACATTTATATTTTCCAAAAAACCAACGGTTGAAGTAAAAGTTTACTTCTCATTTGTTGAAGCCTTATTGTAAATGGTTAATTATAAATAATTATACTGGAAGATATTCGACTAAAAGATACATTTAAATCTTTGAAAACTGATGTATACTATTAATAACAAGTAACAAAACTTTAGTCGAGACTGCTCGACTAAGAGATAGCCTGAATCCATTGAGCTGTAATACCAATCATAAAAAGTTTCATTTATTCTTTAATAGTAAACAAAACATGCACACACACAAACATATACATGCACATAATATGCTTACTGCGCAGTTTTGCGGCTGCAGAAGAGGCTGTACTATGGAAACTTTATTGTTTAATAACTTTTTTTCTCGACTTATGTTCTTGATGAATGATTATATATATGATTATATAGGAGGAGGGAGGAGGATTTCGTAAACCACAAAAGCTAAAGACTTGAAATAAATGTTCGTTAATATCAAACGCAATACGGCTTATTTTATTTTTTCGATAATTCATCCCATTTTCATATTATCGATAACCATAGAAAATTTGTCGCTATTTTTGAGGCCTAGCTTGCTCATAGTTCAAGTTAGAATCGTGCACTAAGTTGTGATGGATGGGTATAATAAATAATTATATTTTGGTATTTTTTAATTTTAGATGCCACGCCAGAGTTTTCTTACTTGTTTGAATTGTATTAGTTATTCATTATTTCTTATATTCTATACATGCCTTTCCGCACATCATTACGGATAGATAGATTGATTGTCATAGCTATACAACTCAGTCATTACTCTATTTATAGCAGTGATTAAACTTTGATAGGACAATTAATAAATATAAAATGTTCTATTAACATAGCGGAGCGTATGTTTATATTTATAAATATAAATCGCAGTCCCTCTACGGTCAGTCAACTAAATTAACGGAATGGATTTAAAAGTGATACATAGGATCATCCGTCAGTGCTCGCTGCTGTCTTTTCTACTGCTGATGCTCAACACAAACGCTAATGTAATTTAATCAAATATATTTAATTATACGATTTTCAATAGTAAGTAATATTTTATTCCAGCATGGTATTGTCTTTAAATTGACAAATGCGGTCTGTAACTCCTATAACAAGTCCTGGGTAGTTATGAATCAATGCCGACTGAAAGCTGTGCAACGAAACATAACAGTCTTCAATCTTAACTTGGATTTGTTGTATCCTATTGAAGATCTCCATATGAAAGTGAAGATTCTAAAGAAAGCAAGTGGTTATAAGCCTTGGCTTATCGATTTATCAATTGATGCCTGCAAGTATTTTCGAAAGCCCAACAATCCTACCTTTAAATTAATTCATGGAATCTTTAAGGATTCGACAACTTTCAATCATACGTGTCCCTATACTGTAAGTAAAATATATATAATACATACCAAAGCTATTACAGCTTGACTTTATTTGTTCTAATTACAGGGACAGCAATTAGTAAAGAACTTTTATCCTCGCATCGAAAACTTGCATATTCCTCTTCCAACCGGAGACTATTTACTAAATCTAACATTTATATGTCATAAGAAACGCACCTTTGATATAATTGTTTACTTTAATTTTATTGAAAACTTAATTTAAGTACAAAGACTTAATTATTGCTGTAATTTTAATTTTAATTTTGTATGTATATAATAATAAAATTGTTTGCTTTGTCAAGTTGCATTTTAAAACAAAAACTAATTTTAAGCAATTAAGAGCTAGTCGGCTCTTCTGCATTCTGTACTATTGATTCGATAATGATTTTAATCGATGACAATTAATCTTAAATAGTTATATATTATTTCGAACAATATATATTTTAGACAAAACTAAAATGACTCAGTTCTTCGTGTCGATCAAGAATTTACATACTTTTTATACCCTGAATACATTGAAAAAGAAATTTCAAGGTTTAATATTTTTGGGAATACACCGTATAAAGTGTATATATTATTTATCGGCTCGACGTGCTGAGTTGATCCGCCTGTGTGTCTGAATTGGATTCTTATAGTTAATACGCATACTTTGTCGTCTTTGGAATTCACAAATCCTGTATATCAAATACTACAGACTTGACATTTCAAAAATAGGTCTATTTTAATTGTCATAATCTCTCCCCAAAAATTGCAATAAACGTATGTATGTGTCGAAAAAAAAACTTATTAAACAATAAAGTTTCCATAGTACAGCCTATGCTGCAGCTACAACGCTGTCGTCGCTTAACTGCGCAGTACGCATATTGCGAGCAGGTTGTTCATGAATGTGTGTATGTGTATGTGTTGTTTACTATTAATGAATAAATGAAACTTTTAATGATTGGTATTACAGCTCTAAGGATTCATAGTATCGTATCTCTTAGTCGAGCCGTCTCGACTAGAGTTTTGTTATTTTTTTTATATACTTTATACACATGGGATTAGGGTATAAAAACGTGACCCAGTAATATCAAGAAAAAGAATAGACGCTCGCTTAAGCAAAGGCATAAATGTAATTGTTGGCAGATGGTACTTGGAAGCAAGGACTCCCGGTGACAGCACCCACAGAATATCCACCCACTGCCATATTTAAAATATTTAAATCGTATTGCTATTGCTGTTCCTCTCGCACTCGTTCGTTGCTCGTTGTGATATTTGGTAAATATAAGTGCTGTTTGACCTGCTATTCTTGCCGCACTTGCAGGGGCTGCTGCTGGTGTTGCAGTTTCAATTTTGCTAATGCAAGAACCGTTTCACATTCTTAAAGCTGCAGTTCCGTTCTAGTTTACCAAGGCTGACGGCTGACTTACGAAAAGAAATTGTTAATACGATTACATTGAAAGAGTGCCAAAGGTTATTAAGAGGTACACAAGCATTTTAGTTTTCTTTAATTTTTTTTGGCTGAACCGGGCGTATACTAACGGTACTGTTAGAAAAATACTATTGAAATTTTACCATGACGTACACTCAATTTGGTTTCTTTTTTTTGGCCAGTTTCGAATTCAGAACGGATATTGACGGTAAGCAGAAATGTTTTGTTGCCCCCCCCTCAGTACTTAAGAAACTAAAAGTATTACATTTAAGGCAGCTTCGCATTATAAACTTGTTCGACATATATAACGGAAGACGCTTGTCTTAGCGTAAGCATTTCAATTGGAATTTGGTTAGGCAGTACTTAGTTTCGTATTTGTTCTTATATATGAGTTGATTTTTCCTAATTGAACTTTATAATCGTTGATAATGTTTATTTTGAGTACCACAGTTTATAATTTATCACATTTGGACATCATCAAGAATATCAGACAAAAAATATTCAGATTATATATCTATACGAACTGAACCATGACATGATAAAATGCTATCATTTTTATACTGCGACAAACGATTAAGCCATTAATTACTTAAGATATTAATGTAATATTGTATACATTTTATAAATTTGTGGTCCAGTTGAATATTATGTATTATACTCCTCTTAAGGTTCTTCTTCTGTATGATTTTAAGGTTTAGTACGTTTAAATTTAAAAAAAAAATTGTTTTTGATCAAAATTTATTTCGATTTTTCATACCATAATTATTTACTTCAGACCGTCATACCCTCTTTTTTTAATATATGTATTTGCAGTAAAAAAAGATAATTTCGAAGGTGACATGACCAGAGCGATTAGATCGATTGTTGAAAGATGATATTAAAGGATTTTTTTTAGAATTTTTTGGACTTCGCTGCTTTTGTCAAGTGTTCCGCTGATGCTTAATACAATTTTGAGTGTAAGCATTAGAAATCAAGTTCGTTAAATCTTAAGCATGAATATTCCTATAATTCCCAGCAAGGTGCTACCATTAAACTGACCAATACAGTCTGTAATTCCTTTAACAAATCTAGGATTGTTATAAGTCGATGCCGATTGAAGGCCATGCAACGAAATAAAACCATTTTAAATATTGAAGCGAATATTTTGCACTCGGCTAGTATAATCGACGTCAGAATGCAAGTCCCGAGGAAGGCAAATGGCTACAAGCCTTGGCTTATCGATATATCTTTTGATGTCTGTAAATTTATGAAAAAGAACAAGAATCCCGCATTTAAAATAATTTATGGAAGTTTGAAGCCGATATCAAAATGTAACAAAAACTGAAATTGTTAAAATATACTTAAAGCTACTTGCGAAATTTGGGGACTGCAGCTTTTAGGATGAAAAAGATAAAAAAATCCTAACTGATTTTTCACATGGTTTTAAATCTATTAAAATTATTGAGGAATAGTTATTGATTTTTTGAAGCCAGCTCAATATGCGCGTGGTATACATAAACATTACAGAAAATTCTCAGTCTCAGTCTCATATAGGTTCTGGACAAACAGACAGACGGACTGGGCTCAATCAACTTATCGTCCTGATCAAGAATATATAAGAAAAATTAATAAATTAATAATTGTTACTGAGGTCTATGTTAATGTTTTATTTAAGTATTTATTTTAGAATATTAAAGGCAAATCGAGGACAATATTAAGATATATTAAAGACAACATTTTTTTGATATATTTAGACATTTAAGTAATAGACCTATTCATCCAACTAATGTATTTTATAATTTACCTGAGATCAGATTAAAAACGGTGAAAAATAAAAGCTTGCGTAATGAAGCGCATCTTTTGTATCATAGCTATATTTTTATACATATACATATAAAGTTATACAAATAACTTTATAGAAATCAGTCATAATTTTTGTGTCACCTGAATCAAACAGAACATCCATTAAAATGGCGGAAAATATTAGAATGGCTTCAAAAGTTATATATGGATCCACAAATATCAATAAAACAAGTAAAACGTTGCGGTCGGATATTTATGCAACTATTAGTAATATATCCAGCTTAGTTGTCTTCATAATCCTGCCTTAGAAATTTCAATTCAAAACAACAATCAAGTTCCCATACTGAAGCTTATGCTGCAGCTCCAGCGCTGCCTCTATGTAAACTACGGAATAAGCAGAGCGCTTGCTTATGCATGCGTGCGAATGTATGTGTGTTAAAAAGAACTTATAATGATGGGTACATCAGCTATTTGAAATATATAGCAGTTTGGGAAATATATCAAATATGGACATAATTACGAAAATTCATATTATATTTCTACGCGTATTTGAGCATGACATTCGAAAATTATTGAGTTTTAAAATAGTATAATTATTTAACAATAATTATCATTTCATCGGTGACATGAATAGAGTGAAATAAAGAGCCCATCGACTTAGACAAATTGTTGAGAGATGACATCAAAGTACTTTTCTAGAATTTATTGGACTACTCTGCTTTTGTGAAGTGTCCTGCTGATGTTTGATACAAATTTGAATGAAAGTAAATCAAATCACATACGTTTAGTCTTAAGCAAATTTCTCAAATTTTCACTACCATTAAAGTGACAAATGCAGTCTGTAATTGTTTTAACAAATCTTGGGTGGTTATAAGTCAATGCCGACTGAAGGCCGTGCAAAGAAACCAAACCATTTTCAATCTTAACGCGGAGAATTCAAGTCCAGAGGATGGCATGTGGCTACAAGCCTTGGCTTATCGATGTCTCTCTTGATGGCTGTAAATTTTTGAAAAAGAACAATAATCCCACTGTTAAAATAATTTATGGACTCTTTAAAGAGTTTTCAAATCTTAATCATTTCGTAAGTAGATGCAGATCCAAAATGCAACATTTAATTTGTATATTATTTTCTTCTTTTTGAATTTTCGATGTCCCCAAATAATAAAGGGTTTTTATCCCGTTGTCGACAAATTACCAAATCCCTTACCAACAGAAGACTTTTTGATAATTCTAACCCTTAAGTTTTCAAAACAACGAACGCTTGAGGTGAACACATACTTTTCATTTGCTGAAGCCTTATTGTAAGTTGTACTCAAATATATTGAATTAACTTATATTGGAAGATATTGATATAGTTATCAAGCTCAATCGAACACTAAATTCAGCGCAGTCAATTTTTTTATATCACGACAAATGGACGGATGTGTCACATACATAAGACGTTTATTTTGGGAGCTTACGCTTCTTTTTTCAGTCAACAAATGGAACAATTCTAATTAAATCTATGACACGCTTATCAGACAGACATGGGCACATTTAAGAATCGCACTCTGTCCGTTGACGCCCAATAATAAAACATATAGTTATATGTTTCCGCTCGTTTCTTCATTGTTCAAAACATTAAAGCGTGGAGATAATTCATATCTAATTGTCATGGGTATTGAAAAAAAGAAAAAATAAATAAATAAGTGCAATTACATTTTTTCATGTATGGAATTTGTATTGCAAATGCTGGAAGCACCTCACATATGGTCAGATGCCTGCCCCACACTCAGCATCCATGACAAGTAGCCGATCTCAGTTGACAAGTGCACTGCACACGAAGAGCAGAGACGTTGACAGCGACTGCGTCTGTGACAGTTGCAGCGAGTGCACCTTTGCTTGCATGGATTTATGGATACAATTGGAAGACATACACAGAGCGTGGCGGCCATGTCAACAAGACTTTGGCAACGCTGTTGTTTGACGTCGTCAATAATCATACGCTGAACTCACAGCAGAAGCAGCGGGAGCACAGCAGACAGTCTCAAGGCGATAGCAACAGCAACTACAACAAACAGGCAAACAACAACAACAACAATTACAAGAAATATGGCAAACAGAGCAAAACAAGTTGCATTTCTTTGCATTACTTTTGCAATTGCGTCGAGCTTTTCATTTTCGCATTGTTTGCAGCGCCAATTGCCATAATCAGTGCAAAAAGCCAACGACAAAGCCAAAGACAAAGGCCAAGCGACGATTACGGCGGCATCACTTTCATGCACACAGCTAGAGAGTGAGCGGCATTATTTTTTTCTCTCTCTCACTGTCTATCTCCCTGCGTCGTTGTTAGAGTGAATGTGGAGCTGGGCACACCTGAAAGCTTAACAGCTAACATTGCCTCATCGCGCAGCTAAAGCAAACCCGTTTCTGTGCAGTTATGACGCATGCGTTGCTGGCCTTTGATTTGATTTTCCTTTCTTTTCTTTCTTTTTCAATGATTTAATCGTTCAAATGCAGCTAAAAATTATCAATAAAAATGTCAATTGCAATAAGAACTAACACTCTTAAAGTCATGATTTTAAAATTATATTAAACGAGACAATGATTTAAAAAGGTCTTAATAAAGGAATTAATAAAAGTACCTAAACATATATATTTCTTACTTGTTAAATGTTATGATTAAAAGTCGATATGCGTAATATAAGTATATATATGCGTAATAAGCTTATATTTACATTTATCAAATTTTGCTTCTACATAATAAAATATATACAAATATATTAAATCATATAATACATATATATAATATATATATATATATATATATATATATATATATATATATATATATATATATATATATATATATATATTTTATTTTTATAAAATTAATATGAAATAAAAGCTTTTGAAATTAGTTTTTGTAAATTCTATTTAAGTTTGTTTAATTCATTAGGTTTCTACATCCAATTGTATTAAATCGCATAATGTTTGCTTTGAAGTTGCATACATATTGTTTTGTTGTTGTTTTTTTTTTACTCATTTACCTTTACTAATAGTAACTGGCATATGTAATCGAATTTCTTTGTGGTGTTTATTTTCAATATCAGCATTTTCATGTTTTAATTACTGATCTGCCCCAACAATTTGTTAGTTAATTGATGCAATTTGATGTTTTTGTATTTTTTTATTTTGCTTTGTGATTTTTTGCATTAAATTAAGAGTGGAAAATAATAACTCTCAGCGATGACGCAGCTCTGTGTGCTGCACCTCCATAGTGTAGCATCCAAAGTTGTGTATAGGCGTCATTTTAGCAAAGGTCAAGACAAACATACAGGTAATCAATATACTTGAAGGCATAGGTGTATCGAGCACACTTGAAAACGAGGTCAATAGAGCAATCTCTACACTGACAACTTAATTTTCTTTTTACCCTTCACTTGTTTTGCTAATAGTAACTTTTAAAGAATGTATCTGATGCATTTATTATATGTAATCTTAAGCTATCTGTATATATATATGAATGAATATGTATGTTCAGAGTCATTACAAACTGAGTTAAGGAGAACCACTTCGTTATTCTTTCCAAACTGTAGTTAACAAATTAATGTAAGATTGTCTAAGGAAATAACTATATGTGGACTACTTTTAGCTACAATTATTTTTGTAGAGAATTTTCTTGGGTTATATATTCATTATGTATTCCTCCAATTTGGTTGAATTTCGAACATAAATAATAAATGCAATCCTTTGTAGTTCTTACACCACAATTGTGTTGAGGCATTGGAATAGCAAAAGTTGAAAATAAATAAATAAATGAAATGAGTACCTTTACGAACGAATGCGACGGCCTGGTGCATGGCTGTGCAACATATTGGCAAAAATGTAGGTCAACAGGCAACCACAACAATAGCACCCAATAAACGCAACAATGATAGTTATCAAGCGTTGTCCGCGTGCATGGAGTGTGTATGCGCCTGTTGGCAGTCGCAAATCAAAGTTCCCCGCTTCGAGACTTATCCCACAAGGCAGACCAACCGAAAGCCAAAGACACGCCCTTGTTGCTCATCAACTTTGTTTGCGCTTTAAAAACAGCGCGAAACGTAACGCGCATTTTACACACACACAATTACACACATGTGCACTTACACGACAGCTAACGTGGAAATTATGCAAGTAAACAGATTAATTGGGTCAACAAATGAGGTTAACACAGCCAACCAAGTTTACGTTAATAACCAGAACAAAGTTGGCGAATAATCTGCAACGGGTTGGAGAGGCATACACATCTCTTTCTTTCGCTCTATATTTCTGTCTCGCTCGCTAGACAAGCCGCATTTTAAGTATTTATAATTATTAACAGTAAATAGTCTGGTATATTCAAAGCCAAATTTAAAAACATTTTTAATGTGAGCAGAGAATATTATGAATAAAATGTAATTATAACTAATTTATTATTAAAGAGCATAGAAATCGCCTAATTTTTTTTGAATTAGTATAAGATTTAAGCTAATTTAATATTTAATACTATACAATTATTATTTGAAATTTTATACTCGAATATTCTCTCAATTTTCTAGCCAAAATAAAAAAAAAAAACATTTTCAGCTTTTGAGCGAGTATACAACGAAAATCTTAATTGAAATAGTATGATTAAAAGCAACGTTTTCTCGCTTTTAAGTGAACGAATTTATTGTCAAGTGTTTTTGGGCCACTCAGAAAGCACTTAAAATACTTTAAGGAATTAGCAGAAACATATGTTTTTCCAAAGTAAATCGAATAAAACATATTCGCAATTTAAACACAAAATTCTAATAAGGGAGCTGAGCATAAACAATTACATGCTGTCCGTAGTACTTTTTTTTCTTTATTTATTATAAATAAAATGCAGATATGCCTGACTGCATAATAATTGAAATTCAGAATAAATCGAATCTAATATTAATAATAATTTGATTCATTAGTGACCAGGCATAAACAAAATGTTAATTGTAGAGTATTTAAATATTGTAAATTTGACTGACAGTTTAGCTTTTTCCGCACATTTCCTGTTATCTAGGCTTAGACGTAAGTTAGCATTATCTTCTATTTTCCCATGATTCAATATTTCGAATTCGGTCAACTAACTGTACAAGGAGACCCAGCTAGCATACACAAGGCCAATTTCAGTTATCTGAGTTACACCACGAGCTCTCTTGCTCAAATACCCCACACACAGTTGCACCTACTCTCACACCTATTGCGTGGTCCAAAGTACAGCCCACAACGTCGTTAACGAGTCGCATGTACTCAACATTGTTTGAGCATACATATTTATAACTGACATAGAAAAAACAATATATATATATATATATACATGTATCTCTTGTCTTGCCTCTTGTCTCTATTTGTGGGTTAGGAATTTCCTCATTTTGGCGCTTTGTCATTTCTGAATATGCTGACTATTTCTTATGAATTTTTGTTTTTTTTTTTTCTTTTTGTGTGGGAAAGTAATTGTTTAAACAAAAATTTGAAGCTTGCAAAAAAACAAAAACTAACAAATTTAACGCAGCAATTTAATTATTCTAAATGAGTTTCCAAAACCACAAAGAAAAATACATGAGAAGCTTGCCATCGGTCGTGATTTAACCGAAGCGATAAATTTCTAGAGTTTTTTTAATATGCCACGATTTCGATTCTCTCAAGTCTATAGATCAGAATGCATAAATTATTTAATCTAAAATATTAACTAATTATATATCAAATACGTGTTGTACATGAATAGAAATTTCTGACTTGGCTATCTTCGAAATTATATAGTACCGAAGTCAGCACAATCTCGCTTAACGACATAAATGAGTATTAGAAGTCAAACCAATTGAAAGTTTTATTAGTTTTGTCTGGGTCCCGGTCCCATCAAGGCGTTCAGTAATGAAGACTATTTGAAAGTTTCCGATGTTTTTTTTACAACTTTTGAGACGAAACTTACCTGGAAAAGAGAAGAAGAAAATAAATAATTTTGTAAAATTTATTTCGAGTATATTTGTGACAATGACAAACAGCGAACAGCATAATCGGAGGACAATGACCTAAGCATAAATACACATACACACACCCTCGCTAACACACACAGACATAGCGAAACTTTGCGGGCAATGGCACATCCTGCATCCTTCTCTCTGCTCTGTTTGTGGCACGCTCTTTCACTTTCCTGCGGGCGCTTTATAGCTAAGTTAACTAGCAGAGTACAAAAGGCGGTTGGCGTTTCACGCTGCCACCTCTGCTGCAAGTGGCCACAAGGCTGCGAGAGGCTCGGACCGATGTAGGGAGAAACCGGAAATACTTGCAACAAAAGCTGCACGTTCTTAAAGAATACACAGGCTGTGCGTATGCATTTAAGGCGCAATGTGCCACCAGCGAATTAAGGTCAAATGCGGCACAAAAGTTGCAAGCACCGCCGCTCCTTGTTTCAAACCCGATTCACTCAGACAAGTCGCGACGTCTGCATCCTGGTAACGCTTCCCATATTAATGACAACGACATCTTCCACTTCTTCTTTTTCTTGTTTTTCAAGACAGGATGTGCGTAAGTTTTTTCAATGCACCTGCAACTTAGCGAAACACATATCCTGCAGGTGCGCAGCCCTCATCATATTCTCCAAGTGAAAACAGCTATTGCAAAAAATATATATCTAAGTTCGGGTAACGCGAAAATATAATATAATATTTATATGCATATATATATAGAATAAACATAAACATACAATTTATGAGGGTGTGGCACAGCTTCTCTTCCAGTTACATACATTTTCACAGAAACATACTCAGAAATCCCAATTTCAGTGAGTTCAGCGTATAAATATTGAAATGACATATTTAATAAAAAACCACAATTGTGTTTAGGTATCTTGTACTCTAACTTATATTAGTATTACTTATCCACCCCCAACGCTCTCTAATTTGGGTTAATCTCACTGCAGCTTTAGAAAACTTTTAACTAGCTTTGACTATCCAATCGCCTATTAAAATAATTTTCATTTCAATTTTCACTTTCATTTTTAACACACACAGATACACACGCTTACACACAAATTACCGACCTGATGCAAATTTGTCGTAAATTGTTGTAAGTGGCTTAACAACAGCAACAAACAAACTTTCACTTGGCAAGTAGCTAAAAGGCACCAAAATCGGCTCCTGCCCTATTTGGGTCAAAAAGCTCGGCCGCAGCAGCTGCGAAAAATCTTTTGGGTTATCTCAAGCTTTGGGTTCAAAAGGCAATGCACGCAAAGCCAATTGGCACCCAGCATCAACAACAACAAACATCTCTGGTTGAGATGTGGTGCTGATAAAAGATGCACTAGATGAACTTTGAACCGTGGCTCGGTCAGTATCCAATATTCCAGCTGCCCTGACAATGAACTTTGCCAGCTAAGGGGAGGCAGCATAGTAGGAGCTTAGGCAAGACTTAATTTATGTAAATGTTGAGCGAGCCAAGAGCAAATTTTGATTAATCTGTTTAAAATGTTGTAAACTTTTAGAAAATGTCTCAGTTGGCATTTTCTGCCAGCTCCCTCACCTCCATCTATTGACTTTTGCTGTGCACATTTCTTATCACTCTAACAAACACACACACACAGACGCCTTTATCAGTCGTAATTAGGGTTCATGTGCATGCAGCCTTAAAATCAGGTCATGTGTGTGTTAACTTAAATTACGTTCATTTGTAGCTTATTTTCTTGTTCGCTCTCCCTCACTCTCTCTGTATATATATATATCTCCCTCTTTATCTGCTGATGCTACTGCTGTTCTCTTATCACCTTCTGTACCTTATTTTGTCTGCCACGCATTAAATTTGCTGGCGCTGTCTGTCTATCAATTGTGGTCTAGCAAAATTTATTTAGCTCGAAAGCGGTGAGCCTGTACACAAAATTTAAATATATATATATTATATTTATATATATTTATAAATATATTTTTATATATTTATTTATTTCTTAAGAGGCTCATTTTCAATAGCTCTATTAAATTAAAATAAAAATGTTAAAAAATTTTATTTTTCTTCGAGTTGAGTTTCGTTTGGTCTTTATGACAGCTACGCGTAGATTAAAGTTGAATGTCTCCTGCGGCTTTGTAATCTCTTACTTTGAATAAGTCTGTGTGTAGTATAAACACAATGAAATACTTCTTCATATATTTATTTATAAATATATTTATTCTTAGATTAGGGAAACCATTTTCTAAATGATTAACTTAACGTGGTTTACTATACATCATGCCCTGATTTATTTTATGTAACTAAATTTTTATAAACCACAATTAATTTTCAAAAACAATTCCATGTAATATTGAAGGAAAACAAAAAAAAAAAATAGATGGTAAATACTTTTTCTACTTATTCTAAGAGTTCGCTATATAATAAATACATATGTACATACATAAGTATATTTCTTTAAATATGTGCCGAGTAAATTAGTATGTTTTACGAAGAAAAACTAGTACACCTAAATACACTAAGCTGGTTAAAATATGTTCATGCTGCGGATACACATGTGTACAGTCTGTCAAGAAACAGTTTACACAAAGCGAAAAATTTATATTTTTCGACTTTAGACACAAACATTATGGCTATTTATTCAAATTAACTTAATTTTTTTGATGGCAATCTATTTAATAACAAATTTTAAATTAATTTATAAAAAAAAATCAGCAAAATTGAAAAGGGGTGGGGAAATAAACAACAAAAACTAAGATTACACAAGATTCACGCTGTCAAGAAACTCTTTACACACTTCGTTGTTCAATTAGGGTTGATCGAGCTCTAAGAAATAACGGCGCTTTACCGTTGCGTTTCCAGTGTGCGTCGCGTTGAACATGCTTATTCTTGCATCGTCTTTAATGTGTTTGAAAAATATTGCTGATGACGCATCTAAAAAGTGATTTACTTTAATTTGTAATAGTGCCTGGCCAGAGATTTAGCTTTGATGTGATCCAATGGATTTATTATGATCACAAGTTGGGAAAATCTATTGGGAAACTAGTTGAATAGTTGTCTGTGTCAAAGAAAAGTCGTTATAGCGCTATAAATCGGGCGGAATATGGATGTAAACGCGAAATTAAGAGTATCAATGGGCAAAAATAAAAATTGTATTTTTGTAAAGACCCATTATTTAAGCGGAATATTGATCAAAATCGGAAAATATCAATGCGTACACTTGCAAAGGTGCTTAAGGAATAATATGACGTAGATGTATTATACGAAATACTATGGGATACCATACTACGGTATGGGTACACTTTTAGAGTCATCCAATAAAAACTGCGTTTTTATCGGATAATGCAAAAAATAGCAAAAGTTTCGCTGTGAACATGATTAGTCGGCCGGCTGAATTCTAGGAAATCGTCAAAATTTGCTACAAAACAATAATAATGCTGCAGTGTAACAATGGTCCATCTAGAATATGGTCAAAGCCCTTAATTACGCTAAAATAAAATAAAAAAACATTTCTACTGAAAAATTTGAAAAGTGTTCGGTTATAGTTTGGTGATGCACCTCCAGCTGAGGTGTCTAAGACCACCCGTTTGCAGAGGACACTATTAGTGCGGCTAAATACCTCAAAATTAAGAACACAATTTTGAACCTAGGTAGGGGAAATAAGGCTTTTATAACATCAATAAGCCAAATTTTATATTCCATTAAGCCAATGAGCCTAATTATAATGAGATTAATGATGGATTTGGATGAAATTTAATTATGGAAAAGTTATTGTGATACATCTCCTAGGAGTCCCATCAGAGCCCCATCAAAAAAATTGGGAGCTCTTGAAGAAAATCTGAGGGAAAACCGTATTTAAGGAACCGCTCACATCGGAAAGTGACTATTTTAGAAACATGGCAAGACATCCCTAAATAATACCCAACAAAATTGTTTAATCATTGAAACAAGGACTGCAATATGTGTCTAATGCTATAAAATGTTATACCAGATATTAAAATTACCGAAAATTTGCAAAATACGCTTTAAATTTCAAGCTAACAACAAAAGAAGCATTTTGTGTAAAGAGTTTCTTGACAGCGAGAATCTTGTGTAATCTTAGTTTTTTTTGTTTATTTCCCCACCCCTTTTCAATTTTGCTGATTTTTTTTTATAAATTAATTTAAAATTTGTTATCAAATAGATTGCCATCGAAAAAATTAAGTTAATTTGAATAAATAGCCATAATATTTGTGTCTAAAGTCGAAAAATATGAATTTTTCGCTTTGTGTAAACTGTTTCTTGACAGACTGTACATATATATATATATATATATATATATATGTACATACGTGTATGTGTTTACATTTATAGTATCTCCCACGCTCTGACAAAAGACACACTTGGGCGCTCAAACAGTGACATGAATCATGAATCATGAACATGAATAAAATTAGTTAATTAAGTGCATATGTGTGTGTGTGTGTCTGAGTATAGTAAAGTCGTGTTAGGGTTATTTCATAAATAAATTCACACTTAACAAATTACGAGAATGTTACAAAGCGCAACAGGCATACAGCATGCTGTACTCTTGAGGTGAACGGTTGTGAGAGGGGGACAGTAATATATAAACATATGTATGTATGCACATGCATATGTATACATAGATTGGCTCCAAGGCGACAAGGAAGTCGTGAAACAAAGCAATGCTCAATAAAAGAGGAGAGCAGACAGAGCAGCAACAGCAGTCAGGCAACAACAACGGAATTAAAATTAAATTTTAATCGCCAAAATGAAATGAACAGAACAAACAGTGGCAAACGAGACGAAGAGCGAGAGAGAAAGAGGAAGAGGGACAAGCAAGCCTATCCATTGACTACACAGACACTCCCCAACGCAGACAGACGTACAATGTACAAATAAACATAAATGCATACATACAGAAATGCATGCATATGTATGTATATGTACATACATAATGGATAATGGCGTGCAGACAAATAAATTTTCATGCAGGGCACTGTTGGCTGCCGTATGGGCAACTGTATGCATACCATACACGCACACTCACATACACATGCCTGCTTGTATGCATGTTCATATGTACATACATACATATGAAGAAAAGAAAATTTAATAAACACAATACACAAAACAGCGCAGGCAGGCAGCGAGATCTGCAGAAATAACACCAGCACATGCACACAAGCCGTTGCATGCGTATGCATGTAAATTCATATTTATACACATACATTGTATGTATGTACATACAGCAAGGCTAAAGATTTGTAGGTATAGAGAGGCGATCGACAAGCAAGAACAAGCACAGCAGCAAAATAACAACAACCAGGCGAACAGGTCGGCATCAGGTAAACACATGCAACAGCAACAGGAAGTCAACCCAGGAGCGAGGCAGCTTCAACGATAAAAATTATTCTGATAAATATCGATAAATGAGCAGCGGACCAGGTAGAATCTAGTCAAAACAAAAGGCGTGTGGCTCGCAGGTAGAAACCACAAGAAGAAAACGTTATCGTGCGCTCTCTCTCTCTCTATATATATATATATATATATATATATGTGTGTGTGTAAGTGTGTGCGTGGGGGCGCGACAACCGAAAAAGCAACTGTAAAAATGCAACTGAAAGAACCTGCTTAGATTCGAGGACCACAGCAACAACAATGCCACAAAGTAATGATAAATATTGTAGAAGGCAAAGGAAAAGCACCGCCAACGTCGAATACAACAGCATGAGACATGGTAAGAGACAAAGCAAAAATAAAATCATGAAGATAGAATGTGGGCACAAGCTAGAGCAGGAACAAGAATAAGAGCGCAGCGTACGCAGTTATTTATGCAGGCAGAGGTGGAGACAGAGCGTTGTCAGAGTGTTCTGCTATTTTGGAATGCCCAACAGATGAAAAAAAGAACAACAACAAAAAGAAAATCACGTAGAAAACCAAAATGCCGACAAAACAGAAACAGAGCGGCTGTTGTTGTTGTGTTCGTTATGACGTCGAGGCGCATGCGTTAGCCAAATGCCGCGTTGGGCTTTTCATCGTTGTTATTGCTGCTGCTGTTGCTGTTGCTGCTATATGTACGTGTTTCTGCTGTTTTTGCTTTTGTGCTTTTACATTTTGATTTTGGGCAAACGCACACAACAAATTCATGCGACGCCGCTTGTCAACACTGTCGTTGGATGTTGGATGTTATGTGCTGGTGGTGGTGGCTGCAGACGAGGGGGTGTTTTTTTTTGTGTTTGTCAGCGCTTGGGGGTTGTTGTTGGAGCACTAAATATGCTCACATAAAAGAAAAAAAAAAAACAACATTTGAATGCAAGATGCGACGCAGTTAAAAGCAACCAACCCTACACACATCGGGCCCGCTTCCTCCTCTCCCTATTCATGTCTGTCTCTGATTAAAACAATTAACATTAATAAATTGCGTTATAATTCAACCTTATCAAGTTCAATAGACTCTGGTCATTGAATCCAATTTCATTCTAAAAATAATATCAAAATATTTCTACGACGAACTGACGCATGGTGGAACGTTAATTTCTTATCCAATTGCAAATGGGTTAATGAACCGATTTACGTTGAAAACAAAAATATGTACATTCGAATCGCAACTATAATATTAAGACGTAGGTACTTAAACCATTGTGCATGTGTGTGTGTACCTACCGTTTGACCATTTTGTTGGTTACCCCAGAGTTGTTTTCCTGCTGCGTTCCAATATCAACGGATTTATTATAATCCAGTTTTGAGGTAAAGATTTTGATGCGACGGAAATCAATTTTGGCGGTGTATCTTGTTTAGCCTTTTTAGATTTTAATAGAATTTATTGCAATTATTTTCATTTATTTATTTATCATTTTTCGATTTTTTTGCTAATTATTTTTGAAATCCTTTTTTTGTTATTCTTATTTAATTCTCACTAAGTCAGTCCAATTGGACTAATTCAAGACTTAACGGCAACTCAAAAGCAAGGCGCAAACGAAAACAAACGAATGCCATAAAACACACTGTAAACAAAAACAAAATATTAAGAAATTTATTCTACAGTGCTGCGCAATTCACATGCATATATGTATATAACATTATTATGTTATTTGTTTTTCACGTTTTTTATTAGGCTTAATCATTCAATTTCAGTTAGCTGCAAATAGCAAAATGCAACAACAAAAACCACTTCGTTTGCGTTTTGTTTTCTGTTTTCGGTTTTCGGCATACTCTATGTATGTTTGTAGTTTAATTTCTGCAACACTTCAAGGGCTTTGCAGCAATCGCCCCAAACAACAACAATATCAATTTTTATTGATTCACTGTCATTGCAACTTCGTTACTTTGGTTAAAATCAACCACGAAATAAGCACGCTATCTTCTTGGAGATGAGTGCACTTTTTTTATTTTACGCGTTTACTTTTCTTCATTTTCTCTGCGCTCAGTCAGACCAACAGCAGAAGCAACAACAACAGCAAATAATAATTCCACATACAACAGCTACATTCATGGGCCCACACACAGGCATACGCATACACACACACATATATATGACTGCACTCACACCTTTAAGCTAAGTGGTAAGTGATTTAACGATCACTAACTATATTATTACCTTTTTAAAATAAAAGAATTTATTTAGCAACTTTATTTGCAAACTGGCAACGTATTTTCATAGATTTTTACACTTTAATTCATTTGTCGCAGTTAAATTTTTTCTGCATTTCGCGAGTTGGCCTTTGATATGCATTCGCGATCAAATTTTATTTGGATTACCACAAACAACTTTAAAATTAATTATCTGAATAACTCGAAATTTTAATAATAATAACTTTGACCGTTTCAAAATATCTGTAATTTCTTATCAATGCGGTCCCCGTGCGAACAAGACGCGCTGTTGTTGCGTTTTGTACAATGAATCGAGGGATGTTGGTTTTATAGCAATATATCGATAATCCTAACAATCATCTGTCTCTGACTCTTTGCGATATTAATTATATCGATATTGATATGACTATTTTAAATATTTTTAAAATATCTTATCTATCTTAAATATTTTTAAAATGTTGAATTGTACATTGAATATACATTAGTATAATACTTGAATGTGTAAAGATAATAAATATACATAAATAAACGCGCTATCGATATTCACTGTTAAATAACATACTCAAGAAGCACTTTAATAACCATTACGCTGACTGTATAAATCGAAAACAAATCGATCTGTTAATATCGGCAATTCGCAAATTTAAAAATGTAAAAATATTCTATATTGCAATTTAATTTACTACAAATAGAACGGATGCTGTTGGTGGAATTCATAAATGCAAATCGGCGTGTGATGAATAGTGATGAAATCAATTAAACAGCTAATTATATGTATAGTCATTATTTTCAATTTTTTTTTTTTTTTGGCATAAATACAATAACATGAATTGAGGTGTAAATTTTCACACATGTGACTTAAGGCATTTTAAGAGTTCTGACATAGGTCAGATCAATTAATTGTACATATTCTAAGAGATATGGAAACAATCCTTCGCATATTTATATTATATATGTGTTAACAGTTTACATCCCCAAATTGATGCATTTACAGTGAACATTAGCCAACTGACTTATTAATTAGAAACTTATTAAGTAGAATGCGTTGAAATTTGTATGAATCCTTTGTTTTGCTGAACTTAGATGTTAATTAAAATCACCGCTTTTGCCATCGCAGGCTACAATCTTGACCTTATCAACTTTAACAAACTCATGCACCTCCCGAAATTCCACATCGTTGAGCATCAGGGTCCACACATTGTCACAGAATCGATAGGTATTAAGCTTGCCAGCTTTGAAAGTAACTCGAGCTTTGACCCGCTGGTTAAGAGCGTTGTTGATGCTCTTGTCGAATTGCAACAGAACCTTGAAGGCCAATGCTGGTGTTATTTGTCCATACTGTAAATACCATTAAATATATGTATATATATATTTTTTTTTTTCTTTATCAAATCGTTATTATTCATTCGCACAAATTCAACTACGCAATATCTTTATTTTTGATATGTATATTACAATGCAGAATGCATAAGTAAATGCGTAAGTAAATAATAATTTGACAAGACTGTGTCTGTGACGCAGCTGGTGCAACCAGATTAATTTTATTGCGTTTGCTTTGCTCACCTGAATCAATTCGTCCAAGCTTTCTTGTAGTGTATTGCCAAGCGTGGTATTGCGATACAATTGATAAGACATATTTGCGTCGCTAAATTATTGAATTTAAATTGTTACTTTATTATTGGCAGCCAAATAACAAGTATGTAGCAATGTCAGTAAATGCCGATGTCAGAATATTATATCGATAGTAATCGCATTTTCAGCAGTTTACGTTGGCGATATATTGATATTTAGACGGTATTTAAATTAAATAAATTATGCATAAACGGCTAATTTTGTATTTAATTTTATAGTCGTTCGCATAGACTATTTAATAAAAAGTTCGTCCAATTTCTTGGGCTTGCAAAAGTTAAATAAATAGCTATAAATACAGTATTTTACAGACAAAAATACAGTATTTAAATCGTAAAATTATTGAGTTGAGTTCCATAACAAGTAGCTCTTATTCATAATACATTTTTGGACTGGAAGCAAGTTGCTATGAGCTTAGATATGGGCGGCGCTTATCCTTTCTGGCTACCCTTAAGGAAACGTGTGAAGCGGAAGTTGCTTAAGGGTGGCAAAGATTTTTCAGCCAATCAGCGCAACGCGGCCTCAGGTGCGGCGCTAGTAATATTTTTTATTTACGTCAAATTTAAGCACCTTCTTGATGATTGCTGATGCGACGCATAATTTGTGACGCGCGCAGGATAAGCGCTTACGCTTGACCAAGACGTCTACTACTGGACTGCCGCAAAGTCGGAAGTAACGCCAATTTTCAGTTTCAGTCGCACGTCGATTTTTCGAGAGATAAGTTTATAGCCTGTGCTAACAACTAACGTTTCAAGTCGGGCGCACTAAATGCTGCAACAAAATCAATCAACGCCGCTCGCAATGGAGAATGTTATTAAGTCATCGAATACCACACCAACACCCACAAAGATGACAGCAGTGGCCGCGCCGCAGCGTCCCTCGTCGCCGCGACAATTCTTCGAACGTCTTTACGGTCATCTCGAGACACAAACACATAATAGCGACACCGATGACATCGACGTGGGCACTCACCATGAGACGCCTTACCAGAGCGACGGCGGCAGCGCATCCTCTCCAGATATATCGATAAGCGACGAACGCGCCTCATTAATCAGTTTTCCGTCATACGAACTGATCGCTCCACCAGCGGAATATAATGGCTATAGAAGCATTTCAAGCGCAACCTCTCCGTCCCTTTTGCCATATCCGGCATTTTCTACAGATGTTCAAATCAACGCAGGATTTTCAGCATTTTGTGAGTATTATGTATAGAGTTAGTATTGCAAATGGGTATGTAAAAGTGTTTCGACGAGAGAGACTTGATCTACAGTATATATGTATATGATCAGTACGAACGAGCGATGAAGAGTCCCATCGATCTGAGTAACTAATGCTAGAAAAGACCTAAGGAAAATATATTCTAGTTTCTTCATAGCCACACAATAATAATATTTACCAAGGAAATGGTATATCGTTTCGTATAGTCTCTATGAAATTTTTTAAATTTCTAGACATAACTCGAGATCCATATAATAGACGCTAATAACTAACATTTCAGAGTCATTACTTGATTCTTAAATTAATAACTCAGGGTATATTCATGGTCAACTAGACTAGGAAATTTAAGGTAATAGAAATTGATGATTATTTTCTGTTCATTGGCAAATTTAGAATTTTTGATTTTTGCCAGTAAAAATCAGCAAATGATGTGATTTGGAGTTTATAAGCAATGACTAAATAAATTATAATAATAATAACAATAAATTATTAAGTTCGTTAAAATCCAAGGTTAAATAAAATAAGCTTAAATATACTATATATTATATACCATATATTATCTATATTCACTGCAGCTATTATATAGGGTATTATTATATTATTAATATAAGTTTTTTCATTTGTGAGTTAACATAACAATATAATTGAAGAAAGACTTTGTTTGAAATTTGCTTTAAATTTTATATAAGATTTTGTCTGATCAAGGAATCAAGTAAATTATTCAAGGCGCAACTTGGTGATATCCTGAACTCTTCCGACAGCTTATACTCCTATTATTCTATTTTAGGCATACTATGGGCAATTGATTGTAAAAAAAAGTTTCCTTCTACAAGTACATATTAAATTTATTTAATTTTCAGATGTCTTTGTAAATTATAATTCTAGTGGTGTCTGAATTCCAAAATATATATGATACGCGATTTAGGCGTAAGGCAAGCCTCCTTCTGCATGTTGCATAAATTTGCAGAAGAATAATATGCTCTGAAATTTTTTTAATTTCTCTAGGGTTTAATCATGAGTAACACTTGAAATTCCTAACATTACATGGATGCATCAGCGTCTTATTAAATATCAAGATTTTATAGCTACGACAAAAGAAAAGAATAATATATATTATCCTCAATCCATTGTCATCAAATTTGATAACAGTAATATTTCTAGCTAACTGGTGGTAGTCCATTTATTTGATTATATTACCAAAAAGTATGGAACTTAAAAACACATTTGTTTATTTGAAAAATTTAATTTAAACGAACTAATTTATGCTACTTAAACAATTTTTTACTATTCATTGGACTAGTTGGGTTTATTTATTTGGTTCCTCTGGCCTGCTCTCTCGCAATTGCTTCAAGTTGCGCAGCTCCATTTCCAAGAACATTCGCAGATTGGGATCTTTGATCTTGGCCAAGACTATTTCGCGTGCACGCTCATCGTTGTCGCCGAGGATCTTGGCCACAGTCTGTGCGTATTCCACCCAAACGCAGTTGGCACATCCGGACATGCAGCACGTCGTAGGCTCTGGTGGTAGCTGAATTGACAGATAGTTAGCAATAGATACTAGATTAATAGACAATGCTTACCTCAATATCTGAGACATCTTTGTTGGCTAGACTTCTGACCTGAAAGGCAGCCGCTATTTGGGTTCTGGCACGGCCAAGCAGGCACAGAGGAACAGGCATTGGTAACTGGTCTGTAATAGAAACAAGCAAAAGACAAGCAACACATGTTGTCATCTCTTTAATACATGTCAATATGCATTTGTGTGCGTGACAATTGCAAGCTTAACGAATTTCTCAATTATGATTTAAATTGAATTGAATTATGTAAGTTAGAGCGAGATGGCACGACTGAGCTACAATCCAGCCAGACCTGTTGCACTCGCTTCTGCACATACATATGTACATATGCACGCGTGCGATATTGCCGTTGTCTTTTATCTTTGGACTTCTTCCTCTTCGCTTAGCTGGAGAAATCGTAGTGAGCGAATCAAACACAGTAAAAGTTTTTTGATTTTTCACACGCTTTCGCGTGCAGGTGTAAAATATTAAAGAGAAGAAAAAATTAGTTCCGCAGGAACTAAGAAAAAAATTATGCACTAAATACCAAAAGGCAAGCTATTAAATATCCTTGCACTTGCCGCAAACCCTTAAAGCAAAAAACCAAAGGAAACTGGCAAAAGAAAGCCAATAGAGTGAGCTAAGATGAAGAATGAGCAAAACACAAAATTAACAAAATATTAAAACGCATTCAGCCGAAAAAATTTCCATTTACTTGCGGTAATCTCGCTTAAAGGTCGATGCGAATGCGTGAAGAAGAGAAGGGGTAAGAACAAGTGTGAGTGCTGTATAAGGGAATGGACGACTAACACATATCTCTTATATACATGCGTATTAAAGAGGAGTTATTAAATGTAACGATATTAAGAAAGAAAAACGATTATATATATATATATATATATATATATATATATATATATATATATATATATATATATATATATATATATATATATATATATATATATACTGATTTTGGAATTTTAACCAATAAACGACAGAAGAATATATGTACGATCAAATTGTATTATGCATGAATGTAGGCTAGCCAATTCTACCTACTTAATTCCTTTTGAATGGGTATGCAAAAATGATGTCGAAATTAGGAACGCCAGCAAGATTGATAAGGGGAGATGATATTACAAGCCACATCAGGCTGGCTTATAGACACTTGTTTGGCACCCCAATAAGCATATCTGTCGGAGAGTTAGCTAAAAAAAAAAGAATGCGAAGAAAGTATGTCTAAAAAATAAACATTGTAATTGAGCTTAACAGGAAACCTAAAAAACACACACAACAAGCCATTGAGAGCACTTGCGCCAGCTCAAAGGACACTTGTCGTATTGAATTTCACACGTGATTTAAAAAAATATATATACATATATATTTAAGTATATGTATATATTTCCATAAACCTACATATAAGCCGCAAGCAGAGCTTAAGTCTTTTGTGAGTTAGTCAGCCAAAGGGTAATCAGGCGAACACTCGAGATTAAGGCACCCGACCGTCCGCGCGCATCGAAATTGCCCACAAATGAAAACTTTACACAGCTTCGTAATAGGCAATAGGCGTGAAAGAGATGGATAGCGAACAAAGAGAGGGGAAGCAGAAAAACAAAAAAAAAAAAAAACAATTAGTCGACATGTACTCGGACAGACAATAGGGAAATAGAGTACGCAGCATAATATGCGCTGGGCTGACATTACACCTACAACGAAATGCAAACAAAAACAAGTAACTAAACTCTAGTCGAGACTGCTCGACTAAGAGATACCCTGAATCCATTGAGCTGTAATACCAATCATTAAGAGCTTCATTTATTCATTAATAGTAAACAACACATGCACACACACACGCACACAAACATATGCATGCACGTAATATGCTCATTGCACAGTTTTGCGGCTGCAGCAGAGGCTGTGCTATGGAAACTTTATTGTTTAATAACTTTTTTTCTCGACCTATGTTGTTTTCGGGGAATGATTATGACATCCAAATGTACCTATTTGCCAAATTTCAAGTCTCTAGTATTTGATATACGTGAGTTATCGATTTTGTTGAATTGTGGGCGAAAGGGGCGTGGCATCAAAAATCCAAAAATGACAAAATGTGCGGATTCAATATAGCTATCAACCACAACTTAGTGCACGATTCTATCTTTAACGGTGTGCACGCCAGACCTCAAAAACAAAGCGATATTTTCGATAGTTATCGATAAAAAAGAAATGGGATGAGTTATCGAAAAAAAAAAATAAACTCGTACAGCGTATGGTATTATCGAGCATTTTGCTTTTTATTTGAAGTCTCTAGCTTTTGTGGTTGCAGAAATCCAGGTGTTTACACGGACGGACGGACGGACAGACGGACAGGGCTAGTTCAACTCAGCTCGTCGAGCTGATCAAGAATATATATACTTTATGGGGTGTGGCACGCCTCCTTCTGCCTGTTACATACATTTGCACAAAAACATTATACCCTGAAATTTCCATTTTCAATGGATTCAGGGTATAAAAAGTGCGCGGCGGCGTATCGAAGTGCACATACTCTAACGTGTTGAATAAAATAGTTGATACCTTATAAATTGCACTTTGAATATAAATTATATTATATAATACTATGCGAATTTCAATTGTACTGCATAAAATATTAATTAAATAAAAAATAAGCAAAGGCAATTTAATATTTAGAGAATTATTTATCTTATAAAGGCAACATTATTGTATAGCATGCCAAACTGTGAGGATATTCATCAAGTTAGGGTATAATTATGAGTGAAATATAACAATGGGAGGATGGGAGACAGCTGTTGGCATTGTTGGAAATTTCCCGGCTCAGATTGCCCAAAAGTATAAAATGCTATGATGCTATTAAAAGACAGTGAAGGCAGGGCGCTGGGCGGGAAGGGAGACAGGGGCACAGGGGCACAGGGAACGCTACTGATGGAGAGTCTAGGAACACGTGTAAAATGCATTTTAATGTGCGCTACAAACGCGATCAAAACTTTCGTTGAGTTGCAATGGAAAGGGTCCATCAGCATGGTTAATTATTTGTTTAACTTGTGCACACGCAAGGATATTTAGCAGAGGGACGTGCACATCTATTAGAGCTTGAGATTGTGGGCAATTTGATGGTTTATTAATGTAGGATTAATTTCGCTCTAGCGCCTGCCACGTTTGAGTGTGCGTGTGGCCGACTTACATTTATCATTGTTGTGGATTGTGATGTAGTCGTTAACAATTTGATTATCTGCTCTCTGTTTCGCAGTGGCACGCCGTCGACGTAAGGAGGGGCGACAGAGGCGACAGCGGACCACCTTTAGCACGGAGCAAACATTGAGGCTGGAGCTGGAGTTCCATCGAAACGAGTATATATCGAGAAGTCGTCGCTTTGAGCTGGCGGAGACATTATGCTTGACTGAGACTCAAATCAAGATCTGGTTTCAAAATCGACGCGCCAAGGATAAGCGCATTGAGAAGGCCCATATTGACCAGCATTACAGGTAACTAAGGTGCAGGGGTGCCGGGGTGAGTGGGTGAGCCTGAACATTTTGCAACGGAAGTAATTCAAAGAAATGTCACAAGTTTAATTGATGTATTCACATAAAATTAACACGAAATTAATTTAACGACATTTACGGGCCAATTAGACAATGCCAATGGCAGGGTGTAATCGGGTTTTTGGTTTGGGTTCAATTGGGCTCATTTTTATGTAATACTAGATACAATCAATTTGCAGGAACTTTGTCGTGGCCAATGGTTTTATGACCACCATCATGGGACAAACGAGTTACGCGACGGCTGTGCCGACTAACAGCACAGCCGCAGCAGCGACGGCGACTGTGTTAGGGAGTAGCTACTATGGGGCACCAGTGGCAATGCCGGCGCTGCTGACACCGCCGACACCGTTGCCCAAGGATAGGCTCATAAATAACGCGAACAGTACGAATGGTAATTATGTTGACATCGCGGACCACCACCACCAACAACAACTACACCAAAACCACGTGCCTCCTGACCAACAGCAACAGCGGCACCAGCAGCAGCCAAGCCGACGCAGACGTCTAGTGCCTCCGCCAACGCTTATCAATTCATGTTAGCTTCTACAGCTTTAATTAATTTAATACTTAAGCCAAGTATGATTTAAGTTCTTTAATTGCTAAAGCGCATCAATAAATCAAACTTGATTACAAGTCAGTTATCGGACTTTTTAGTGACAATGGCAGCACTGGCTCTATATTTAAAATAATATGGCAATATTTCTTTTTTTTAGCGCCTTTTAACTTTTTAGCCATAAAAAAGTCAAAACTCGCAGCACTAGCTGCTGTGTTATGAATATCTATGGCAACAGTTTCTATTTATATGAAGCTGATTTCTGCGCTATAAGCGCATTGAGGCACTTACTCTAGTTTACTGCATTTATGGTATCTGCCCGCTCTTCTTTGCAATGAATATGCAATTTTGTTCAAGAATACTACAATTTTGACAAAACGAACGTAATGAAAACAACAAACAAGTGCTAGGGCTGGGGAAAATCACAAAGTTAATATTAAATATCGGTAACACGAACTTATCGATAGTTACATTGAACGATACATATTGCACATCATTAAATTTTTCTTGGCGTGCGTGTCTAAAGAGCAGCGGTACTATATTTTTTTGTAAGCTTTAATTGAACGTGAGCCGACTATGGCAAACAATCCGCAATCCATTAAGTTAGAGGATTCCTCAGATGAAACTTCCCCCGAAATATTTGAAATAAAAGATGAGGATGTAAGTATCAGTAAAAGTGCGGAGCTAGCACTCCCTCAACCCATGGAAACGCTCGCTGTGGTACATAAAAATAATTTGAGCTATTTTTTGCTCGTAACTAATGAGCGCATTCACTGAGAAATATATTTTTAACATGTGCTATAGGACATTTGTGAATTGGAGCACTTGCGCAAGCTATTTATTGGCGGATTGGCACCCTACACCACAGAGGAGAGCCTCAAAGTATTCTACTCCCAGTGGGGCAAAGTGGTCGATGTTGTTGTAATGAGAGACGCCGCCACTAAGCGCTCACGTGGCTTTGGCTTTATTACCTATACAAAGTCCGCCATGGTAGATACGGCGCAAGAGAATCGTCCACATATCATAGACGGAAAGTGAGTATCCAATGCAAATGAAATTCGTATGTTTGCATGTAATTGACTTAATCTCATTAATTGTTATCTGCGTTTATCTTTGAATCGTGTTCTAGAACGGTGGAGGCTAAACGCGCTTTGCCGCGTCCAGAGCGCGAGACACGTGAGACCAATATTTCGGTTAAGAAACTCTTTGTGGGCGGACTGAAGGACAATCACGACGAAGATTGTTTGCGCGAATATTTCTTACAGTTCGGCAATGTGGTGTCCGTGAAATTGCTCACAGACAAGACCACCGGTAAGCGTCGAGGCTTTGCCTTTATTGAATTTGATGACTACGATGCCGTAGATAAGGCTATACGTAAGTGTAATAAAGTCAATTAAACGATTCTGTTGATAACAATCAATTTTAATTGCCACAGTTCAGAGGCAGCACTCTATCAAATATGTTTTGGTGGATGTCAAGAAGTCTATATACAATTTGGAAAAGAAAGACAGAATCGTTCAGAACCCTGCAGCTAATGGGAACAAGATGCCGCCTCAACAGCAGCCGCCACCTAAGACCAACATGCCCCCAACTGGTTACCGTCCCCAAGTACCTCCACCGCAGCAAATGCCGCCCTATCAACATCAGCCACCTCCACCACCAATGACAGCTCCGCCACCAAACTACAATTATTGGGGGCCTCCACCGCCTATGCAGCCCTATTATCAGCAGCCACCGCCGCCGCAAATGAATGGATGGAACGCTTATCCACCTGCTCAGAATGGCTGGAATGCACCACCGCCACCACCACCCGGAGCTCCGCAATGGCATGGCAATCAATGGGGCGGTCCGCCAAACATTCAGCCGCCCACGCCTGGAGTACCACCGGTTAACCATCATCGCAATGGTCCGCCGCCACCAGCGATCGGTAACTGGAATATGCCGCCATCTGGGGCTCCACCCGTACCTGGTTCCATGCCAGTGTCACAGGGTCCACCGCCGCATCAGCCACCTCCACCACAGCAGCAGCAGCCGCCACCAAACTTTGGCACCGGCTATCAACAGAATTATGGCGGTGGTCCAACCAAGCACAATATGAATGGCAACCGCATGAACCCCTATGCCTCTGCACCACCCAGCAACTATCGTAAGTCGTAGCATTCCTTTGAAATCCTCTGCTTACGTAACACGTCTTGCCTGTCTATAGATAACCAACAGCCAAGTGCACCCGGTTATGCGCCATACAATGCAGCAGCACCGCCGCCCTGTGGCAATGGCTCTGCTTCGGGACCCGTGCCTAAAAATGTTTCTAATGGATCGGTTGCCACCGGTGCCAGCGCGAACAGCAAATATCGTCGTTAATTCGGGTAAGTAAGGCGTGAGAAATTCATGAATCTGTTCACTATTGCGCTGTCATTGTTGTGGTACGTTTATGCCAAGTATGCGGTAATAAAAGCAAAGTTTAAGGTACCAAATACTGACTCCAATTGTGCCCCACTGCGATAAGTTATGTCAAATTACTAATCCTTACAATTCTCTTTAATATAGATACCTTTTTGTGTGTGCCTTAAGTGTAACACAAAAGCTCAGAATTCAAGATACAAATACAGATACAATTAAATAGGCTTGTTGTAAGCTAGGACACACACTCGCTTAGTAACTTAAAATCAGGATATCTATATATATATATATATATATATATTCATATATTATTAACAACGTTGTCTCCTTCTCTTTATATACGTATTTATAAATAGATATCTAACTGAGCCTACGACAACAACTGACTAATGTCTTAAACTCTTGCAACTAAGTTCTCATGTTATTTATTGAACAACTTATATTCATATTTGTTTATACTTATGCGTTTTAAGAGAAATATCTGATGGATACAACAGAGTTGTAGCTAAATGCGTCTTACTTCATTTAGTGTTAACTTGCCATGCTTTATTTAAAAATAAAATAAGTTTGCCTTCAGCTGATACAAATTGTAAACTCCAATCTAGAAGTTAATCAATTAGAGCTCTCTTTCTCTATAGCTTTCTCTCTATCTACTTTAATATGTTATAATAACTTATGCCTAATATGTAATTCAGTATAACGAAAAGTCAAATTTATCGCCCGTGCGTAGCTCAGCAACTGCATACAAATCTTAAATATGTATTTTTGTAAAATAATTAAAACATAATTCAGCCAGAGCTTATAGAGCTAGTGCGCTTAGCTCTCGTATATTCGAATAGTATATTAGTTACTAGACGCCTTAATGCTCGCATAACCCGTGGTCGGCCATCGAGGATAATAACAAATGACAAGATACGTCCAGTAATAGTAAATTAAAATCAAATCAAACAAATCGAAAGGCTGTTAAGCAACGCACGGCTGCGATTCATTTATAAATGAATAGATATTAGAAATATTATATGCATAATTCTAAACGAGTTGATATCAAATTTACTGTCAATTTTTATAAACATAAATGTATGTATATGCATATATATATATATATATATATATATATATGTGCATATGTATATGTATATGACTGTCTGATATACACTCTAATCACACGTGTATTAAGTTGTAAACGGTTTCCTTACACTGAAACTATTTTTACTGTTGCTTAAAAGCGCTCAATTCCAAAACTTATCCGAATTTTGCACATTTTGATGTATATATACAATATACAAGGATTTAATTATGCTTTATACAAACATTAAACAGCGGAACAAAAGAAACACTATAAATTTCAATAGATGATTTGTTATTATTAAGAATTCAACCACGACATGAACTCTAAGTTTAGCTTTAGTTGATCTAAAATAAAGATGTTATAACTATATATATATTTTTCATATGCATTGATATTTTTAAGTTTTCTTATAGCGCTCGCCAAAGGCTTGAATCTATATTATTATACTTTGCTTGATTTACATTTCTGATATGATATGTATGGATTATACACTAAGAGAGCGTAGTCCCTAATTTGTCGATTTAATTTAGCTCTAGCATACTATAACTACTATTATACTACAATCACAATATGAAATTGAAATATCAAACTCTATATAAATATATTTATTTTTAAATAAATAAATTCTTTAAACCCACACTATGTATATGTTAATATTTATTTGATCTGAGACATAGTCGAAATGTTTTAAGTAAGTCTCGTTTATCAATGGAAGCAAACTAAGTACATACGAATCGAATTGCTTAAGCAATAACTTATTTAATTAACAACTTTAAATATAGTTAAATGTTTATCTTAAGTATATATATGTGTATATGTATATATATATATATATATATATATATATCTATAATATATATGTATATATATTTATACATATGTATGTAGAGCCTGTTTGCAGAGCTTCGATCAAGCCTTAAGGTAAGTTAGTTGGGCACAATTTTAGATGAACACAGCTTTAATTAATTACATGTATCTAGTTCGTAAAACTGTTTAAGTACCTTTATTTATTTAAAAAGAATAACACTTATGTAGCATATTTAAAAGAATCACAAAACTATCTCTTTCCAAATGATAAAAAAAACACACTCCTTTCTAAGCACTGCTGGAGATAAAGAGGCAACTTCGCTCCAGAACAACAACTTTGTAGATCTTTAAAGGTAAGATATATGATAAATATATTTGATTTTCTATACTTTATACAGCCTGCTGGCATATGGAGCATATTTGTTTAAGTTTCTTTGACTATGAATAAAATCGAAAAAGTTTTAAAGTAAGCCAAATCTGTGTTGTTATTGCACCGAACATGTTGGCAGCCAACACGTTTGGGCAGCTTAGTAATATGTGGACGGACACTTAATGCGCGATCCGTAATCGCCTCGTAGCCAAACATCAGCCCCAATCAGCAGTCATTCGTCTGCCGTCGACGCATTCGGACATACGAATTCTTTGGAATCGTACAGGAATTCTAACTACAAATTTCTATTGTAAGTATGTGTATTCGTATGTGTAAAGAGCAAGAGATAATGTATGTATGTGTATATACAATATTGATCCAAAATTTCGAAATTCGAGTGATGTTGGCTTCAAATTGCGTGCCTCAGCTTTAAAGTGTATTGCGATACCCAAGTTCAAACTAAGAGTTAATTGAACTCAATTCTGTGGCAAAATATTGGCAATTAATTTCATCGAATTGATCTATATATATTCTTTAGTAGTAGCCATTCCAAGGTTAGAGCTTCTAGTGGAAGTATCTGGCAAATTCAATTCAATTGCTGCGCTTCAAGAGAATTGCATTGATTTCACTTTATATAAATATGTATGAATTGCTCTGGGCGCTTCCAGTATAGCTAAAGTGTTCAGGATTTAACTAGAAATTCTCTCTTTTTGGTTTGTCCAGCTTCTTTTCGTTCAGTGTAGCATCTGATTACAATGAAAATGGATGGTTTGCTGGATTCCACACAAACATAACAAAATCTGCGGATATATGCGATGCATCACGTCATTCTTTGTCGGTTTTTGTTATAATTAAAGTGCATCGTTTCGCACACACACACACACACCCACACACATTCTCTGTCCATCTCTCTCGCACCCAGTCACGTAAGCACTCAGCATCAAGTGAAATATTCCTGGAAAACTGTTGCATTGCCCAGATGCATCTAAATATGCTCGGATGGGGGGTGTATGAGTGTATGTGTGTGTGGATACTATATATATATATAGATATGAATTGAGTGTGTATATAGGAATTGTATGTGGCACATTTGCTTTGCTCAAAAGTCGGCGATTAAGCAAATCTCAAGCACCAAAACGGAAGCTCAGGCCAGAGATAAGCTATAAAGCAAGCTCCACATTTGTCACTGTCGTTATGAGCCCACATTTACACATATAATTTACAGTTATATAAATTTTAGTTGACAGATTAAAAAAATAATGTTTCAACGCAATACTATTGACCCATTATTATTTTGTTACCCCAGCATTGAGGTCGAGTCTAATCAGAACATACATATGTATATAGGACTCTAACGAGAGAGAGAGAGAGAGAGAGAGAGAGGAGAAGGCAGACGGAACCATTTCGTATATAGAAATGATTTCAGTTTTTGCGTTCACAAACGATTTTCAAATGCTTCGGGCTGTGGCACATGTGTTCAACATGCCCTCAAAAATGAGCGAGAATTCAAACATTTTGCATTTTCTATTCGTTTTTTGCGAATGCTTCACTAGAGTTGCTCGAATATGGGCAAAAAGTGGTTCATATTAGAGCTAAATCGGGATAAACTGGTGGGAATATGGTTCAGCTTGTCTAATTAAAAACTTATGCTTTAAAACTGTTGCTTTATGCAAAAAAAAAAAATAATAATAATAATATAATCTTAAATTATTTGTCTTTTTTTTTTAAGTTTAGTAAATCATTTTATAATTCATTTCTTAACAATAATTTTTTAGATTGCAATAATAGTTGTTAAAAAATAAATTATTGAATGATTTTTTACATTTAAAAAAAAAATTAATAAATGAATTAAAAATTATCAAATTTTTATTTTTAATTTTAAAATCCTAAATATTTATATTCAATTTTCCAAAATTTGTGTTTAAGAACTATTCATTTCCCATTATTATTATTTGAAAAAGTTTTTTAGTTTTTACCTTAATTACCTTAATTCATGCTTAAGTATATTTTATTTTTTTTTTTTTTAATATCTATTTTTAAAAAAAAAATTGATTGATAATCTGTAGAGCTGCAAACTATTCTAGATTTATTAATAGGTATCCTTTTTATGCTCATGAAAAGTGCGAGTTCCAAAGAAAACGGCAACTTTTCATAATGGTTAACAGTAAAAGTCCATTGTTTCCAAGAAATTCCGCTACTTTCTACTGTTTGACCTTTTCACACGCACACACACACACAACCACACGTGCGCGCGCGAATGCACACATTGACTTACATGTGTATGCGTGTGTGTGTGTATGTTATGAAATACTTGCGAAGCCACCCTAATGCTAAGAGAAGGGGGTTGCTTACAGTTACAGCGCGTACCGTTACAGCAATAGCAGCAGCAGTACAGTCACTGAAATTCGAGCATCTTCTTATTGGCGCTGAATTCCAAAATGAATTTCGGCTGCCTTTGGCAATTCTCAGCATAATCCCTGAACTGTATGACCCGCCTCATAACAGATTAGATAGAAATAATATATATATATATATATATATATATATATATATATGTACATATATATAATTTATGTTTGTATTACTAATTTGCTCTGTTTCAGTTTTGAGTATAACTCGAGATGCGTTCTGTGTGGCTGCTGCTCTGTGTGGGGCTGCTGGCGTTGACGCTGTCGCAAGTGCGCGCCGAGGATCCCGTCGCCAATCTCGACTTGGACGACATAGCCGAGTTCGATGAAGAAGATGAAGAGTTGCTGATGCTGCTGGAGGAGAAGGCCAAGGTGTGTCTGCACTCTTAATTGTCGACATTTTTAATATTCAAAATGTTTGCCCTGATCTTAGAACAAGGATGTGGAGCGCGAGAATGAGCTGGCCCAGAAGCTGGCGGACGTACAGCATAACCTATTGAATCCGGTTGTCGAGGTCGATCCCTGCGAGACCATGCACTGCGGCGCTGGTCGCATTTGCCAGCTGAACGCTGGCAAGCCTGAGTGCATCTGCATTCCCGACTGCCCGGACGAGTCGGATACGCGTCGTCATGTGTGCACCAACAAGAACGAGACCTGGCCATCCGATTGCGCTGTCTATCAGCAGCGCTGCTGGTGCGACATCAAGGATCCCGGCTGCCGTCATCCGGACAACTCGCATCTTCACATTGATTACTATGGCGCCTGTCACGAGTCACGCGTGTGCGACGGCGAGGACCTGAAGGACTTCCCGCGGCGCATGCGCGACTGGCTCTTCAATGTGATGCGTGATCTGGCCGAGCGTGACGAACTGACCGAACACTACATGCAAATGGAGCTGGAGGCCGAGACGAATAACTCGCGCCGCTGGGCCAATGCTGCCGTGTGGAAATGGTGCGACCTGGATGGCGACACTGATCGCTCTGTCTCCCGTCACGAGCTGTTCCCGATACGCGCGCCGTTGGTCAGCCTGGAGCATTGCATCGCACCATTCCTGGAGTCGTGCGACTCCAACAAAGACCATCGCATCACATTGATCGAGTGGGGCGCCTGCTTGGAGCTGGATGCCGAGGACCTCAAGGAGCGCTGCGACGATGTCCAGAACGCAGTGCCGCATCTGCTGGGTTAACCATGCCCCCGTCGCCCACAATGGCCATGGCCAAAGGATAATCATGGACGCCCAGTTATTTTAAATAATATAATTTTACTATTTTGTGCACAAAGTTTATTCAACAAATAATTGTCTAATAAATGTTCCAATAACAATTTGGGCATTTCGATGTTTTTATTTTGTATTTAAAGTTTTATTAAATTTATTTGTGTAATTTACTTTGCTCTAAATTAAGTTTTGCATTTGTTTAATTCTCTCGCTCTCATTTAACATTGCATTTCGCTTGACAATTAAGTTTACATTTGTGTGTGTGAGTGTGTATGTGTGTGTGTGTGTGTAAGTGAGTGAAAGTGTAGTGTATGTGTATGTGTGTGTTTATGTTGTCTATTGACGGTAGAAGTGGCTTAGTTTGAAATTGTTGTAAAGTAGAAATAATGCTCAGACCTTGCGCCTTTGCACAGAATTGTTACAACGCGTCATTAAGTTTTGTAATATAGTTTTAAACATAAATGTGAATTGGTTTATTCCGAAAAGGTCAAAAGGTAGAATATGTATATTAATAAGCCTGCGACAGAATGATATTGCCCTTTCGCTGCGGATCCTGCACGGTGTCCTCTTTCTTGCCAATAAGCGACTTGTGTATGTGAGGAATGACGCCGCCACCGGCAATGGTTGCTTTAATCAGACTGTCCAGCTCCTCGTCTCCGCGAATGGCCAACTGCAAGTGACGCGGCGTGATACGCTTCACTTTCAGATCTTTCGATGCATTGCCTGCCAATTCCAGTACCTGCAAAATTAACATTAATATATCAAAATAACATTACACCACACCGATCAACTCCAATAAGACTGTTAGATAACATGATGGTAAAATGGTACACAATGTTAACAGTTTGTCATATGTAAACAAATACCGTTGTCAACGTTTACTAATGCTCATGCAGTATGTTTGTTTAAATATGTTGGTTTAAACCGTTACACATATGAATAGGAATTTGAATAACGATATATAAATTAGGCGTTAGGCGAGAAAATATTACCTCGGCTGTTAAGTATTCCAAAATGGCTGCAGAGTATACGGCAGCGGTTGCACCAACGCGTCCGTGAGATGTGGTACGGCTTTTTAGATGGCGATGAATACGACCAACGGGAAACTATTTGGTATTAAGGTACATAAAAATCGCATTAAAAGAAAGTTCATCTCTTGTTTATGTTTTGCTACCCCCAAAGTAGCACAAGCTATTTATTTCTCAGCTCTCAATGCACCAACACAATCGTACGCACAAATACACGCACAAACGATACATGAAACGCACCCTGTTTACAATGTTTGTGTGTGTATATATACGTATGTATGAGCTGGGAAAAAAGGCGCCAAAATTTATTTAGTACAGACAACAGTAACTCACCTGAAGGCCCGCGCGCGCCGACCGAGAAACCGCTTTCGCCTTGGCTTTACCAGAATCCTTACCCGCTTTGCCACCAGCCTGTAGAACAGAATTGCGCACAGAATTAGTAAAACACAAATAACACGCACACACAGAACATAAGCTAAGCAGAATACCAAATGCGCCACACAAAATGGTGGCGGCAAAATCGACTTGAGTAAAATTTTGAGGTTATGTTTCAACGTTTTGCCGCCCCGCCACACAATAACACTGATTAAATTTTTATAATTTAAATATAACTGCACACTAATAACGAACGCCAGTGACCAATTCCAATATACACTTATGCTCTCGGTAATAGCATTAATATTTCAGTTTATTACTGGCAAGGCACGCGCAATAATATATGCCAAACTACTTCAGCCAAGCAGATTGTGATGGGCCGCAACACTATATTTGTTATTAATATTACCATTTTTATTTAATTGATTTTTCAGTTGTGGTTACAGTATAAAAAATCGCACAAGGCACGTAAATTATTTGTTTATGCGTGGAATGATTGTAATAATTAAATTGAAACTTAGTAGTTCTAGAATTTAGACGCGTCCGTACTGTAGTATAATTTTTACACGAATGAGACGCCGTCGGTGTGCCAGTCACTCGATGGTCGCTATTGCTATTTATGTGTCAGCGTTAATAGCGAATGGCATCCATTGTTATCGCTCATTTTTGGAACTGATGTTCATCGTTATCGATATATTAGTTCATTTAATCATTCGCTCATTTCCATTGTACCAGCGTTATCAAAACAATATTTTTTGTTTATTTCGAAAACTGTATAACAATTTATAGTTACCAACACGCTCAATATGAGTTCGGGCGCTGTTCGTACACCTGTTTCCCAAATAATACACAACAAGGATGATCAAGATGTGGATGACGAGCCTAAGAAGAAGTCACGCGAAGATTGGCGCAAGGCAAAAGAGCTGGAAGAGGCTCGAAAAGCGGGTACTGCACCAGCTGCTGTCGATGAAGAAGGTCGTGATATAAACCCACATATACCACAATATATATCCAATGCGCCCTGGTACTACGGCTCTCAAGGGCCCACATTAAAGCATCAGCGCCCACAGCATGAAGACGAACGCGGTCAATTGGACAACCTTGCACCCAAGGGTCTTGACACCACCAAACTGGTGACTAAGTTTCGCAAAGGAGCCTGTGAAAACTGTGGCGCCATGACGCACAAGAAAAAAGATTGCTTAGAACGGCCGCGCAAGGTGCAGGCCAAGTACGCCGAATCGATTGTGGTGCACGACGAGCATATTGTGACAGATTCCTCAATCAACTATGATGAGAAGCGAGATCGCTGGAGCTCCTACGATCCGTCCAACCATAGAGAAATTATTGAGGAGTATGAAAAAGTGGAGGAAGCAAAACGACAGCTAAAGGCAGAGAAGCTCAAGAATGGTTTGTAAAATCTAAACAATAATGGAAGTTTATCTGAAAAACTGATCTGATTTTCACAGATCCTGATGCCGAAATCTCTGGTGACGAGGGCAACGAAGACAAATACGTTGACGAGGTGGATATGCCTGGCACAAAAGTCGACTCCAAGCAGCGTATTACAGTGCGTAATCTACGCATTCGCGAGGATACAGCGAAATATTTGCGTAATTTGGATCCAAATTCGGCGTACTATGATCCCAAGACACGTTCCATGCGCGATAATCCCAATCCAGCAGTACCTGCGGAGGAGTGAGTGAATCTCTTTGCTTTTCCACTCTCTTTAGCTCACGATCTCATTTCATTTTTAGAGCGGAGTTTGCAGGCGAGAATTTTGTGCGTTTCTCTGGGGACACAACAGCGCAAGCCACTGCCCAATTGTTTGCATGGGAGGCACACGGCAAGGGCGTTGATGTGCACTTGCTCGCCGAGCCCACAAAGCTGGAGCTGCTGCAAAAGGAGTACGAACAGAAAAAGGAACAGTTCAAGTCGAGTGTAAGTGGAATACAACAAGAGTTAATCAAATCCAGCCTAACGTCGTTTATCTTGCAGACCAAAACGGACATTGTTGAAAAGTACGGAGGCGAAGAGCATCTACAGGCGCCGCCAAAATCATTGCTGCTCGCCCAGACCGAGGAATACGTAGAGTATTCGCGCAGTGGCAAGGTTATAAAAGGTATTGAGAAGCCCAAGGCGCGCAGTATATACGAGGAGGATGTGTACATCAACAATCATACGACCATCTGGGGTAGCTTTTGGAATGCCGGCCGCTGGGGCTATAAATGCTGCAAATCCTTCATTAAGAACTCTTACTGTGTGGGCATGCAAGAGCCGGAAGGATATGCAGAGCAGCAACAACAGCAGACTCCGACAGCGAGCACCGCTGCAGTTGTTGATGCCAGATCAGATGTTGTGCCACGCGCCCAGACGGAAGAGCAGGTTGAGAATCAACATGCTGAATCCGAGGTTGACTCTGCGCATAGCACGGCAGAGTCATCCGAATCTGAGGAGGAAGTAAAGGAAACCAAAAAATCGAAGAAAAAGTCCAAGAAACGTGAAAAGAAAAGGAAGGCCAAGGAACAGCGAAAAAGCAAAAAGAAACACAGAGATATTGATGAAAGGGAGGCGCTCACATCCAAATCCAAGTCGAAGCCCATATCCGAAGAGGCTGATGATAGGAAGCGTCCATACAACAGCATGTACGATGTAAAGGCGCCCACCGAGGAGGAAATCGAGGAATGGAAGAGGAAACGCACTCGCACCGATGATCCCATGCTCCAATTTCTTTAAGGAAGATAATATATAGGGAATTCCGAAATAATATATGGAAACTTGGACATTTGTCATCAGATCATTTTTTATTCTCTACACAATGGCGTACTGCTCATAGAGTAGCTCTCGTATTTTGTAGTATTCCTCGGATAGGCAACCCTCCAGAGCCACTTTGCCGACATCGACACGCCGCAGCGCCAGTGTGCCATTGCAGCACCAGAGGACGCCGCCGGAGAACTCCGAGTTGATGTTGTTGCGCATGAGCACCTGCTTGAAGTCGGACAATTTCAGTTCGTTGATCAGCACCGAATTGTGAACGGGAATTTCGTCTTCTTCGAGCGTTTCTAGTGTCAGCGTTTTGCCCTCCAATGCCGCTACATCTTTCTCTACAATGACTTCCGGCTGAGTTGGTGCATCAATGGCCTGCAGGCGCATACCGAGACGACCATCGATCCAGGCGACTTCGGCATCTTTGCCCTTCTGGAACTGTAGCTGGGAGACGAGACCTTCCGTTAGGCGCACCTGATAGATGTGAATCTCAGTTGTCACGTCAATTATTTCTCCCTTTTGCGGAGTAAAGACGCGAGCGCCCACATTTTGCTCACAGTGCTTGGCCACAACTTGCGTGCCCTCTGCTGTGCCGTGTACCACAATTACGCGTCGCGGCCGGAGCTGTGAGAGAAGCTTAAGCATGGACTCGCCATCGGAGCGTCCCTCGAAATCGATGCGTTGTATTTGAGCATTGACCTCGATGGTTTTGCGTTGGCTGATCAGTTTGGTGGGTTTCTCCAGCATTTGGACATCGTCGTCCAGGTTGCCGTTGGGCTGCTGTTCGATGTGAGGCTCTTCCCTCTTGATGTTCTCCTTGTTTTGCTCCTCTACGGGCGCATAGTCGAAGCCAGCGTCCACAATGCGATAGTCATCCAAGTTGATAACTTCGCCATAATCGTCATACTTAATCTTTTCTTCGTGGTACGGAAACATCACATGATGTCGTTTATTTGACTTAAAGAAGCCGGAATGATGACGCCCCTCGGACCGTACCACAATATCATGTTTGCCCGTAATCACGCTCATTTCGATGTCATCCTCCGACTCCGAGCTGCTCTCTTCCTCCGCTTCTGGTTTCACAATTAGTGGATTGAGTTTCTCACCCTGCGTTCGCAGATATTCCTCGAGCTCGGGGCCTTCAAGCTCAACGCGTCGCCTCAGGTCCAGCTCAATTTGTCTGCCAGGTGTAACATTTTCCACCAGCTCCATGCTGAGCGAACCTGGACCGGTGCGTGTGGTAAGAATAATGCTATTATTTGGATTGCTCGCCCACTGCACAAAAAGGTCGCGTGTAAATCCACTCTCCATGTCGGGTGTGCTGGCCAGCACCACTTTGGGGCCCGCGGGCAGCTTATAAATATCGGCGAGCGTGTGGCATAGGTTGATGTGCTTGAACTGAAACGGATTGTTGCGCGCGCCCTCAAAGGCTTTGGTGAGCTTATCGCTCATCCATTCGATTTGCGACTTGGCAAATTCAATGACGTTATAGCTGACATTGTTGAGCAGTGCCAGGGAGTAAGCCATCAAGCCGGACTCCTTATTCTTCCACAACTGGTCAAGCATATGCGCCAGCTCCAGCACGCGACCCGCTGTGTCCACGGCAATGAGAACATTGCCATTATTGCGCACAGTCTGCAAAATGTTGGTCATCAGCTTTTCATCACGTGCTCGTCGTCTCGCCTGTTGATATTGTGCGTTGTATGCGTCGGTGATCAGCAGCGATGGTCTTTGCAGTCTGTCCAGCTCACAGCCAGTGAGATGCCGCTCCTTCTTGTGATTGAAATCAACGGCATAGATAATGTCTTCCTCGCCAACTTTCACAATCTTCCAAACGGTGCCGCCAATCATGTGTCCCGCGCTGAGCGGCGTAATGGAAATGCCATAACCTTTTCCTTTCATGGAGACCGTTTGGTTGTACTTCAATTGCGTGATCTTTTCGAAGGCGGTGTCCACATCATCCAATGAGAATAGATCGAAGTCGTACATATTGAAATGCGACATATACAAATCGTACATGAACATTTGCCCCATTTTGAAGACCGGAATTGTCGCATAAATTGGACAGTTGAGGCCTAATTTGCCAACGAGATATGGCAGCGCGCCCAGGTGATAGACATCTGGATGGGAGAGTAGTACGGCGTCAAGTGTATGAACCTGCCTGGAAAACATTCGTTAGGCTTTTTACTTATAAGATTGTTCTTTTACCTTTTTAGCTCCTTAATAAAATTCGGATCAAATTTTTCATCCCAACCGCAATCGAGCAATATTCGCACATCGTCTATTTGTAGAATATAGCATGGCGGCGATTCATCCATGGCACCCGATATGGTGTGCAGCTTAATAATAGACGTCATATTGCAAGTTTTTGCTATTTAATAATAGTAAACTAACGCATTTGTTGTAAATAATGAAGAGTTGTGTGCCAGCCGGTTTGGTGCGCTTAATACATCTGTGCATTCGATAGATACATCGATATTAATTTGGTATTTTTATGACGATATTTTTATTACATACAGAAATTGCATTCAAAACAAAAAATGAATTAACGTCTTACAGTGATACACACAAATCATTAATAAAAATCTGATCCTTTTTATAATTGTTGTTTCTTAAATCAATATAACACTAAAATTGTACTAATTCATGTATGCTCTTCCATTGCATGTGTGTCACGAAAAGTCATGTCAATATCGTAAAACTCCTCGAGTCGATTATGATTCGATCGCTTTAATCTTAGGCGACGGTAAATAGATTTGGTGCGACTAATTGGACGAAGTACAACTAAGCAATATACTATTAGAGCGACGACGGTAACAATACAAAGCACCAATAGAGTGATGACTGTCAAATGCTTGCTCTTAGCCGACAGCCGATTGTGAACAGTAATAGTTTTATTAACCGGCTCGCTTGAGCAATAGTTCGAGTCCTTGATATCGAAGTTTCCAGCAGACCAGTCGAGATTTTGATGATATCCCTGCCAGCAGATGCAATTGTATTTATCTTCCACCTTTGTGCATTTTGAATGATCTGGGCACTCTTTTTGCGTTGTACAGTTTTTAACTAAAAAGATAAAGATCATTTTAAATAATTTCTTTTCTACAGATATGCATTTATTTTACTAACGACGCAGTGAATACTCTTCCCCAGCGTGCATTCCAAAAAATAACCAAAAATATACAGCTAGGTAAACAAAATATTTATACATTTCTGCTGAAATGTACTAAACATATAGGGGGAAAAATGTAAACAATTTTACCTCCGATGATTGACAGTCACAAGTTGAATGTGCGTATCTTATCAACGACAGGGTTTATTGTAAAAATATTTAAGTTATTGTAACATGGTGCAAATTTAGGTTTTGATAAATATAACTATGTATGTATTGTTAGCTTGTCAATTATATGGTGAATAAAACTTCAAATGGAGTTTAGCTTTTGAAAATATGATGCACTTACTAATATCTCATTATGTTATTTGAAACAATAAGTGCTGGAAAATGAATTCTAACCATTATGCCAGCTTTTGCAGTCATTCACAATAGTTCATGTTAAAACACAGCTGATACTTGAGCTTTTGATAAATAAACCTAACTTTTCCAATTTGTTTTTAGTTTTCTTAGAATAGTATTTTATTTGAAGTGTTTTTAATATTTGAAAATATTATTCTCAAAAGTATGTAGCCAATATTTAATTGCTTTCAATTCAAAAGTAAACTGTTAATCATAAATGTGTGAAATGTTAATAACAGAGATGTTAACGTAGATTTTTGTTTCTCTGCATAACTAACATTGTTGGGCTGTGATTCTATTCATTTCTTTTCTCACATGCAATTTGCAAAAAAATATTTAATAAGCTACAGCTATGAGCCGTAGCGTTCCACTACCGTTAATACCATAACAGTGAATAATGTTTATACGGCTGTGCCAGCACAGTTTTCATATATTTGACTTGCTACTTCTGAGCGCCGCTGCAACGATTCTCGTCTACATTCTACTGCCTCATCGATTTGCCCTGCGGTATGACTACATCGATAGGGAGCGAATGGAGGAGGCGCTGCTTGCAGTCACCACTTCGAATATCTCATCTCAGCTGTCTATCGACTGTAGCTATACGGAAACGCTAGCTGATAACAAATTCGTCTACGATGCATTCCATCGTGAGAAGATTCTTCGTGGCGAGGAAATACGATTGGGAGGTGAGTATCAGCCGGAAGAATGCCGCGCACGATACAGCACGGCGATTATTGTGCCATATCGTGATCGCCAGGAACAGCTGGCCGCCTTTCTCAGCTATATGCACAATTATCTGCGCCTGCAGCAAATCCATTATCGAATTTTCGTCGTGGAGCAGAGCGATCGCAAGCCTTTCAACCGGGCCATGCTCTTCAATATAGGCGCCAAAGTAGCCGACAGCTATGGTTATCCGTGCCTAATACTGCACGATGTGGACCTAATGCCACTGAATTCCGGCCAAATCTACGCATGCACAACGTTGCCCAGGCACATGAGCTCGGCTCTGGACAGCTGGCGCTTCCATTTGCCATATCGCACGCTCTTTGGCGGCGTCGTCGCCATCAGCACTTCGCAGTTTAAAATGATAAACGGCATGTCAAATTTGTATCATGGCTGGGGTGGCGAGGACGACGATCTGTACGAGCGCCTGCAAGTGCTCAGTATAGAGATCTGTCGCTTTGATCCGGCGTACAGTGAATACACAATGCTCAAGCACAAACAGGAAATACCAAATGAGAATCGATTGGCCCTGCTTCGATCTGCCTCACTGCGCATGCACACCGATGGTCTCAATTCGCTGGCTTACAAGGAAGTGGAACGCAAAATGCATAGCCTCTTTACACTAATCCTAGTCGAGACATAGTTCTTGATCGCACATAGATATTTGGCTGCAAAGCTTTGCCAAGTTTGTTACTTAGCTTGTAGGTTTAGGTGAATCTCTGTGACCCCAGCAGATGGCGAATGCATCCATTAATGCTTAAGTAATGAGTATTTGTTAAATAAATTACCTTGTTATAGGCAGAGAGAGAGAGAGAGAGAGTTAGAATAAATAATACAAAATTCCAATTTGGCATTTTTAATTGATTATGTATATTTTAACTATTTTGTGTTACTTTCACTGAGTTACACTAAGGAGCAAATTGCACAATACACATCTAAATGTAAAATATATTTGATAGGTTTGTTTGACTGTTTGCCTAGACTAAGAATAAATTAAGCACGTTCACAATTTCAATTGATATTTGTTGAGAAAAACTTCAAAACTTCTTAAAAACGTAAAGTCGGACACACAACACATACATACACACAATTGTACATTCACTCACTTATAATTTATAATTATATATATATATATATATAATCAAGTATGGAATGGTTATTTAAAACAATTTGGCTACTCTGCTATATGCAGCTTTTGTGATCGGTCTAGTTCAAGAAGTTGAGTATGTCCTGCTGAGACAAAGTGTTTAGATTTTTGCTATCCGCCGAAATTGATGGCATCAATGTGGGTGTTGTTGTACCAGCTGCGCCCAGGTTCATTGGCTTGCTTAGACCGATGCCTGGCTGCATGCTGTTCATACTGTTTAGCGAATTGTAGCCCGTCGGATAGATATAGTTGACTGTCGGCTGCTGCAACGTGTACATATTGGCACTATTTGCATTATTCGGCTTTGCACTGTGGTTGGCAGCAACGCCGGATCCAAATGGATCTAAGTCGTCCAACGAAGAGAAATTGTTGTTGCTGCTAGTCTGCGGAGAGGCGAGCTGGTGATTCATGACCAATGGATTTGCGCTATGCCAATTATTGCTACTGCTCCCACTGGCATTCAATGATAACCCGATCTGTGCTGGTGGGCTCTGAGCTGTGCTTAAGCTACTCATGTTGCTTTGCATCAATGAGAACATATCCGTTTTTGGCGCCGCCTCTGTCGCTGTGGTATTGTGCGTGATTCTGAAAATCAAATATACTGACTTAGTCTTCATAGAATTTGGAGCTGATGTGATATTATCATCTACTTGAGTTGATCCCTGGTTTTGACTGGAGCCAGTGCTGGAGCTGCTGGCTTTGGCGTTACAGTGCGCGTTGGCTGACCCACGCTGAAGCCGGAGAACATATCATCATCGCTCTTGTTGCCGTTGCTGCCACCATAGCTTCCGCCAGGAGACAGCGCGCTGTTGTCCATCTCATTAGCCAGTATCTCGGAAGCATCTTTGGGTCTATTTGAAACAGTTAAATTTTTATTAAATTGTAATATATTAGATTTGTAGGCTTACTTGTTGTCTCTCTGTATTGTGGACAATTGCTGAAGCTTTTCGCGCTGCTCTTGTTCCACTCTTGCTAACATTTCTTTGATTAGTGCTACAATCGTATTGAATTGGGCTATAGTCAGTCCATTTTCCACACTTAATGGCACAAGGAACGGTATGCATTTGTGTGCCATTACATCCTTTGTGATGCCCAGCTTCGTGTTGGTCATTGCGATTTTATAAATACCTTCAATATAGGGTTTACAAGGCTTAGTCATATTGAAATAATAATTGTTAAATATGCTTACCTATAATGGCCATGACGATTGCGGGCTCACGGCTTTGTATTTGCTGTAGAAAGGGCAGAATCTCATCTAGAACCAGCCACTTGTCTAAGTTCTCTAGCAGTTTGCCAATTGATATAAGACAGTTAACCTTCACCGAAACATTGTTGCTGAGCAGACATAGTTTCTTAATACGCGGAATTACTGAATTTTTCATGGCATTGTAATCAATGAGAGTGGAGAAGGTTGGTAGCACTGCCAGACAGAGCTCTTGTATTTGTGGCATGTCGCACTCCAGTGACCGATAGAGCAGCGGCAGCACACTTTGCTTAACCTCCTCTGCGGGCGTTAGCTTGAGAAGTAAATCCATTTTTTGCATGAATATCAAAAGAATCTGTATGGGATCCGTTAGCTTGAATATAGGCTTCAAATGTGGCAAGATGTGATCGCAATATTCTCTCTGACTGCTCATTTCGGCAATCAACAGAACGTTTGGCAGAACGAATGGAATCATGGGCGAGTTGACGAACTCCTTTATCAGGTAGGGTAATATGGAGTGCAAGTTTACACGATGTGGCAGCGTGGGTATAATTTGCGGCAGACCCTTATAGAATTTTGATTTCTGCAGATTGTCCCACTGATACAGAGAATCCAAATAGCTTAAAGTCTTCACGCCAACATCTTGAAAGTAAGCAATCGTTTTCAGCTCATGCAACTTTGGTCGTAGACTTGCGCTGGGATGCAGCAGGGCTTTTACACTCTCGGTTAGCTCGCTCGGTATTGTGTTCATGGGTGGGTATTTTCGTTGATTCAACTCGTTGGCGTAACGGCGAAAGCTGCTGTAATCGCTTCCAAACATTTTCAACGGTTTACCCGAGTAGATAGTAAATATGAGCACACCTAAAATATAATTGCTTACAGATTGCACTCAAGTCATATACAAATGCGCTTACCCAGCGAGAAGAGGTCACTGTCTGGCGTGTTTATACTGTTCAATGCCAACTCTGGCGCAGTATACTCTAGGCTGGGCTGTGCCAGTACATGAAGTGACGTGCTGTATTCCCTGCACGGCCAATGAGGTGTGCCATTAGTTGCTGGTTGATTGGCTATGCAGAAATCGAAGCCAAACAGTTTCCAGCTGCGATTCTTGTTGATCACAATTGTTTCGGCACTGATATTACGATGAACAATCTTTGCATCGTTGTGCAAAAATTGCAGGCCATCAAACAGTTGAAGCAGTCCGTGTCGGATTTCAACATCGTATAGTTTTTTCTCCGAACGCACCGAATCGCCAACAACATTGGCGAGGGAAGCAAATACCGGCTCTGTGGCAAAAGCCAATGAGTCTCGACTCTCTTCCAGGGGATGCTGGACTGTGAGCACATGTGGATGTCGTATTTTTGTTAGTTGTTGCACGCCCCGGCGCAACGTTTCAAGCATAGTTTCTCGATCATCTTTGGACCAGCGTTCTAGCACCTTTTTCTCAAACACAAATACGGAGACTTCCTGCTTGGTACTTTTCTTGTGCCCATTATAAACCTTCCACATCAGTCCTAAATAATTGAAATATTGTTAATTGGTAGATTGTAGGCGCATATGTTAGCGAATTTTTTTTTTGTATCTCACCCACACCCGCTGTGCATATCTGGTCTAACACTTCATATTCCCGTGTAACATTATTTCCGGGCAACACGCCTGAAAGCTGCGAAACGGTTTGCACGGCGGACGAGTAGAATTTGTTAATCACATCCATGCTTGCTGTTTATAATGGTTACTCTAAAATTCTTCAGCAGCTTTCCAGCAATCCTAAATGTTTTTGCCAAATTCTTTTTGTTTTAGTAATCAATAGAGTTAGTTCACGAGAGAACCGACTCGTTCATTCATCTGCTCGATAAGTGCGCACTGTTATCGATGTATTATTATGAATAATCGAGCTACTACAATTAGTTGCGCTCGTTATTTGCGCGCATTTGTTCATATTGTTAAATTGTTAAATTTAAAGTTTTTTCCTAAATCTTTTATATCAAAATAGTAATCTATAAAACTATTTTATTTAAGCCCATTTTCATTTTTCATAGAACGTTTAAGAAGTACATTGTACTTTAATATTAGCTGAGGGGCCAATAATACACAAAATATTGAGATATACGATGTATTTTACTCTGAAGAAGGATATTTTGCTTGCTAACTATATTGAATATATTAAACATACATACATATATCGTATTTAATAATAAATAAATAATACAAGTGCTGGCATTCTTATACGTTTCCTTTGAATTTTTTTAAGTTAAAAAACTATTAACCAACTGAAATTTAACGTTTCTGGAAGTACCCAAATAATTAAGAATATTTGCCTTGCATTTATTGAAAATTTACAAACTATCAATCACAAGCATATCATATATACATATATAAGTTTGTAGTACTCATATATTTAATTATTAATCTATAGTATCCCGATAATATCTAAATATATAAAAGTATGTTTATATAGGCATATTATAATATACATATATAATCAACAATTAAGATTAAAGAAATAGCCGGTTTAAGCGGAAGCCTTCCAACATTTTAGCATACAATCATAAATTATTTTTTTTTTTATTACATCGCTTAAGCGCTTAAAGTTGTTTGAGTAATAGCATTTATATAAAAGTATTTATATAAGCCGATAATGATTTTACTATCAAAACGGTTTTTAATCTTCTATTGTAAAAGGATTGTCTTAAACATATTATACTTTATTTGTAATATGTGCACTGTATAAATAGCCAATTTTCAAAGGAAACATAACTAGATCCAACTAAAAGCCATAGATTTTCTATTGAATTTAAGTCTGAGCTGCGTGCTCTAAAAAATGTATTTCTTTCTTTCTAAAACAAGCCTTGCGTATCAAGAGTGCTGAGAAACTTGATATAGGGTCAGATTATTACTTCGAACAACCTAAAACATGCCTCATCCATTAGAGACGCTTCCACAAAGTCCAGATATAAGCCCAATAGATCATGTGTGGAATATGGTAGAAATAGCAATCGGAAAACACCACATCAATAGCAAAAACCTGCTGAGAGAGGCATTGATTAAAATTAAGGGATATCTTACTAGATACCAAGTTTACAATTTTATTTCGTAATATTATCTTAATAGTTAATTAGTTCATATGTGTGACTTTTGTATTCGCAAATATGTAAATATTGAGTTAATTTTTTTTGCAATGTTACTATTATTTAAATTTTATTATGTATCTAAAAGTTTATTTTATCAATCCTCATCAAAACGATTCTTCTTTTTTAAATATTACGAAGTTACAGCGTGTTTTGTGAAAATGTATCAGTTACACACTGTAAATATAATCTGAATCTTTTGTTGGACTGTGTGCCTCTGAGATCATATATAAATTATTAAAGATAAAATAAAATAAAATAAAAGATATTAACTAAAGCTGCACATGTAACCACATTTATTTTTTTAATAAAAATTGGTAGTATATTAAAGGAAGCATTCATATTAAGTCTTCAATAAATGAAAAGTAAACTTGAAGGATAACTGTTGGTTGCTTGGAAAATAGAAAGGTTGCAATCAGTAAATAGTCTCCGGTTGGTAGTGGGTTTAGTAATTTATTTACGCTTGGATAAAAATCTCTAATTGCCTGATGACCCTTGCAACAATAAGAAAAAAATAATTAAAAAAATAAAATAAATTAAGAGAGTCAAAATTAAACTAGGCACTGGGCTTACTTACGACATACGGACACGAATGATTAAGAGTTGAAAACTCCTTATACAATCCATGAATCATTTTAATAGCGGGATTATTGGGCTTTCGCAAATATTTACAGGCATCAAATGAGATATCAATAAGCCATGGCTTATAGCCATTTGCTTTCTTTTGGACTTGCACTCTCATGTCGACATTATGAGCTGGATGCAAAATATCCACATCAATGTTCAAAACGGTTTTATTTCGTTGCACGGCCTTCAAGCGGCACCGATTTACAACAGCCCAAGATTTGTTATTGGAACTGCACACTGCGTTGGTCATTTTAATGGAAGCACCATGCTGTAAAAATTTTCAAAAATTTGTTTACTGCTTAATGTATTTTATATGATATTCTTACATTCAAATTTGTGTTCAACATCAGAAAAACACTTGATAAAAGCAGAGTGATCCAATGAATTGTAGACATGACTTTTGATGTCATCAATCAACGATCGGTCTATGTCGATTGGACACTTATTTTTGCTCTGTTTATGATTAGTTCCAAATCTGATTTTTTTACGCAACCGATTGCGTGATACTCTGTTCACGTATATATATATATATATGTATAAATTATAGACATGACTTTTGAAGTCATCTGTCAATAATCGGTCTATGTTGATGAGTGGCAAATTGTGCTCTAATTATAATTGCTTTCAAGAACTCTCATGTTTGCAGCCTGGTCCCATTCAAAATAATATTTCAGGGTATTGAAGTTTCATGAAAATGTGTGTCACAGGCAGAAGGGCGCGGACGTAATTAGTTGTATTTTTTTTTTATCCAAACCACGAACAGAGCTAAATGGAAGTGTTTAGATTATAGAATTGACATGATTTGACTACTAAACTATGATTACATGCTTCGGATAAGTAGTTTTAAAAGTCTAATTTAACTTTAAATTATACATATAATATATAGAAAATTTAAAGCAATTTAACATATTTAATTTGCAGATATCCAAGAGCAACTTAAATTTTTTAAAGAATATACAAAAGTTTTTATTACTCTGAACAAATATGATTATTTTTGGATGATAGGCTTAAGTATGCATATGATTAAAATTTGAAAAATCATAAATACATATTTATATATTTATCTCATCTAATTGACCACAAAAATTAATATAATTTTTTAATGACCGTCAAAATCGATATTTGCGAAATGTGTCATTAGAATCAGCGAGATTTAATCAACAAAGTGCAAAATCTATTACATATATACATATACATACACACCATAAGATGAAAAATAAAAAGAATAACCGTAAAAAAAATAAAAAGTGTAAAATCTTAAGGAATTTATGTATTATCGGCTTAAAAGTACTCACGTTGTACATTAATGTTTAGGTGTGGCTTTCAGTTCTCGCAGCGAACTTTCTTTTATGATCGGAAATCTAGTTCCTCTTAACTGTATCTTGAATTTGAGAGAATATGTTGCTTGCTTGACTATATTTTCTAACAAAAAAAAAATTCGAAACAATCAACGCTGTTTTTGAACAAAATTTAATGTTTTCGGTACGAGACGAGCAGCGATCCAATTCCCAAAACATCCATCAAAATGTGTTCAGCAGATCCATATAAGGTGCTTAATGACACAGCCAGCGCTCGGATACACAACAAATTTCCAATATTAGCTGATGCTTTTGGGAGTCCAACACGTTCATCATCATTCTAGATTTACGACCATCAGTGTTGCTTGCATAATTTTAGTCGATTTAACACAAAATTTGATGCATGCACGATGTTTCAATTTTTCTTCCACAGTAAAAATCACCGCACACAAATTTATTTACTTAATACGGGTTCAGGGTATCTTCTATTCGTTCTTCTTCTAGTATTCATACTTGTTTGTATTTAAAATTGTTATTCGGCGGTCCTAATCATTCAATTTTACAATGCACTTAAATTAGGTGTTCGGAAAAAGTAAAGCAATTACATCTTAGGTTTTTTGCTTATGAAGTATTAATTGTGGATTTAGTAAATAGTCTCCGGTTGGAAGAGGACGCGAGGATGAAAGGTCTTGAGTAATTGCCATTCCTTTAATTAATATAAAAATAATATGAATATTTTTACATTAGGTATATGTTATATATGTTTACTCATATTGTACGGACACGTAAGATTGAAAGTTATTGAATCCCTAAAGATTCCATGAATTAATTTGAAAATAGGGTTGTTGGGCTTTCGAAAATACTTGCAGGCATCAATTGATAAATCGACAATCCAAGGCGTATAGCCGCTTGCTTTCTTCAGAATATTCACTTTCTTCAACAGAATGCAGAAAATCCCAGGTAATGTTGAGGACTGTGTTGTATATGTTTATATAAATATATATATATTTATATAGCTCTATATGTATATATGCATCGCCTCTTCTAAAAGCACCCAAAATCTAAACAAAATTTTCTAGGAACATACAAATCTGCAGGCATTTGAATGTATGAGAATTCTCGTACGGTCAACACTGCTGGCCATTGTTTGCTACGTAGTCAATTTTGTGTTAATTAGTGGATTTATATAGAAAATCTTTGATTTACGATCACAATTTGATATCTAAGTTTCGATAATGATAAGGTAAACTGTATGCGCCTTCTTTATTACACTATATTTATTATAAGAACCCACACACAATACTTCTGCCTATATATAGGACCAGACCAAACGCAGATTGTCGTCCTGACTAAGCATCTATTTACTGTCTCTCATCTTTCAGGCCCCTTTCTGCCACAGATCGACTGCGGAGTGCACCCAGCGGCAGTGCTGCCTCTGTACAGTAGAAATTTAATTGTTGAATAAGTTTTTTAGACGTACGTTTGGAATGAAATTTTTGATGCGCGATTGACTTTTTTATGTCTTTACTGCCAAATCTCAAGTCTCTAGTATTTGATATATAAATGTCATAATTATACCCTGCAAATTTCATTACAAAGGTATGTCTAGAAAAAAACGTATTCAAAAATAAAGTTTCATGGTACAGCATATGCTGCAGCGATAGACCGACGTATAAACTGCGCAGTATGCAGAGCGCATGCATATGCGTGCTTGCGTATGCATGTGTGAGTGTGCATGTGTTGTTTTCAATTAATAAACTACTATGCTATTTTTACCATTTTTTTTTTTATAATATGAAATATTATAATTATATTGAGTTATTTTAAAACCAACGGGTTGGAAAATATATTTGTAATCACAAATATTTAGCAATATATATTTACACTTATATATATGTATATATGTATATATATGCAATAATTATTCAATTATTTATAGTACAACGATTTGTTAAACTCTGTTCTCAAAGGGAAAAAGAGTATACGGGTTACCATCTGCCAAAATGGAAAATTGAGACTTGAATTTTAAACCACTATTAATGTGCTCGCATGGATATTTCTATAATATATTATTATTCATAAGTTCGACTTTATTTTCTAGTTCAGAGATAGGAAAAAACTCCAATTGTTTTAAAAGCTTTATCAACTTCCGAAATAAAAAGTTTTAAGCTTAAGCTAAGGGTGTGTCATATTGAATATATGCTATATTTTGCACAATTTTTACACCCAAATCCCATTCAAAATTAGAAAAAGCGTATAATGGTTTTGTTAAATGTATGTAACATGCAGAAGAAGGCGTTCCTTATATATTCTTGATTAGGATAACAAGCCGAACTGATTGAGCCCTATCTGCCAGTTATTTTTAACAATTTCGGTTTTTGTTTCATTTGGATACCGGGCCCAAATATTTTGGGGTCAGCCAATCATCTAGTTGGGAACCCCGATTAGAGTATTCTTACTTGTTTATCTGGAATATATACAAATACTTAAACTTTTCAGATCCCCCGTTAGATGCATCAAAAAATTCAAATATGGGATGGTGACATTTCAAAAATATCCTATACTTTCTCACAATAACACTCAATTTTGGAGCTTAAATGACCAACAAACCTATGGGAACAGAGTATCACGCAGTTATTTGTGTCCGGCTAACGGTCTTACCTGTTTTAATATTCTTTCAGTATTAAAATTAAATTTTCAAACGAAACATCACTAAGACGAATTAAAGATCCCATCGACATAGGTCAAAAGTGATGTCCAGAATTCATTGCATTACTCTGCTTTTTATACCCTGAATCCATTGAAAATGGAAATTTCAGGGTATAATGTTTTTGTGTATGTAACAGGCAGAAGGAGGCGTGCCACACCCCATAAAGTATATATATTCTTGATCAGCTCGATGAGCTGAGTTGACCTAGCCCTGTCCGTCCGTCCGTGTAAACACGTGAATTTCTTAAACCACAAAAGCTAGAGGCTTCAAATACAGAGTAAAATGCTCGATAATACCATACGCTATACGAGTTTATTTTTTTTTTTTCGATAACTCGTCCCATTTCCTTATTATCGTTAGCTATCTAAAATATTGCTTTGTTTTTGAGGCCTGACGTGCATACCGTTAAAGATAGAATCGTGTACTAAGTTTTGGTTGATTGTTATATTGAATCCGCAAATTTTGTCATTTTTGGATTTTTGATTTGGATTTAACAATAATGACAGCTCACGTATATCAAATACTAGTGACTTGAAATTTGACAAATAGGTACATTTGAATGTCATAATTACTCCCCTGAAATTTCATTAAGAATGTATGTCAAGTAAAAAAGTTATTAAAAAAAAAATTTCCATAGTACAGCCTCTTCTGCAGCCGCAAAACTGCGCAGTGAGCATATTACGTGCATGTTCGTGCACGCATATGTTTGTGTGCGTGCATGTATTGTTTACTATTGATTATGAATTAAATTTTAGAATAAAATGTTTTTGTGAAAATGTATGTAACAGGCACAAGGAGGAGTGCCACATCGCATAAAGTGTATATAATCTTGATCAGCTCGACGAGCTGAGTTGATTGAGCCCGGACCGTCTGTCCATCCGTCTGAATTGTATTGGTATAGTTAATATGCATATTTTGTAATCTTTGGAATTCACAAATACTGTATATCAAATACTTCAGTCCTGACATTTGACAAATAGGTACAAAAATTGCATTAAGAACGTATGTGTAGAAAAAAACTTATTAAATAATAAAGTTATCAGAGTACAGCCTATACTGCAGCCACAGCGCTGTCGCCGCTGCGCAATACGCATACTGCGGGAATGTTATGCCAGCGTATGCATGTGTGTGTGTGTGCATGTGTTTTTTACTACAGCTGAAAGGATTCAGGGTATCTTTTAGTCGAGCCGTCTCGACTAGAGTTTTGTTACTTGTTTATTTAAAATGACAAATTCAAATTAATTCATGGAATTTTGAAGGATTTAGCAATTTTTAATCATACGTGTCCCTATACTGTGAGTAAAACATTTTTAACATATGCCAAAGTAAAATGCTTGACTTTATTTCTATTTGTTCTAATATAAGGGACTGCAATTAAAGAATTTTATCCTTTTTTTTATGTTTTTTTTTTTTATAATTTTAATTTTTTTTTTTCGAAAACTTAATATTATTATATTAATTCTATTAATATAATTATATGTTTGTTTGTATGTGTACTTCTGTATTAATTAAATATATAAATATTTATAAACATTTTAAAATACAAAAAAAATACACATGTTTTTCTCATAGACTTTGTTTAAGTAAGACGTGCGGTTAGGTTAAGGGATCTCTCGAGCTGTTATAGCTATCATTCGATGTTTATTTCACGAATTTATAGCTAGCAAAAGATGCACACACAACAATACTGTGAACAAAAGGAGGACATGGGGTACCGAGTCAAGACTACTTTCAATCGGCATCGACTTGTAAACACCCAAGATATGCGTTTGATATTTTCATGGTAACCCTATGCAGGATAAATCAGAATATATATTTGCTCAAGGCTTAATGTATTTATTTTGATCAGCTTATATTCATATTTGGGTTTAACATCAGTAGAACAGTGATTCGTTTCATTATAGACTAATTTATACCTATAAATAATTCCATTTTTATTGAACTGTAAAAATATAATTATTGTGTCATAACACGCTTAGTAGCCAATATCAATATCTGAATATTTTACCAGGTATATGTTATGTATGTGTACAAGTTTATATAAATCGGCCGTAAAAATCGATATAATTATCTATAATATAACTATAATGACCATAATATTCATTGTTGTTACGGTGATCTAGCAAGTTATAATTACCAAAGCTTATATGGATGCAATAATTTTTTGCAGAAGCTTGATTCCTGATTGGAAAAAATTTAGCTATATATTAAAATTATATATTAACTATCCAAAAAATAAAAATTAACATGTACATTACAGGGTTTCTGTTTTGAGAGTGAATATGAGATGATTTAGTAAATAATTCCCTATAGGTAATACTATTAAGAGCTTATCGATTTTTGAATAAGTAGCTCTCAATCCGTTAACCCTTTCAACAGGTGCACTTGTCAATAAAAATTTTTTCGTTTTCTTCTACGATTATAACATGCTTAAATAAAATATTTCTTATTATTGAAAACTGTATAACTTCATACATTGAATTATGTTAACGCTTGCTTGAATATCAGCGATAGACAAGATAGAATCCAGCAATGACAAATGATCCCTTGTATCGCTTTTAGACATAACGAATTATTTCGACAATGTTGATTTGGTTTGACTCACTGCTAATATGACTGACAATAGACTAAAACCATATTATACAAATTTATGTAAATACATGAGGGCATTGGTAAATCAAGTAATAATTTGTTTTGTACAATGATCCCATTAGAAATCGAAATAATGTTACAAAGGTTTTGCAAAAATATAGATAGATCTTGATAACAGGCAGAAAGAGGCGTATCACGCCCCATAAATATATTATATATATATATATATATATATATTATTGCTCACAACAGCGTTGAGAGAGCACTGATCTTGTAAATGCCATGAATACATATATCATATAAAGTTTATAGGTATATTAGCTTGAGCTGTCTTGACTAAAGCTTTCTTAGCTAAAATGGGCAAAAAATTAATTTTTAGTTTATTAAAAAAATATAATTATATGCGCATTTCGGACTTAAGTAAAAAATTTATTTTTTTTCGTTAATTATTTAACAAATAATATATGCCAATACCTACACAATTATATAAAGCGGAAAAATTTAATTGTTTCTATGTGAAGAAAAATACTAAAAAAAAAAACAAAATTTATATTTAGAATTCGGTACAATAGTAATAGGGCAGGTTTTTCGTTATACACATTGATTTGAGTTTTACAATTCTCAAGACGTTAATGTTATGCTTCATATGTAATTTATTAAATATTTATAATATTTTTATAAGAAGTCTTATATTAAATCTTCGACATATGAAAAATAAGCATTTACATCAAATGTTTTTTGTTTAGAAAATATAAATGTTAGAATCAGTAAATAGTCGCCTGTTGGTAATATTAAAGGAATTTTTTCGATGGTTGGATAAAAGTCTCTTACTCCGTGATGGCCCTTGAATTTCAAAATTAGATTAGGCACTTTAGATCTATTGTTTTACTTACGACGTATGGACACGTATGATTAATAGTTGAATAGTCTTTAATCATCCCATAAATAACTTTAATGGCAGGATTATTGGGCTTTCGCAAATATTTACAGGCATCAAACGAGATATCGATTAGCCAAGGTTTGTAGCCATTTGCCTTCCTTTGGACTTGCACTCTCATATCGATTTTATGAGCCGGATATAAAATATCCAGGTCGACGTTTAAGATGGTTTTATTTCGTTGCACAGCCTTCAATCGGCATCGACTTATAACAACCCAAGTTTGGTTATAGGAAATACAGACTGCATTGGTCAGTTTAATAGAAGCTGCATGCTGGGAAAATAATAATACCTATTTGCTTATGGTTTAACGTATTTTATTTAGTATTCTTACATTCAACTTTGTGTGCAACATCAGCAGAACGCTTGATAATAGCAGCGTAATCCATAGAATTCTAGACATGACTGAAGTCATCTGTCAACGATCGGTGTATGTCGATGGGCTCTATATTTCACTGTATTTATGTTTCCTTCGAACATTTCATTTTTATAGTGTAAAAATTACAAATAGTATATGTTGGGCATATGCAATACTTGTACGATGGAATATCAAAATCAAAATATTATTAAAATTATGGGACAGTAAACTTATATAATATAGATATAAATGCCTCGGTTTAAACAATTTTAAGCGCTTTTGACATAAAAAATGGAAATTGAAACAAAATATATAGTGTATACACAAGTCGGTAAATTAATTTAAATAATTTAAATGTTTACCTAATGAGTCTATCGCTTTGTGCATTCTTAAAAATGTAATCATATTCGCATTAATATTCAAATTTTTTTCTCATCAATTTGTGAGAATAAAATATAATATATTATAGAAAAATTGCAAATTGGTGTAATTAGAGTGATTTTATATTGTACACAATATTATAAATTTTTAACCACGATCCCCATATTATCATTGAAATCAAAATAACGTAATCGATTTAAAACCATATGAAAAATCAGGAAGGATTTCTTGTATATATGTATATTTTTTATCAATTTTGGTTTTTGTTATATTTGGATGACAGCCTTAAATTTCCACAAAATTTTGAAAACTATGTTCAGTTGCAAAAGTTCCATCAAGTTCCGTTGATAAACAGTAAAGTTATTAAGCAAAACGCTTGGCCACTTATCAACAGCGCTCGAAATGTAGAACGGGCAGAGCCCGCTCAGCGCTTTCCGCTGCAATGCGAATATGCATTCGATTCTTCTAGTAACGGAACAATTGTTGTGGGCTTGGTACAATTTTTTTCTAGACTTTTTTAGCACAATTCTTCTTTGATGTATATTCTTAGCACCATTGTGATGCCATTGTGATATGATCGGATGGGATTTGGGTATCACGTTGTCGGGCACCTCCGAAGTCTCTATGTGTAAAAGTATTGAAATATATCATTGAAGTCGACTATATATAATTTTATATCGATATCATCGATCGGAGTTATGGATGGTAATACTGTACCAAATAATACCAAATAATAATTGAGTTATAGTTTTAAGATATTGATGTGGGGAATTTACCATTTATATTCTTTATTTGAACTTTCATTTATATTAAGTCCTCAGAAAATGAAAAGTAAACTTTTACATCAAAGGTTTTTTATTTGGAAAGCATAAAAGTCAGAATTAGTAAATAGTCTCCTGTTGGTAATCCTATAGGGATTTTCTCGAGGATTGGATAAAAATCTGTAACACCTTGATGACCCTTATAATTAAAAATATATAAATATGAAAATCAAAATTACTCTTAGGTGCTGTGCCAATAATTGTACTTACGAAATATGGGCATGTGTGATTAATAGTTGAAAAGTCTTTGAAGATACCGTAAATCATTTTCACAGCGGAATTATTGGGCTTTCGTAAAAATTTACAGGCATCAAATGTGATGTCGAAGAGCCAAGGTTTGTAGCCATTTCCCTTTACTTGGACTTGCACTCTCATATCGATTTTATTAGCCGGATGTAAAAAATCCATGTCAACGTTTAAAATAGTTTTGTTTCGTTGCAAGGCTTTCAATCTGCATTTATTTATAACAACCCAAGATTTGTTATAAGAATCACAGACTGCATTTGTCATTTTAATGGTAGCAGTATGCTGGAAAAGAAAGAATATTTATTATTTAAAGTTCAACGCACTGGAACTGATTTTCTTACATTCAAATTTGTGTTCAGCATCAGTAGAGCACTTGATAACAGCAGAGTGATCCAATAAATTCTTGACATGACTTTTATAGTCATCTGTCAACGATCGGTTTATATCGATGAGATTTTAGTTTCGCTCTAGTTATGTTTCGTTCGAAAATCTGATTTTTATACTGTCAACATATTAAAGCAACTAGGAACGTTGCAGTCGGGCGCAACTGACTGAGTGATACCCTATTTCCATTCTGCATAGGTCCTTAAGGATGCAAAACTGTCTGTGGTTTTTTTTTTTTAAATTAAAGGGTATTTTCGATATATCAACGACCCTAAGAGAAATTTTTTAATCTATCAATAGAGGAACTTAACAATTTCCAATCCTATCCAATTTGGCCGTCCACAGAGGTCAGGAATGTTTAATTTTTTGCCAATCATCACAGGATTTGTAGTAAACTTAAACTGTAAAAACTGATTTAAGCTATTTGTCATTTATATATATGTATATACCAGAGTAATCCATAGAATTCTAGACATGACTGATGTCATCTGTCGACGATCGGTGTATGTCGATGGGCTCTATATTTATGTATTTTATAGTGTAAAAATTACAAATAATATATGTTGGGCTTATGTAATATTTGTGCGATGGAATATCAAAAATTGTTTATTTCCAAGTATTTTCATGTATTATTATTAAAATTGTGGGATAGTAAACTTATATAATATTTATATAAATGCCTCGGTTTAAACAATTTTAAGCGCTTTTGACATAAAAAATGGAAATTGAAACAAAATATATAGTGTATACACAAGTCGGTAAATAATTTAAATGTTTACCTAATGAGTCTATCGCGTTTTGCATTCTGAAAAATGTAATCATATTCGAATTTTTTTTGTCATCAATTTGTGAGAATAAAATATACTATATTATAGAAAAATTGCAAATTGGTGTAATTAAAGTGATTTTATATTGTACACAATATTATAAATTTTTGACCACGATCCCCATAATATCATTGAAATTAAAATAACATAAAAACAAGTAAGAAAACTCTAGTCGGCGCGCCCGACTAGGGAATACCCTAATCCCACCCGCCCTTAGTTTTTATACCCTGATCCCATTGAAAATGGGAAAACAGGGTATAATGTTTTTGTTAAAAGTATGTAACAGGCAGAAGGAGGCGTGCCACACCCCCAAAAGTATATATATTCTTGATCAGGACGACAAGACAAATTGATTGAGCCCTGTCCGTCTGTCTGTCCGTCCGTCCGTCCGTCCGTATGTATGAACGCGTCGATCTCAGAACCTATAAGAGCTAGAGACTTGAATTTTTTTTTGTTAGGCGCGTATATTGGACGCGCATATCGAGTTTGTTTCAGAAAATCGATAATTATTCGTGAATATTTGTTATCGATTTAAAACCATATGAAAAATCAGGTTTGATTTTTTATCTTTTCCATCTTAAAAGCTAGAGTCCACATTTCGCATGTAGTTTTATGCATATTTTTACCAATTTCGGTTTTTCTTACATTTGGATACCGGCCCCAAACTTCCCCACAATTTTGAAAATTATTTTCTTTTAAAAACTAAATCAATTATTTAAATCATATGGTGAAAGTTTCATCAAAATCCGTTGATAAACACAAAAGTTATTAAACAAAATGTTTGGCCAGATCAACAGCGATTGAACTGCAAAGCGCACACAGACCAGCTGGCGCTTATACATGCTCGCGAACAAATTTTCTAAGAATTGCCTTTGAGTTTGGGTCGAATTGTGTTCGAATTGTTTTTGCTACCTACTTCCAATTGCCGCTCGCCGCTGTGTGGTTTGTAGCACTACTAATAAGGCACACCGTAAACTAACTTCACTTTATATAAGTATATTTATATTATATATAATTAGATGCGCCTGGATGGGTAATTCGTAAATTAAGTAATTATAAGTTCTTTTTCAATGGAATTACACCTCATGATGTTTTCGTGAAAACTTACGTGACTCCGTCAGTGTGAAAGCATCCACCACATAAATCTAAAATTTTGTAGTATACTTTATAGTATGAGTTTATTATCTTTTTTTTTTTCTCAAAAAATAATTTAGCAACTCACAATTTTATAAAGTGTATGCTAAAGTAGGTAAATATCTCCATTTTCTTGCATTCAAAAATCATAATTATTATACCCTGAATACATTGAAAATTAAATTTCAGGGTATAATGTTTTTGTGAAAATGTATGTAACAGGCATTAAATTTGGTTCTGTTTTTGAGGTCTAGCTTGCACATCGTTCAAGATGAAACCGTGCACTAAGGTGTGGTTGATTGCTATATTGAATACGCATATTTTGCCATCTTGTCAAATGACATCTCACGTATATCAAATACTAATAACTTGAGATTTGGAAAATATTTGAATGTCAGAAGCACTCCACGGAAATTTCATTAAGAACGTATGTCGAGGAAAACAATAAAGTTTCCATAGTACAGCCTATTCTGCAGTCGCATACCTAAGCAGTACCCATATTACGTGCATGTTTGTGCATGCATATGCATGTGTGTGCGTGTGCATTTTTGTTTACTATTAATGAATAAATTAAACTTTTAATAATTAGTATTACAGCTCAATTAGGGTATATCTTAGTCGAGCAGTCTCGACTAGAGTTTTGTTACTTGCTTTTCAATGAGGTGCTTAAAAAAGCATTTGTATATATATATTTTTTTCAATAATTTTATCATTATCTATATCAATATGTTTGGTTGCTTTGCAGAGTCGATTAGGCTTAAAAAGTACAGTACCGATTAAAAAATTACTTACAGTTCGATTTTATTCTCAAAATAAAATAAATGATTCTGATTCGATTTTAGAACTTATAAGATGTGGATGTGGAGTATCTGGATGTGGAGTACATGGATGTGGAATATATGTAGATGGTTAGAGTATATGGGTGTTTTCTAGTCGGGAGTGACTTTACGTTTCTTGATTGTTATAATATGAAACCATTGCTAAATAGCTAAATTGAAATGTTTATGATGGAATTGACAAGATATGACTAATAGATCGATAATAAATCTTTACGATTCAGTCACTCTCAGCTATCTTTGATATTGCACTTTTTAAAAAAATTTTAAACGCACTTTAAAATAATTGTGGGGACATCCACATCTACAACCTTCTAATAGAAAGTACCCGATTTTGTGATATGTATAAATATAAATATACAGTTTTATTTTTCCACCGTGGTGCTCAGATAATTGATACATTCCCGCTATTCAAAATATTCATGGTATCTTTGTAAGCTTTCCAACAATTAATCATACGTATAAGCAAAACAATAGACCCAAAGCACCTAATCTAAATTTATCAGAGACTGATTTAAGATTTAGGATGATATGATTACCGATAGGACTCTATTTACTAGTTAAAAACCATTTACTACTTTAAAAGTTTACTTTAATTAAAATCATTTATTTTATTTTGAGAGTAAAATCGAACTGTATGTTATATTTATAAAATATTGAATAATTAGTATGAAGTTTTTTTTAATCGGTACTGTACTTATTAAGCCTAATTGACTCTGCAAAGCAACCAAACATATTGATATAGATAATGATAAAATAATTGATAAAATATATATATGCAAATGCTTTTTTAAGCACCTCATTGAAAAACAAGTAATAAAACTCTAGTCGAGACTGCTCGACTAAGAGATACCCTGATTCCATTGAGCTGTAATACTAATCATTAAAAGTTTCATTTATTCATGCATATGCATGCACAAACATGCACGTAATATGAATACTGCTTAGGTATGCGACTGCAGAATAGGCTGTACTATGGAAACTTTATTGTTTTCCTCGACATACGTTCTTAATGAAATTTCCGTGGAGTGCTTCTGACATTCAAATATTTTCCAAATCTCAAGTTATTAGTATTTGATATACGTGAGATGTCATTTGACAAGATGGCAAAATATGCGTATTCAATATAACAATCAACCACACCTTAGTGCACGGTTTCATCTTGAATGATGTGCAAGCTAGACCTCAAAAACATAACCAAATTTAATGCCTGTTACATACATTTTCACAAAAACATTATACCCTGAAATTTAATTTTCAATGTATTCAGGGTATAATAATTATGATTTTTGAATGCAATAAAATGGAAATATTTACCTACTTTAGCATACCCTTTATAAAATTGTGAGTTGCTAAATTATTTTTTTAGAAAAAAAAAAAAAAAAAATTAAAAACTCATACTATAAAGTATACTAGAAAATTTTAGATTTATGTGGTGGATGCTTTCACACTGACGGAGTCACGTAAGTTTTCACGAAAACATCATGAGGTGTAATTCCATTGAAAAAAAACATATAATTACTTAATTTACGAATTACCCATCCAGGCGCATCTAATTATATATAATATAAATATACTTATATAAAGTGAAGTTAGTTTACGGTGTGCCTTATTAGTAGTGCTACATACCACAACATTCTTGAAATATTTTGCTATGACTTTAAAAGTGATAAATAGGATATTCGGTCATTGCTTACTTCTTTGTTTTCTACTGCTGATGCTCCACCCAAACGCTAATGTAATTTTATCGAAAGTATGAAATTTTACGATTTTTCATAATAATTAATATTTCATTCTAGCATGGTATTGTCTTTAAAATGACAAATGCGGTCTGTAACTCCTATAACAAGTCCTGGGTCGCTATAAATTATTGCCGACTAAAGGCCGTACAACGAAACATCACAGTCCTCAACATTTTATGGGATTTGCTGCATCCTGTTGAAAATATACAAATGAATGTGAAGGTTCTGAAGAAAGCAAGCGGCTATAAGCCTTGGCTTGTCGATTTATCAATTGATGTCTGCAAGTATTTTCGAAAGAACAACAATCCTGTCTTCAAATTAATTCATGGAGTCTTTAAGGATTCAACAACTTTCAATCATACGTGTCCGTACTATGTATGTAACATATACCAAATGTAAGAATTTTAACTTTTTTTCTAATAATTACAGGGACCGCAATCAGTCAAGAACTTTTATCCTCGCGTCGAAAATCTACATATTCCTCTTCCAACTGGAGAATATTTACTAAATCTATCATCTACATATAATAAAAAACGCACCTTTGATATAATTGTTTACTTTACTTTTGTTGAAAATCTAATTTAAGTACATTGTCAAATGGTAATGTTTTTGTATGTATATATGTGTATTTTATGTATTAATTAAATAATTTAATCCGTCAAATAGCATTTATAAAAATATAACAAGAAAACGCCAACTGGAGGTACCCGACGAGAATCGTTCATATTTTTCATACTCTGATCCCATTAAAAATGAGAAATCAGGGTATAATAATTTTGTTAAAAGTATTTAACAGGCAGAAGGAGGCGTGCCACACCCCATAAAGTATATATTTTCCTGATCAGGACGACATGTCGAATTGATTGAGCTGTCTGTCCGACTGTCTTTCCGACCATGCGTATGTATTAAAGTGCTGATCTCAGGACCTATAAGAGCTAGAGATATTGCACTTTTTAAAATAATTTTAAAGTGAATAAAATTTATTAAAAATATACAGATAATAATTTTTTATTTTGATGTGCATGCTATGGTTGATATTTGCGGTTAATAAATATACATATATAATACATATTTAATATATATTTATAAATATATATATATATGTATATATATGATCATTCATTTTATTTGATGTCATCTGGGACACGAAGTGAAATACTGAAAATACTGAAGAACAAATTAGTTATCTATTTGATTCATACACACACATATAGAGAAGCACAAGAAGAACAAAAAGTAAACTATTAATAATAATATATAATAATAATAATATAAAATAATAATAATAATAAATAATATAATATTATATTATTATTATATTTATATTATTATTATTATTATTATTATTATTATTATATTATTTCTTATATTACTGAGATAAGATAGAATAGAAATAATAAATTATAAAAAATTATAATATTTATTTATAGGAGTTTTTAAGAAAATATCATTAATGCAAATGAGCTGTAGACTTTTTAAGTGGGCAAGATCATATATTTTTATATTCAGTACTTGAATATTTTCGTTAGATTTTAGACTCGTGTACTTACTCGTTCACAATAATCAGTTCTGGAACTTCTAAATTGTACTATATATAGTATACTTCGTTATATATAATTCAGTTAAAAAATTCTTGTAATCATTTCCTTTCAATTTTTATACCGGCTTAAGAATTTAATTGTTAAAAAAACAAGTATAAATAAAATCACCCACTGTAGCATTAAACATTTTAATTAACGTGAATTATAAAAAAAATACGAGTAGTTCAGTGGAAGGACATACCCTGAACCATTGAAGATCTGATATACTGATACTAAAAGGAGTATAGGGCTAGATGGAATGAATTTATCCTACGGATCAAGAAAATTTTCTTTAAATGAGAAATTCAAAATGTTGTTGAAAATATAAAAAATAAAATATATATATATTTTAGTCTCGCAGTAATAAAAATAAATAAATATATATGTGCATCTCGTAAACAAGTTTTAATTAATTTTTTATATATACCAATTTCAATTTACCTGATGAAGAAAATCGATATTTTTATACCCTGAAAATTAAATTTCAGGGTATAATGTTTCTGTGATGTATGTAACAGGCAGAATGAGGCGTGCTACCCTCCATAAAGTATATATATTCTTGATCAGGTCGACGAGTTGACTTGATCTATCCCTGTCCATCTGTTCGTCCATCCTTCCGTCTGTGTAAACGACTGGATTTCGTAAACCACAAAAGCTAGAGACTTGAAATGAAGATCAGAATGCTTATAAATACAATACGCAGAAGGGGCTTGTTTATAAACCTTGATCCCATTGAAAATGGGAAAACAGGGTATAATGGTTTTATTAAAAGTATGTAACAGATAGAAGGAAGCGTGTCACAACACATAAAGTATATATATTCTTGATCAGGTCGACTTGATCTATCTCTGTCCATCTGTTCGTCCATCCTTCCGTACGTGTAAACGACTGGATTTCGTAAACCACAAAAGCTAGAGACTTGAAATGAAGATCAGAATGCTTATAAATACAATACGCAGAAGGGGTTTGTTTATATACCCTGATCCCATTGAAAATGGGAAAACAGGGTATAATGGTTTTTTTAAAAGTATGTAACAGATAGAAGGAAGCGTGTCACAACACATAAAGTATATATATTATTGATCAGGACGACAAAACGAACTGATTGAGCCCTGTCGGTCCGTCCGTCCGTCCGTATGATCTCAGAACCTATAAGAGTTAGAGACTTGAATTTTTTTTTGTTAGGCTCGTATATACGATGCTCATATCGAGCTTGTTTCAGAAAATCGATAACTATTCGTGAATATTTGTTATCGACTTAAAACCATATGAAAAATCAGTAAAGATTTTTTATATATTTTATCTTTGAAGCTAGGTATGTAGTTTTATGTACAATTTTACCAATTTCGGAATTTGTTACTTTTGGATACCGGCCCCAAATTTCCCAAAATTTTAAAAAATATGTTCAATGGCAAATATGGCATATATGTATAGAGTGTTTGGTCTTTTTAATAACATATGTTTTCGATTCTTCTTCTTTAATAGTAACGGAACTATTCTTGAGGGCTTGCAAAAGTGTGCTGGTATAATCTTTGTGTCGAGTTTGTTTGCATAGTTCCTCTTTGATCGACATTCTTAGTACTATTGTCATAGATTTAAGTCGCTTTATATATATAGGTATCGTGTAGTCGGGCACCTCCGACTAGAGTTTTCATACATGTAATGTTTTTCTATTACTTAACTCATTTTTGTATTATAGATAATAATTTGGCACTCACACCGTTAAAGATAAGAACATGCACTAAGTTTTAGTTGATTGCTGTAATGAATACGCATATTTTGTCATCTATTTATTTTGGATACCACACCAATTTGGCAATTAGGCAAATATTTATGTCATAACTCTAAAAAATCTCACCAAAAACGTATATCTAAAAAAAATCTTATTCCACAATGTACAGGCTATGCTACAGTCACAGAGCTACCGCTGTGTTAACTGTGCAGTTAGCAGAGTTAGCAGTTGACTTACAATTTTAGTACTATTGTCATTGACTTGAGTCGCGTGATATGGTATGAAAGATTAGATTTATTTCAGTTTGATATTCTCTAAATAAAGAGCGAGGTTATTATCTGTCTGTATCTATATATAATTCCTTTCTTATAATGGAAAATTTACTGCCTACCGTTTCATTAATAAAGCTGATATCAATTAATGAAGATTAATATTTTTATTCAACTCAGCTTACAATACATTATAAATAAACATTTTAGAAATTCTGTTCTGTACACAGTTTAATTATACGCAATCATTCTTATTTACAAAGAGTTTGTGAGTTTTGTAATGCAAATATTCAATAAAGTAGCAATTTGCGCAATCAAGTATAAAGACAATTATTGTTCATTTTATTTGAAGGGAAATATTTTCATCTTAGCTTCAAGCTCTTTAAGTAAATAAAATATTTCTGATGCGCTTCTCAAATTTTCAAGGAATAAATTAATGAATTCACTTAGAAAAATGCAATATGAAAAATTTGATAAAAATGATTTTGTTACATATTTAATTTTTATTTGTTATTGATTAGAGCTAGTTGGTCCCTGAATGCTTACTTTATATTTCATGAAACAATAACTATTTTACGACCACTTAAAAAACTCAAAATATATTTATTTGTTTACTCGCTACAATGAATAATTATCAACATATTTACACCTGCATTTCAATAAATAAAACATTCGAATGCACTTAGAAAAATCGAATTTTGGGCTTTATATGTGGCTGCCACAAATACATAGCAGGAAATACGCACAGACACACATACGCATACATGTACATATAATAGCATTTCGGAGCTTAACCTGGCTCTGAGCGCCTGGTGAAAGATGGCATTGCCACGAAATGCAGTCGAGTTGTTTACGCGATTTGTAGCTGTGGCCCATGCTGAATTCGTCCGGAATTTCAATGGATTTTGTGTGTGGACGCTTTGGACAAGTGCGGGTAATTTTTGCGTTCTATCGTGACAGGTATTTTTATATGGAGGGAATTAAAGTCGTACGCCGCACGGCTGATGTGTTGAGTCATAAAATAAATCAGACAGCTTGACAGAAGCGACGATGTTAAATCACGCCAATGGCATATCGAGGGTTCCAGGCAATTGAACCACCCTGTTGCCATTTCGTAGAATTGATATCTATGGATTGCCGCTAGACATGCCCACACACTCATGTACCATCAAAATCAACAATAGCAATTATCTCTGAGAAATGTTGCTAATTTAGACATTGACTTTTATTTGATTCTCTATTTTGTTTGTTTACGCTTTATACTTGCGGTTCGGCCTGGCTTAGGCTCGTGCTTGGTATTCCAAAGACACCATGACTCGTCGAAAAATATAATGTTATTCATCATAATTACAGGTAATAGGCAAGTTAGCTCTTGTGCCTTCTTGGGTGGCAATGGAGAATACGAAATGGAGCTATTTCAACACGTGCTGTGGCTTAGTTATTAGCAAATAGTTCAACTTAAGGCAGAGACAAATTGTGAATTTAATTTTAGATCTTGATTATGCAATTTCCGCGAAAACCGGAAAAAGTATAATTGGTAAATAATAAATTCTAAATTCTGATAACAGATAACGTATATAAGGCAGAAATTACAAGATTTAGGCTGGTGAAAGAGGCAAAGAGCATGTGTAATATACTATGTATGATAGATGAGAGAGGATTTATAATAGAGAATATATGATATACAATAGAGGATAGTGGATGGAAGATAGAAAATAAAGTAAATAAAGTAAAGATAAATTATAGATGGAGAATAGAAGATAGATGATAGAGGAAAGAAGAAAGACGATGAATCATTTATGGATAAAAGAAGACGTTAGATAATGGATGAAAGAGGATAAAGGATAGACGATTAAAGAATTCTTTCATAGGTAATTAGATAGAGGAATATTAGTAGGTAGAGAGGATAAGTATAGTAGTATAAAATATTTCAATATTGATACTTACTTTACTGTTTCTATTAACATATCTGCCCATTGTTCAAGCTTATATTAAAATTTAAAATTTTTGTTTTCCTACATACATAATTTAGGAACAATCAGGTGACTTGAATTATTTCATCTTTTGTCGGTTTATATATTCAGTGTACATATGTATTTCAGTTAATAGATTTAAGTTTTTTCTGGCCGAAGATACAAAAGCAAGATACAGATGCATACAGCGCAACAAACATGCTGGCAATTACGTGATTGATGGTTGCGTCGCGATTAAGGTTCTAAGAGTGAGTGTACTGTAGAATATTCACTTTGCCGTCTACAGATTGGCAAGAAAAATAAAAACAAAAGGGGAAAATTGCTGAGCTGGTAAATTTATGACCGAACAACTCCAAACGACGTCTCGAGCGGACAATTCAGGCATACAAATTAGGACCAATTGACGGATGTGAACTGGACAATGCACAGCGATGATTCAATCGGTCCGCAGGCTCAAGCGTAACCTTTTGCTACTGTATAAATAAAAATTGAAGTCTGATACAAATAGGTAAGATGATGAGCAGACGAGAATACCGAATCCGTGTGTACGCTGAATCTCGCGGTTATTGCTATACTGGAGCTTAATAATTTTATAAATTTGTGTTTCTTGTAGACCCACAAAAGTTAAGAGAAACTTATAGTGCAAGAGCACAAGTGGTCGAGAGTGATATGTGGGAGAGTCCACTCATACATTTTTGTGTGGCTTTAAGAGATTTTTAGATATTGAATTCATCACACTTAGCAGAATAAACATTACGTTGGCTGTCGAATTACATTTGTAGGCTTGCCCAGGTTATTAATTAACAGTTTCGTTTTTGCGACTCTCGCTTTAGCTGCTCTGCCTATCGACAGCGGTACTCAATTTGACGGCAACGACAACGTCAACGGCGACTGCGATTGTGACAGAGAGGGAGAGGAATAATGCCGCTAAATCTTGACTGCTACCCCAAAGCTAGGCTTGGCTTCGCTCGCGCTGCAGTCGACGCCAAACGTCAGCAGCAGCGTCAATTGTTACCAAGTCGTGTTCAGGCCTCTGATTGGGCCCCTGTTCAGGTGTTGTCGTTTTTAAAAGCCGCACTCGAGCTGAGTCGGTTTTCGTCTGCCTGGCAGCGCGGTTCTGAAACGCGTTTAATTCGTTGGAAAATAAGCTCGGTTCGCTGGTTCGGTGGTTTCGGCGGTTTCAGTGATTTCGGTGGTGGCTAAACGCCAAGAAAAAGTCTCAAGTTGATTTTCCTGAAATACATTTTCGACGCTGAGCTGGCTGCCAATTCGGGAATTTGGATTTTTTTTACCTCTGGCCAGCTCAATTGCGTAATATCGGGGCTCTGCGTGAAAATCGTGAAATATCCGAAAGTGCGCAACCGTTTGCAGCGATACAATTGGATACACATACTCACTTCATATAGGAAGCTTTGATTCGCGCAAAAATAATTGGCAAAATTGAAACCTATAGGTAAATGAAAAAGTCTATTTCCACAACAGAGTAAGCCTAGTTCAAAATGTATATTACACTTGAAATACTTTACGTAATTTATTTAAATAACAACATCTTAAATAATAGTTCAGTCTGTCGATTATTATAAAGCAGAATTTGAGTAAATGTATGCCTTTTCTGTAATGATTAAACTCTAATGATGAAATGTGTAGTTGAGCATACGACTGTAATGCAAACCTGTTGCGAGAAAAATCGCTTTTCTGTGCATATTGTATTCCATTTATTTAGAACCTGTTGCAAATTATAAAAAAATATACATTCATAAATAAAATCATATTGCACATACGACACGTTGTACAATGACTTTGTTTTTTTTTTATCTTCACATGGTGAAAATAATACCTTTTTTTTGTTTTGATTGTTAAAAAGCGGCTGACCATATGCAAATTGGGAAATTTTAATTCAATGTTAAAGCAAGAAAAATCATTGTTTTTGTGCTGAAAGATTGTTTTTTATTTATTTTTTCTAAGTACAGCATGTTTTTTCATGCTTTTCACTATTTTATTATACTCATTTAAATCTTTTTATATTGAATCTATAGCATTTTATATAAATATGGTTAATTTTGATAACTTTATTTTAAATAATTTGAAAATGATTTAATTTTTAGGGCTTAATTTATAATTTATATTTATAATAAAATAAAATACAATTTTTATTATTGTTTGAAATAGATCCTTTTATCCATATATTTATATGTATGTATATAAAAATGAATCTTAATATATATGAATCATTTTTGATTCATGTAATAAATATCTAGAAACGCTATTAATGCACAATTGAACATTTTTGAGTTCCAATGGTGAATGTTTTAAACATATGTCTGAATTTAGTATTTATTTATTGACAACAGTCATTCATTTAAACATTCAATTGAATGGAAATTCAATTTTATATGCTGCATAGACTTAAATCATTGATAATTATATTTAATTGATTATTTTAATTAAGTCAAATTAATTTGATTAAATTTAGCATTTTGTTGCTAACCATTAAATATTTTAGACTAATAATAAAGACAGTTTCAAAATTGACCAGTTTAACAAATTCATTGAAAAGTAAATTCAGAAATGAAAATATTTTGAATATTAGTATTTGTGCAGTTGCTGTGCTCTCGAGATTAATTCAAGCATGTTGATATTTTGCACGTATATCTATCGAACACTTACATATAACAAGCTATATGATATTTCTTGTGTATGTGTGTGTGTTTGTGTGAGTATGCCATTTTGATTTTCAGCTAAGTAAAAACCTTGAAAAGCTTAATCGATGCAAATATTGAATCAAAGTCAAACAGCATTAAACTTGCCGAACTTTACCCAGCTTCTGAAAAAGTTTGTTTTTCCTTGCGAAATTTCGTAAAAAACTGCATCAGCAACGAGCCAGACGGTGCAATAGAGATGGCGTGCAATCTCAGTATGAGAGAGAGAGAGAAATAGATGATGTGAGTACGACTGAGAGAAATATAGTGGCATAGTCTGACAGGTTAAGGTTGTGGCTGGCATTGAAGCTGTGGAAGTGTGGAGCCAAGGCTTTAGCCAAAGGTTTTATGAATGAGCGCAGCGTAGCGCAAATATTTGACAAATCCCGCGAATGCGCTGCTTACTTATGCTGTCGTCACGTCTGAATTCGATGGGTAGCTGGCCAGTCATACTGATGAGCATTGCAGAAAGCTGTGGCTGACAGCATAAAGCTGCAACTGAAAGCCGAAAGTCTTCTTAGATAACCACATGCATGCACAGCACATATACGCAATATATATTTCCAGTTTGCCATTGTTCAAGGTGGAGTTGAAAAAAAAAGAAGAAAGAAAAAGAACAACTTAAATTTGCATTGCAATTTAATCGAGGTGTAATTTATATATCGCACCTTGTGCACTTTTTACAGCATTCAATTTTTGTTTGGCTCGTTTGCAGCCGCTGCTGCTGCTGCTGTTGTTTATGCAAGCAGCGACTCGAGCCGCACACCAAAGGCAAGCAAATGGGCGCTCAATGCCCCCAGACTGAGAAACAGATGCAGATTCCGATTCAGATGCAGCAACAGTAACAGAAAGCACACACAGACAGACACCGACACCGACACCGACAGCGACAGCGACACGGACAGCGACTAACAACGCTAACGAGTGCAGCCGCGTATCTGTATCTTACGGTTAGCTCAGCTCAGGTAACACACCTGAAATGCTGAAATGCGCCAATTTGTATGCAACTGGCGTTAATAGTGTAATCCGGCAGCGGCCAATGCGTTGCACAAAGTTGGCAAACAGCCCCCGGCCAAGCCCGCTGCTTGGGCAACGTAAACCGAGTCCAAGTCGAGGTCGCCACCAAGTAGCTCCCCCAGCTGCTACGTGAGATGCGCAATAGCACAAAATTGATTTGTAATCGATAAGTGTGCGAATATTGCGCATACGTTAAATCAACAATCAAAACATTTGCCATTTGCCGATTTTGCATGCATATATATATATATATATATATATATATATATATATATATATATATATATTAATATATATTTCTATCTAGCAACTGGTAAAACTTTGCTACACCAATTCTTTGGCAGTTTAATTATGTACGTGCGACTGTGTTCATGCATTCTGCCTAGTCTCGCCGCCTATTTCCACTGTAAAAATTGAAAAATCAAATACAAGGAAAACCACTCGAGCAGCAGCAGCCGCTGTCGCTGCGTTTAAAGCTGCAGCAGTTGCAAGTAGCTGCTGCCAGTGACAAGGCTAGCGCATTGCCATTTATTTGGGGCTTCTGCTGGTCGCCAGTGAATTCTAAGCGAAACGTTGATTCATACCACAATGCCAAGTATTAATCTCGCAGTAAATGCACACTTACACACACACACACAGTGTGTTTGTGTATGTGTATTGTGTAGCTAGCTTCTTGTTAGATGTGGTTTTGTTTTTAGTGGCCAACAGCTTTGACATTAACAAATGTTTAATTGCAATTAATGCACCGGAACACCTTGACGATGCTTATGCTATACCTGAGCTTGAGCTTGAGCATGGTAAAACATTCCAAATGTGAAGAGCCCTGGACTAGCTGGCTGTTACCACAAGACACGTCGATTACCTGCTTTCGAGAATTGGCCAGCTATCTCAATGGCCAAAGAGCGCACTCACAATTAAATTATTTATGTCTTTGGCTGTGACCTATGGAAAGGTTAAGCGTGTTAAATGCATCCATGCAGCACGATGGCTTCGAGGGTTTCTCTTATATTTAAAATATTCGTTGTCTCTTTCTTTTTCCTTTGTCAACTAGTATTTGCCGGGCCAGCTCGTTCCGCACTTACCTGCCGCATTTAATAAGCCAGTGACCATTTACTGCCTGTAATAGCTTCTTAATTATGCATTTGCCCATAAACATTTTGGCCAACTCCACGCTTTGGCTGCCAGCATAAGCAATTGGGTCATTACCATTCAGCCTAGCTGGCTAATGCGGCTGCCAGAGACCTTGACTTAGTGTGTACATAAAACTCAGATTTACAGGTCATCAAACGTGTAGAGCACTCTACTAAAACTTACGTGCTTTCGGCATGCATTCAAGGAATCAGGCTTAACGGCGAGACCATAATTCATGGTTTATTTTTAATAGTTTTGTTTTGGTTATACAGACTCATTATCAATTGTTAAAGACATTTTAATACATAAACAAAATGTGCATGGTATATACTCATTGCCCACACTTAGGTACTCCAAGTTTTTTATTTTCACTTTGTTAAAGCCAAATTGTTTGATTTGCTTAGTGGTCTGAAGTATTTCCCTTTTTCATTATTTTCCTATAAGTTAATGTTCAGCTTTATTGTTTTATAAAGTTGCATTAAAAAAGTTAAAAACGGGTGCAATAGACTATATTATTCTCGTTCAATCAACATTTCCGGCTCGTTCAACCCTTTTTGGCAATTCTATGCATTTGTACACTATCTAAAAAGTCATCTATATACATAACGGAATGATTAAGAAATATTTTTTCATACACCCAAAATATCTTAATAAAACTAAGTCAATCTATTAATTAACTCAGTTGTTAAGCTTATTAAGAGATTTAATTTAACAGAGCATTTATTTTCTATTATAATTCATATTCCAAGTCATAAATCATATGAAATTTAGATGTAATTCATGAGTTGTGGTCACAAAGTCACAGCACGTTATATGACTAGAAAGAAGTAAAGTTTTGGGATTATCAAAATACTCTTTTCACAGCATAAGCGAGACTCCGTTGCATCTATTTAAATTTGTGATTTAAATTTATTTATTATTCAAACTGAGTATTCAAGGGAATTAAAAGATTTTTTTTTTAAATGCTATTGTTGAATAATTCCTTCAGGATTTGGCATCTTAGGATGATTCACACTTGATATAAATATGTATTTTACTTTTTAATTACATCAAACATTGTTATTTCATTGCATGTCAATAATCTGTGGTTAGTATCTAGATCAGTCAATTAAAAAATATCTCTCGTCTAGCGAATAGCGAAATTAGCACACACCAAAAATGCCATAATTGAAGTGAACAGCAAATCAAATTGAGGCAATAATGTTGTTACTTTTATTCAATTGTTAATGCTGTACCTTAATGAATGCATAATTAAATAATAAACAGCATGTATATGCGACCTCCCCTAGAGAATCCATATTTTATTCCTATGAAATGGTTTGGCCAAGTTGATGTTGTTGTTTCAGTTACTGGCGTGGCTTTTACGTGCTTAATTTGTTAACCTTTAAACTTTTGTTTGCACTTTAGCTGAGAGCAATAAAAATGAGCTGGATCTCATTAAGTAATCACATGGAATATTTCCGCAGCCAATTAAACCCGAAAGCCGCAGCTTCGAATGCAAATACCAGACAGGCTGACAGATAGATAGACAAGCATGCTGATACATGTAGTCCCAGTTACAATTACAGTTGCAGATGCAGCTACAGATACGGACGCGGATAAAGATACACTCGCATATGGAGTTACAAATACAATTAAATTCGATTCAGGAACCATTTATACAGCTCTCATTTACATATGCATCTATATATTTTTTTTTCCAATTTTTGTAGGTTTTGTATACCCTATAAATTAAATTGAGTTTTTATAAAGTGGGTATATATGGAAGAACGGAAATCAATATATATATATATTTAAAGTTAATAAGGTTTGAGACTTAAATATTATTATTATTGGCGTAAAAATTGTCATATTGTTTAAAGTTCAGTCATGAATGAAAGTTTAATAAAATATTCAGAGTATCTGCTCGTCAGTTGCGTGGACTGACTTGTTTCTTTTGGCTTGTGTCAACGACATAAAAATGCAATCGTAGATCTGCTGATAAACGAAATGATTTTAATAATGGAAATTTAATATGAGTGTATTTTTAATTCGGCATGAATAGCATTGAGTGAAGCGCATTGTCCTATGCTAATTGCTTGTATGACCGATCGATTGAGCCGGTTTCGGTCATTTAAGTGAAGAACCTGAAAATTGTACTGAAAACTGTCATTGAGCGCCAACTTCCGCAAATAAAACTTTTCACTGAGCATTACTTACGACAGTTGCAGTTGGTGAGATTGCCTCCCGTCTGGTGGTAACGCTACGTTACGTTATATCAAGTCTGTTGCACCACAATGAAAACCGCGAGCGAATAATTTTCAAGACAATTTGTGTGTTTGAATCGCATGGTAAGCCAATCCAGTGCATGGTGCAGTCTCAATTCAAACAGCCGGCTTGGCATAATTTTGCAGCCACGAAACGTGGTAAGGCCGAAAGCCGCCAGCCGATGCTAGCCGCTTAAGCACCTGACTGACCGGACTGACTGACCGACAGAGAGACGCGTCGTCTGACAGGTTTCAACCAGATTAAGACTGCTAGCCGTTCGCGAATCGAAACAAGTGGCATACGCATGGTAGCGGCGTTGTATTAAGTAGGTATATTTTGGCCAGTTAGCTGCTTGCTTGACTCTCATTGCCCATTTGAATCTCATGGATACGTTGTGTTGCATTTCACATTTGTCTGTTTGGCTTTGCTATATCTTTGGCCAACTACCATTTCGGTTATTCAGTTTGTTTGCACAATTCATGCGCAACAGTCGCCAGTGCTGTCGGTTCACAGCCATTCGCCGTTGCCGTTTGCCGCTCCCCTTTGGCTCACTTCGTTTACTTCCCTCAAAGTGCCGCACGCACAGCTGTCCCATGTCCACAGTCGTCTGGCTGGCCAAAAAGTTTGTGTCTTTTTTCGAATTTCCAACCCACACCGACACGCCGTGCGTATCTGTGTGTGCACATATTAGCCACAGAAACCACATCCAAACTATGTGCATATGTATGCATGCCTTGGTAGCACCACTGATACTAACTAAAACCCAACACCATAGTGACTACCAACTTTCAGCTCGTAAATAAATCAAAGCAATGCCAGGCGCACAGTGGGCGAGGCTCAGAGGCTTTAAGATAGAAACTAATTATGCTCTCCAATTCACTGTAATACAAGTCGTTTGCCAGAGCTTTGGACAAACCTGTACCGAAAACCAAAACAATGAAATGAGTACAAACTCTCGATTAACACGATTTTTTAGTTAGAAATCAAAATTGTGCTATTTGTAAGTTTGCATTGACAATCGAACTCAATTGAAGGAGAAAAACTCATGGAAATTAAATGAATGCATCTGAACAAGAAATTCTTATGTTTGCTTTCGAGTATTGAATGCTTATAAAATTTATATACTGCTCTGATAAGTTAAGTAAAAATATATAAGAAATTCTCTCAAATTATTCATATCACTTACTTGCATCAAGAAAACAAAAATTATTTTTAAGTACATTTTTAATAGAGTTTTTGTTTACTCTTTATAATAATCATACTTATTAGATTTCTCTAATAATCTTATATGAATAGTTTGCTTCGTAAAATTTCTTTCATTTTTTCTCTTGCGTATCTTTTCGTACTCCACCCACTGTACATTGTTTGGCTCTTTCGCCTCCCTGAGTTTTTTATATACATTTGCGTGCTTCTTTTGCGCTTTGGTAATTTGTTTTAAATATTTGTTTAAAATATCAAAACGCACGACAACACACGTACACATTTGTACGTGGTATCTAACAGATATATGTGAAAATAAAAGTTGTTTGCTAGGAGTGGTGCTTGCACGAGGTTCTCACCACAAAAAATAAATAAAAATAAAAAATAAACTGACCACTAAGTCTCAAACCCTTCCATTGACGCTCGTATACACACAAACGGACATACACTATTCAAAAATGTTGCGTTGACCAGACTGAGATACCCATAACAAGCGGTCATGGTGCGTACATAGGTGATTCTTAACGGTTCCTCAAAACGTGCTCCTATCTGGCTTTCCCTTAATTTTGTTGTAGTTTTATACAAATTTTGTTATGCATTGCGCAGCTCTGTGAATGTTGAAACGTGTGCGCGAGTTTTCTTCCTGTGCTTTGCTTACCAATCATGGCCCAGTCCCAGTTTCAAAATCTTCCGTTTTAACATTTTCGTCAATATACGTGATAAAATGTGTGGGCTAATTTTGCAGCTGGCCCTCTAGCTTAATAAATTATTTCTGAGCTATTAATATATTCATATCATATCCATTTTCAGGTGTTTATCTTATTTCTGCCATTTAATACTATTTATCTTAATTATACTTAATTGCTTACAACATTTATAGTTAGCGATATCAATAAGCACAAATAATACATTTATTATAAGTTTTTATACCGTTCCAATGTTCAAAGTGCTCTCAGCATGTAGTTCAATTATTTGGAACCCCACGTGACATTGAGTAGTATGATTTCATATGTGGTAAGCCATTGGTAGCACGGTTTAAGTTATTATATGCAGTGAATGCCGTTGCTTGAAATGCATCAAGCCAAAGAGAAAAAAGAAATTTTAAAAATTAATTTTTGTTTTATTCTGTACTTTTCAATTATTAATGAATTAAAGCAAATATTAAAAAAAAAAAATTAAAATTTTTTTATTGTCATATTTATATTTTTTATATGGTATTTTGTAAAATACAAATAGTTCATAAAAAAAAAATAAATAAAATACAAATAATTCATAATCAAGTTTTTGCATAGATTGATTTGCATATTTTTCTTTTGTTTATTTTTCCAATAAAGTTTTCCAAAAATGTTAATATTAATAGAGTTGTATATATGCCACTCTCTAGAGTAGTGTATTGAAACCGCCACGGTGGACACCACGCAGATCACATCTCTTTGCATGTTTTTTGAGCTGAAAAGGAAAATAAAAAATTAATTAAAAAACACGCAGAACTCGAATTTGTACCCTGCTGATAATTCATAACATCAAAGAGCTTTCAGTGAATAGAAATTGGGTTTAGGAGGGAAGTACATTCGTCTATCTTGACGAAGCACGGCATATGGTCAATGGTCAGTGGCCAACGGTGAAGTGGTTTGTCTGAAATGAGCGTGAATGTTCACTGTTTAAACAGTTCAGTAAATAATAAGCAGGTTTAATAGAAATACATGGCCAGAGCAGGTGGCAAATATACAAATTATACTTGATATTCGGATGATTTGAGCAAACAATTATGTCAACAAGCTTAGTGCTAATTAAGGTTCTCTTGAGATGACGAACATTTTAGTCCGAAACTCTTGCGATCGTTTTGCAAGGGTGTTAAAGTCCACCTTTTTTTTTTTTTAAATACAAAAAATCTGTCAAAAACTAAATGGACATCTATACAACTCTATTGGTAGACAGAAAAAGAGAGAGAGAGAGAGAGAGAGCAATAGAGGGAGGAAGTCAAAACAGAGAGAAGGAACGGAAGTTGCTGCAGCACTTCAATCGCATTTGCATGCGATTGAATTCAATCAATCAATTTGTCCAGTCCCTTATTCAATCGATAGGTCCATTGGGCAAGTGGGGAAATTGAAGGTAGGGGCTTGGGCCAATGGCTTGACGGCGAGTAAGCAATTCATTTATGAAGCCCGTTCTCGTATTTATTTGGCGCACAAAGTGTTTTGTATGTGCGCACATTTTTTTTGCATTTATGGCTGTATATACATAAATATGTATATATATATAAATATATAGATGCGCCTTTAAACCAACAGTCATGCAGCCACATCAGGCCAGCCCTTCCACGATACGATTCAGTTATTTTTTATGGTTTCTTGCGTCGTTTTGTTTGCTTTTTGCAGTTATTGTTTTTTATTTATATTTTGTTGCGTTAGTTAAGGCATGCAAGTGCAATCGATAAACGTGCGTGGGCGGTTCCTATCTTTGGACGCATTGCAGTCAAAGGGACGAAACTTATCGTGCCTTCCCTCACACATCCACATCCACACACACACACACACACACACACACACACACACACACACACACACACACACACACACACATTTACATCCATGTATCCGCAGGATTACAAGCAAGACGAGCGTTTGGACCATCCCGCAAATATGGAAGTATCGCAAAGGCTCCATGAAATCGATTTAATCATAATCCAGCTTTTACTATTTATTGTTTTGAGCTATAGTATAAATATGGGGATGTATTAATACAGGCACAAAATATTATTCACATGCTTTTGTTGTTTCTGCTGCTTCTGTTGTTACTGTTGCTGTTACTGCACGGCCACATGACTTGGCTGGCATGCCCTGTGCTGGGGCATATTTATGGTTATAGTATGCATAACTGGAGGCAACCATAAAGTAATAATATGAAAGCGGCATGGCCAAAGCCCATTCCCCAAAACCCACTTACAGCACAGCAGCCACCAATGTTTCACTCTATAACATATATATATATATATATATATATATATATATATAGCTTGAGGCAGCAGCACGTCACGGCACGGCACGGTTGGGGCGGCTGCATTGTGGCAGGAGGCGGGACATTTGTAGTTCTCACAAGTATTGCTTGAGCAATCATTGATTTCGGTTCAACTTCGTTTTCTTATGCAAATACGCAAAACATTTTCTATTTTGACTTGGTATCATGCCTCTCTCTCTATTTCGCTCTCTCTCTCCCTCTGCCTGCGTCTGAGTGTATGCGAGCTTATGTTTGAGTTAAAGCTACAGCTAGAGATAAGCAGTTATTTGGATTTTATTTTAGTATTTATTAAAAAATATAGCTTGAAGAAATCAAGTGGAAACTAGATTATTTGAGTCTGGAATGTACATTGGGGAAATACCCTTAGCCAAAAGCTGAGATTTGGTTATATATTAAATAAAACAACGATCGTAATAAAAAAAAAATGCATATAAAATAGGTGGTGGTGATTCGCAGTTTTATATCAATATGAAGTTATTTAGGCAGACCACAAGCATTAGGAATATATATATATATTCATTAAGAATATATTTAGAGCAACTAAATCATTCGAATTCTCTGGGTTACAAAACCAGCCCCTGAAATCGGTATGGCCTGGTTCAAAGCTTGAATGGTTACAGGTAAAACAAAATGCAAAATTGAATCTGAATTGTAAACTACAATGTGAATTGTTATTATTTTTGTGCCTCTTTCATTTTCTATTTTTATATTCAATTACTCTTCACGTAGCCAAAGTAGCTGAAGCAGCAGCATTTATACAATTGATGAACATTACAAGTCAAATTTTATTTTGAACAAAATTTACATATAGAAATATTTATGAATACGAAGCAAATCATTTACGAACAACAACATCAATTGAGCATTATTAAATTTACAATTGCAACATGAGAGGATTTGTGCGTGTGTATGCAGATATGAAAAGTATAGCGCAACAGAAGATTAATGTTATGTGGTAGAGCGCAACTCTCTAATTTATTTAATATGCTGCAAAAGATATAAACAAAAATTTGAAATCAAAAGGCCGCAAATAAATATATTTGCATTTTAAAATGAATGAAGTAATAACTTTTATGCTGCATTAAATATATGTACATATGTTATGTTTGTTTATGTTCGCTGAGCAAACATTGTGCCGAACATTTGATTTTATGGAAATTTTTGATTTGCAACAAGCAAAATAAATTGCATGCAATTTGTGGGCCGCATAAAAATGAGCAACATAAATCCAGTTACCGGTCAAATACCCACCCAAAGGCTGCCAGGCAGCTGACTGCATATAAGCGCCATATTCAGCTTAGTCTATTCATATTTCGTATCAAGTATCCGGATGCACAAATGTGTAATTATATGTGGATATCAGCAAAATGCTTCACAAAACATGCCACACGCCAAGATTCGAACTTTGCCATGCTCCAGCAGTTGTTGCTGTTGCCTGGCTGTGTCTGGTCTATTTGCCGTTCGTTGTTGGCTTAGCGGGTGCTTCAGAGGCAACGCAATCATCGGAATTAACAATGGAAAAATCAGTGAAACATCTATAAAAAATACAAGAGCTGACTCTGGCAACAAACAGCCAAAATAGATATATATATATATATATATATATATTTATGTATAAAAAGGGGCAACAATTTACTTTGGGGCCAACGGCTATTGCCTGGCTGAATGTTGGGGCTGACTTTCGATGGGCGGGTGGGGAGCTGCGGTGATGTACTAGTGATAAAAAATAATGAGCAAATTGTAGCAACAACGTCTGGCAGTAAAACATCTTTGTGCCACTTTGTCTGGGTCAGTCGGTCGTTGATACAGCCGATGGGGTTGTTGCCAGATTGCTTGTTTGATCTGTTGTTGACGAACGCCACCCAGATGGGGCGGCACACTCAATGAATTGGGCGTAACAACAACAAATTGCCCCTTAAGCGAGCGTAGCAAATGAATTTCGAAAAAGTCTTGTCAACATACCCACACGGTACAGGCATTCGACGTGCATTGATAGAGCCACAGTAAGATGCGTCTGAGTAAAATGCCAGCACATTGATTCGAGTGCGATGGCAACAACAGTGAACTCTAAATAACATGCACAATGCCAAGATAAACGGCCAGATGAGCAACAACAACAAAAACAAAAACAACGAGTAGAAGAACACTTTGGCCAAACAAAGGCCTTTGTACGTGTCAAGCACTCATTGCTGTCAAACATGCCGCACAGTTGACGATGACGAAACGCAATGCGGCAACGTGTGGGAAAACAATCTGTAACATTTGCGCCTTACGGCCAGTTCATGCCATGCCATGCCATTCTATGCCATGCCGTACCATGCCGTGGCAGGCCGGGTTCACTGGCAAAGTCAAGTCGGCCAGTTTTGCTGTTGCTGCTGCAGAGGTAGCTCATCTATTTATCCGGGCGTTAGCATAGCACGCAAAATACCCAAAGTCAGACACTCACACACACATACACCCACTGTGTTAATGCCACGCCCAGCAGCCTTTTCATCCGTGCGTCGTCGCTGACACTTGAGCCGGCAATCGGGCTCAATTGATGTGTAGGCCACCCACAAGAGCAGCTCCATACCCTCACGCTCCCGCCGACTCCTGTAGCAAGCAATCTGGCATTCACACTCAAACGTTTGCACGTACACACATACACACACTCTCTCTTATGCACGCATAACTAGTGTATGTGAGTCATATCGTACTTATGGCTGCCAGTTTTGAAATCTGAGCACTTTGAGCAGCGGCAGCGGCAACGACAACAACAATAACTGAAACATCGTCCACAGCAACAATAGCAAATATTAATCGTTAACAATAAATAATCGTGTTGAGGAGCTTTTTTGTTGTTTGTTTGTTGTTGCTGTTTTTGCTGTTGTTGTTGTCGGCGCTGCTGCTTTATGCATTTGTAGTCGCATTTGTAATACAATTGTTTATGCTTTTGCCTTTGCGGCTTGTTATTGTTGTTGTCGTTGTTCAGTTTTTATGGTTTGTCGCAGACACCAACACACATACACATACAGAAACACACTTACACACTCACACGCAGCCACACTTACCTCCAGGCTAGCCAGCAAAGTGTGACATAGTTTATTGTTATTTTATTGGGACCTCTTTTGGGCTTTCGCTTGCTTTGTAAATAATTCGTGCTCGCCACGTTTATGACGTGATTTCTTCAGCTATTCATCCAGCTTCACATCTCCCTGTACAATATAGAAGCTTAACTTACATTTATATATATATATATATATATATATATATAATAAATGTAAGTTAAGCTTCTATATTGTAAGTGCTTTTGGTTTGTTTCTGGTTTTACATCACAAAAAAAAGACAATTGAAATCGGAGTAGATGACTACATTTTATTCGCTTGACTTAAATTGTAAAGATTTTGCTACATAATACTAATTAGTAAGATACACCTATTAAATTAAAAGGATTTACTTGACATGATCCGTGTAAGGCAACACAAAAATGGCTTACGTAATACGCATCAGATAATGAATCTACGAATGAATAAAAGGTTTTTTAAGTCGTGCTACTTGCCATAATTTTAGTAAAAGTTAATTTAATTAAGTCGCATTAGATTTCACACATTTATACATTTTAATAGGCGTTCGGAATAAAAAATGAGCAAAACTTTGTTTGTTAGCTGTAAATTTTGCAAAAATACAATTTTTTTTCTTTTTCATTTAGTATTTTTTTCTTATTTAGTAAATTATAAAATTCTCTTCTCAGCTTAGTTTGATTTTCAGTGGAATTTAAGATTTTAAGGAATTAGCTTAAAGGCTGCATCATGCACAATGCTCCAGACTTTTGGATTTTTCTATATCAGATTTAATTTTCAGTACATCAAATTTTTATAGTCAATTACTAAGTGTAAAGTGATATATGATATGTATCTCTTTTATATATAATTTTGATGATGCTTTCAACTAAACTATCAACTAAACAAGCTTGAATATGAATATGATTATACTGGTTATAAAATATTATAGTTGTTAAGAACAACAGACAAAGAAGTAGTTGTTATTAAGATAACTTACCAACTTTGCAACTGCAAGTGAAGAAATATTTGAAGTGAAATAATGATAATTTAATTAGCTTAGCCCAGTTTATGACTGTTCTCCGATTTAATGCCATGACTACAACTGTATAATTTAATAAGTAAATAACTAATTTTTATTTCATACTCCTGCTGTAATAGTACAGCTATACTTAATTTTTCACCCCTGGTAATTAGTTTGCTTGTTCTGGAGCCCAATTACATGTAATTAGTGAAATGAAAAACAATAAGGTAAAATAAAAATAGAAGCTCGTAAAAGCAGTTTACGGGCCAACAATAAATAGAGGCATAAAGTTGAAGCAACTTTAAACAGACTCATAAATTTAACGATGTTTGTCATGTTCTCTGCTATTAGGAATATATTTATTTTTAAGCTTTTTGTAATTGATTTATTGCATAATGTTTTAGGAAAAACTTAATATATTTGAGAGGATTATTATTTATATATTTTATTTGCTCAAATGAATAAAGATTCGATATAAAATCATTTTGCTTCATATGAATTCATTCGATTATTCAAATTATTGCTGCAAGATATTTGATTTACAAATATAATGTATTAAAAACTGAAATAATCCTCATGAAATTGATCAAAAAAAAAAAAAAAAAAAAAAACAGAATAAAAACCAAAAACTAAAATAATAAAATAAATTAAATGCATTGGAAAATGAAAATGGCATAAATTTAAATGATATAATGAGCTGTAACTTCAATGCAATTTAAATTCTTTATTCATAATTGTGTAGCTTCAGGTATTGCAATACATTTTTATATTGGTTTGTTATGATCCGAAGTATTTATTTATTATTTACATTTATGTAAATGAAAGCAAAATATAGTTAACTGCTGGAAACCAGTGGCAGCCGCAGCACAAATCAGCGCACAAGCTTAATAAAATGTGAACAACAAGTCGAGCGCCGACTGCGTTCACTTATGTATATTTATTCGTAAATAAATATTAACAAAATAAATATTAGCAGAGCAACGCGGCAAATATAAAAATTGCACACTAGAAACAATAATATTAAATATGCTGCAAATCGAAAAGCTGCAGGCTAATGGTGATTCGATATCTATGCATATATTTTTTTGTATTTATTTATTATTTAATTATTATGCCAGGCTTTTCTATTGGCTATTCGTACAATGATTTTTGGCTGGTAATAATGGCGCTCAAAAACCTATTAATTAATATAAATTACGAGTCAAACATACCATGTTTGTTGCATGTTATTGTTTCAAATAAATTTGGTAAGGTCTCGTGTTTGTTGTTATTTTTTCACTATTTAAATCATTTTTTCTGTGTGAGTGTATTTTTTTTTTGACGCTGTCATTGATAATGAGCGAATTATGTAATTAAAATTTCAGTACGCGACTTATGTGAGTTTTTTGGTAGTTTTTTTTTTTGCGTGGGTTTTTTTTCAATGTTGAAATGTTAGCAATAAATTAATTGGTGTAATAATGGCGCAACGAAACAATTGAATTTGATTTAGAAAAGGCTCGCACAAGTCACATAAAAAATTGAATCAGCTCAAGCGTCGCGGAATTGAATAAAACAAAATTAAATTATAAGGAATTAATTGCATTGCGAAATAAACGTGGCATATAATTCAAATGATATAATGAACAATAATTAAATTGCTTTTAAAGTTGCACTATAGTAAGCTCGGTAAGAAAAACAACAACACACGCACAGACACCGATTGAATGCAATTGATTACAATATAATACGTGCAAATTGATTGTGCAATGCCGCGTATACTTAATGCCTTATTTCAATTGTCGCTTAGTTATCATTGAACAGTTTCATAATTAGGTACTACATGCAAAACGTGTCAGTCTTTGCCTCAGTCGTGACGTATGACAGCTCGGATTTTAATATCATTTTCGGGCATGTGGCAAGGCGAAAGCTTGCGAATGCCTATTCATATTTGCGTAACTGATAGATAAATATTATGGCCAGGCCCATTACCGGCAATAGCAATGCGAACATAGATAGTTAGCCAGCAACAACAATTTGGTTATACTCAGATGCCTACAACAGATGTATCTATGTGAGTGCGTGTTTGTGTGTGTGTGTGGGCAGATAGGTGTGCCAGTCACCGCAACCGCAATGGCATCAATGAGGCATATCAACCATGTGACGTTGATGCCAACGGTCATTAGCTTATTCCTCTCCCTTGCACCAGTCCCTTCAACGCTTTACGCATGCGCAACACTTTGGCTTTAGCTCGACAGATGTAAGTGATAAGAGCTTTACGGTGGCATTGAAAATAACCAGAAAAAAAGGGAGAGGAGGAGAGCGAGGGCGTGAGACACACTTAGCATTGTCATTGAATATGTTTTGTTTGTTTTCATAAACTTTACAAGCTAATTAGCATGGTAAGAACTTATCCAGTGCAATTCAAGTGCAGTCTGCTTATACATTACGAAAAATGCATACAAGCCGTTTATATTTCACCCGAGAAGATCTCACGCTCGTAAGCAATTAACTGACCTCAACCCTTCACACCTCGTTGCTAACGACGTAGCTAAAGATGTTTTTCGCAATTAGTGGTAAACATTATCACTTTCGATGACACTTGACTATTGTGCTATTTATTCAATGCATTTCAGTTAATCGTTTGTTTATATATATACGTATTTATTTACTTGATTTTTTTTTTAAAAGTTTCCCATCGCGCTTTATGTGCATTCTAATTGAAATATTTATGTACGTCAAATGAGCAAAGTCAATATCGACGAATCTACATATAATTATCTATAAGCATACGCATTTGGCTGTATTAATTAAAGCTAAGCGCACACACACACGCACACACATACATACACACTCAGAAGCATCCCCAGACACACATAGACATATTAGAGCTGCTAATAATTGAGATTCCCTTTGCGTTAGGGGCTAACATGAATATGTTGTTTCAAGCCTGGACCATTAATGGGCCGCCATAAACTAGAAGCTGTCACAAGCCACTCAATTTCAATACCATTGCGGCTCATAAAATGACGCATCAATATAATCAAAATGATCATTATCCGGACAGAGGGTGTGGCAGCGGTTCAGACGGCTTCAGTAAGCAGCATAAAAACTATAATCAATATCCATATCCATTAGCGTTATCGTATCAACGAACTCAAATAATAACAACGTACATATGTCTGTGTGCACCGCAGACAGCCGCAGAGATAACAGCTTCAGAGCCAGACCCGGTCTCGGTCCCGGTCCTGGCACCCCAGCTCAATCCACCGTTCATTTGTCTTCACGTAATTATCTTTTAATAGATTTAACGAATATTTTTCTCACTGACTTTGCCCGTGTCCTGACTGTACTGTGGGCGGCACGGCACTGAGTCAGTGACAATGCCACCCAATCGCTGCGCACATCCCAATCCCTCTTTCAGGACCCAGAGCAACAAACAATCTACTGTAGTCCAGCTATATAGCTTCTGCTGTAGCTGCTGGCCGATGCGACCGGTCAGCCAGTCGGAAGTCGGAAGTTGTATGGCCATGCCACATGCGGTGGAGCCAATGAGGGATGAAGTATGTAGTGGAGGCCAGGGACGGGCAGACGAAGTGGAAGGCTTTGCACTGCTGATGGCAACGACAACCATTTTCGCTTTATGGACTTTCAAACTGTTGCTGTTAATTATTTCTTCTTCTTTTAATGTGGCCACTGCTGCTACCGTCCTTCTTACTGCTGTTTGCCTTGTTCTTGTTGCTGTTGTTTGTTGTTGCGTTTGATGATGATGTTGTTGATATTATGCAATGGGGCTTCCCTGTGCACTGCTTACTGCTCACAGCTCACTGTCCACTGGCTCCGCAGCTCCCGGAGCTCTTGTTTGCACTTTTTCACCATTTTACACTTTATTACAAAAGCATTAAATAAAATTCAAAGCGAATGAGCCTCGCAAATGCGGGCAGCCCACTAAGAGGCCTGTGGCAGCGGGGGCAAGCGCCGACGCTGCCTCTTCGATTCGCATTTGGGTTCATTGAAATATGCGAGGCGCAGTCGTTGACGTTGCCATGTTTGTTGCATTGCCTTCAGTTTTTCAGTTTGTTGCCGCTGTTATTGTTGCGGTTCATACTTTTGTCTTTTGTTTTGGGCCATTGTTTGCAACTTGGCTGCTGCCGCAGAATCGGCGGTAAACAAGCGCTGAAGTACGAGGACCACAGCCACAAGTAGCAGTATCAGAAGTGCCAAAAGCGTTATAGCAGTGAGTTGAGAAGCTTCAACAGTGTCGCATAAGGGCAAATCTAAAAGCAACCACTGAATATCGTAGCTGAAATTATTGAGAGTCGCTAGTCATTGACACTACCAATGAATGTTGGATCAAGCATAGAAGTAACCATACACGGTTTTATTTGTAACTCTTCTAAAAAGATTCCGCTCCAGAGCTAGACTAGCTACGCAATAAAATCAACGTTGAACTCCAAATCAAGTGGGTCTCACTGCTAGTGACACAAAATAGTATTATTTGTATTATTCCAATAGAACATTAAACTAAGCTAGCTCATCAGGAGCGTGGCACTCTAGGGAGAGCGACACTACATATATTACTATTTACAGCGGAAATCGTTATATATAAAGTAATTTTCAATTTTATTTCAATATTATAAGCGACCTAACAGCTAAAATATAAATCAAGATTTGGCGCGAAATTACTTATTGATAAAAACTATTTTATTTGCGACTTATTATTCACTGCGACATTTATCTGATTTTTGTCTTTAAAATAATATTTATTTGCAATGGTCAATATTTTTATAAAAATATATTTCCATATATATGTGGATTTTTTGTATAATTAAATAATTTTGCATGTTTGCATTATGGTTGTAATAACACGAATTAATGTAATTTAAACTATGGGAAGCTTACCATAACGCTAATTATATTATTTTAATACATAGGCGGCAATTCAATTGGAAACTGAATTAATAGCTGAATTTTAATTATAAACATTTTACAATCACAATAACAATTTTCATCATGACGTTGAGCAAATGAAGTAAAACACAATTAATTAAACGAAATAAATTAATTTATTTAATTTCACGGTATTTGATGCATAATAAATTTCATATTTTTTTGAAATAAATAAATAAATAAATAGAAACTATGATAATTAAATAATAAAGAATATTAAAAGTATTTGAAATTTAAAATAAAGCGAAATTAAAAAATAAAATAAATGCAAAAAATAATTATAAAAAGAAAATATATTTAATTAAATAAACATTTTCATATATGAGCTGCACAAAACAAATATATATATATCTATATATATATATATATAGATATATATATATTTTTTTTTTTTTAATTTTTGCAAAAATAAATGGATACAAATTAATTTTTAAGGAAATAAAAACAAAATGAAACGAAAAATAAGAAAAAAAACTATTAAAATACACAACACCCGCTAAATTACTTTAATAATCTGTACATAGATAGAAAATCGTACCAATTATTATGTATTTGAAATGAATATTTATGATTGAAAATTTATTTGCATAGTTTTGACACACTGTGCAAAATGTTTCAATTAGCTGCGCTTCGATGTGCATCGCCGACAACAGGCAACAGGCACCAGCGACGGTAACAGCAGATGCAGACAAAAACCCAACAACACCATCATAAACAAAAAGTTAACAACAACAACAATAGAAAGGCGAAGGCAGTGCCTGCAGCTGTGGCCTATAGTTAAACAATGTATAAATTCGCATACAAAAACAAGCCCCAACCCCTAGCTGCAGAACTGCCCCTGACACCGTCGAGCCTCGATCATAGCTGAAGTAACCGAGAATTCGTGCAGTGCGTTCTCCAATTTTGATGTTGGCGTTGGTGGCGCTGTGGTCGCCGGTGTGGTGCAATCAGTTGCTGTGGCTTTTTGGCCGACATTACCAGCCAGCCATTGCAGCCAGCCAGTCAGTCAGTGAGTCAGTGAGTCAGTTAGTCTGTCAGCTAGCCAGGTTGGCGAGCTGCCCAGACATCCACCTGCCTATGCGCTTTCCCCTCACCTCTCAGTGCTTTCGTCATTCATACGATTGAGTGAGCGCCGAGCCAGGCGGGTGAAAATTCCCTCAATTGGTGTGAAATGCAACATGCTAGTTGGCTGACTGACTGACTGGCCGACTGACTGTCTGAGTGGCTGACTGACTGACTCGTTGAGTGTCTGGTTGGTTGGGTTGACTGGCTGGTTGGCTGGCTTGTTGGCTGGTTTCCATTGCAAATATGGGTTAATTGTGCGCGGCTTCGACACTCAAATTATTTAATGTCCAGTTTCATACAGCCCCCGTGGCTCGGGCCCACACTTTCGATTGCATTGTATGTTGTGCAGCGAATCGCGTTTCTTTACATTTATTGCACGAGTCTCGCAACGCTGCCATTGTTCCACGCTCGCCATTTACATATAGTAGATTTTCATTGAACTTGCAGTTAGTCGTCGATAATCAAGTAATTAAATCATTGTGTTGTCATCGAATTTGTATTTTTCATTATTGGTAATTGTCATTAAATTTTTTTTCTGTTGGTTTCTAGTTTCTATTGTAGTTTTGTTTTTGGCTGTTGACTTTTTGGCTTTTAATTTGTGCGCAATTAAAATTCTCCAGCGTCATCGACGTGAGCACTTCAATTCAATTTTATTCAAGACTAGAAATAGCTAGCTGCCCAGCTACTCATTGCCACTGAGTATTGTGTTTCTGTTTGGCTGGTTTTACAACTTGATTGTCTAGTTATTCGCTCGACGCGACCAAACAGCAGTGGATAAAATGCATAAAAAAAATCTATTACAAGCGAAAGCATTTCATTTAAATTTAATATTCACAAAATAGAATTTAAGAATTGAAGAAATTGAATTTAAAATGCGTATAGATATTTATGTGGAATGTAAATAATCGTGCTTATTAAGCTGAGTACCAGAGAAAGCTTGAAAAGATTTAGAGTTAAGATCAGTTTGCACACTCATCTCAGTAAAATAAAATTTTTTAAAACAAAATAGAAAACTTTTTTACACTCATTGGAATCACGGAATTATTCGATCGAATACATTAGCAATTCGACTTTGCACAGTATCCATGTAATTAGTCGCTTTTTTTATTTATATTATTTTTCAAATATAACGAGTATGAAATGTTACGCATGAAGTAAAATGATTGATCACCTTCAATTATATGCTTCGCCATCAAACTATGTCCATAACAGTGTCGAACGTAATATATCAATACTGATTTAAAGCTGATATTAAACACAATGTATTTTTTTTTATTTGTATCTACATTTTAAAATTTTGCATGCAATTTCGCCTTATGTGTACATAAAATATTTTCCTTTCCAATAGCGTTTTTTTTTTTTTTTTTGTAATTTTGTATTTTTTGATGGAATAAATAATAAAACTATTCAAAATTTCTTCTTAGCTGACCATGTACAATTAATTTTTAATTTTTCCATGTTTTTATATCTAATTAATTTCTTTATATTAATTATCTTGAATTAAATCTTCGATACATATTTTACAATGTGCTTTCACTTATGACTATAATTCTGGATTGTCAATAAATTACAATAAACTGCTTTTTTCGATAAAACCCAAAAAAAAAAAAACATATTTAAAGTATATTCTGTAATATCTTGTAATATTTTCATATATATGTATATATAAGCTGCTCGTCGTTTTAACAGCATGATTTATTTATGAAGCACGACGCTCAAAGCTGTTGATGTATTCTGTCGTTCAAGAGCGGATGTAACTTGAGCACACATTGTATGGAAGCATACGGTGCAACCTTTTTTGTACAACCTTTTTTACAATAAACATATATATAGCCCATATATATATATATATATATATATATATATATACCTTTAAAATAGCATAAGTAGATGAAAGCGTAACTAATAATAAATAATAATCCTGAAATTTTTTTAAAATTTGTAGAAATTGAAATGTGGTGAAAATGATTTCACCTAATATTAACTAAAATTAATTTAGCATTTGTAAATTATTTATTCAATAATGTTAATAAAAAAATAGAATCGTAACTATATCACGTTTCCATTACAAATCATAAACAGCTTTTCAAAAGCGGTTCAATCGTAATTAGAGAACAATATAGAAAAATCAAATCTTGTTTTCGAAACTTGTTTTATCTAGTATATTTGAGTGGAGCAAAAATTCGTAAGCCAATTTACATCATTTACTCAGCTTAAATCAATCAATTAAGAAGATATAAAATATTTTTTTTCTAACAGCATTCTATTCTATAAATATTATATGTGTTGTACTTATTATTTTTATTTATTAATTTGAATTTATGTAAAACTATTTGAATTTTGAACTTGCAGCGTTCAATGCCTCGGTTTTATTTTGGAGAATTAATTAAAAGAATCCAATACCAATGAATTCAGCATACGCCTTTGTGTATAGGATATCACCTTTCACTTTACCATTTGATATGAATTTTATTTAAATTTTACATAGTTTAATTTGGTTTGGTTGTTTTTAATTTTTTGGTTGATTTTGCTGTTAGGTGTTGTTTTTGCCGCCCTCTGTAAACAGGTGTGCCTGGCACTTCATTAGAAATTTGTAGTGCAGCAATTCTCTTGAGGCGCTTATGTCGCACACAAAGACACAGAGTAAAGTTTTAATTAAATTTGTAATGAAATTCACTTATATTTGATTTTTAGTCGCCACGAAACAGTTGCATAGAGACCGCCGTCAGTCTTGCCCAATTGAAACATTTCCTAATTAGGGAGATATCCAAGCTGCGAAATTGCTTTACAGGACTTTAGCTTTGAGCTGAAAATGGCGCAACAGCAGGTTGTGCAAACTCAAAATTATGCAAGGAAGTTCATATCGCTGAAATGTATGTAATGTCGTAAAATATATTATAATCAAAAATATTTTTGAAAATCTATAGTTATACTAGAATTTATTGTGCCTATTCAAAATTAAAAAAAAAAAATGTGTGAAGATTCCCTTTTCAGGTCTAAGCTAAGCTAAATGTGAATGTTTGAAACTGAATAGCTTTTTTTTATCATTTTGAAACAGAAACAAAAGCGAATAATTAGCTTATTTTACTAGCAAAAAAAATTTTACTCCGAAAGTGAACTTAATTTGCATTTAATTAAAGTCTAAAAAATGTCAATATTAATAGGGAAACGGTTATTAAATACCATGACAAAATACTAATACTACTGATACTAATTTTTGATAATGTAAAATAATTACCCAAAGAAAAACTGGCTATGAAATTATTTTTCAAGTCTTTAGACCTTGATATTTTTTGGGTTAAGAATTAAAGTAATAATTAATAATTTATAGGAAACTAGTCATTTTCCGTTTTAATATAATAATAGGCTTTAATGATAGCAAGAAAACGGCTCTAATTATTCGTCAGTACACTATACTTATAAATATATATGCTTTAATTAAAGACAAACTGTTCAGGCTTACGGAGAAAAAATGTGAAGACTTCAAAGCTAAAATTCCAATGTTTATTAATATTTATGTATATTTATTAAATATTCAAAAAATGGCATAATCGCACTATTTGACATTTAAGTATTATTAAAAATGATTTAAATATCATTTTAGTAAGAGCTCATGTAAATAAAATGTAACTAAATAGTTGTCTATTATTACAAATAGCAATTGGAATTATTTCAAAATAAAATTAAATAAAATCGCACGTTTTATTTGCAGCTCGGTCAAATCCTAGTCTGGATACCATGGACGACGCAAAATTAATGAACCTGCGGAATGGATTTACGAAATCACTGGACGATCATTGTCAGCTTATTACTGGCACAAAGGGTGAGTGACCTGTGCGGACTAAAGGCCATTGCCACGGTCAGAGACAGAGTCAGGGTCAGGGTCAGTGTCAGGCTCAGTGTGAGGCTCACAGTGAGAGTCAGAGTCATTTTCAGACACGGCCGCAATAAGTGATTATACGCAAATACTTTGTATTTATATATACGTATAATGTATACAAAGCACACAGTTGAGTGTTTCTTAAAAACAATAAGCATTCATGAAGAATTACGTTTGTCTTCCGGAGACTGCATGGTGTTTGCGGCGGGGGTGGTAAACAAAATTGTTGAAATTGACAAATTATGTGACAGACTTTTTGTCTGCGAGAGACAACGAGCAACAGCAACAGCAACAGCAACAACAAAAGCAACAGCGACATCAACGTCGACAACGGTGGCGCGCAAATCCAAAGAGCCAACACAATTGTTGACAATTCACTCAAAGTGGCAATGCTGTTGTTGGTGCTGGCGTTGTCGCTGAACAAATGCCCCAAAGCGCTCAAAAGCTTTAAATGCGCACGCCGCATACCGCATGCCGCACTCCGAGTGAGGCCACGCGTTGGGGTCTGGAGCTCAATTCCGAAGCGCTCATAAACAATGGTGGTTGGGCGCCTGGCAAATGGGAAGTGAAGAAGAATTGGGACGGGGTCGGGGGGCGTTTCGGCTTTGGCGGCGGCGGCTCAGTTTCGGCTTGGCGCGATGAGAAGTGCGCTTGAGTTGCATTTAAGCCAATTAGCATAGGTAAACAAAACATTTGAGTGAGCGCGCCAAGTGCTTTTGGTTGAGTGCGACCCCTGGGGTGCTGATGTTAGGAGCGAGCTGCGCTCTGAGCTGGGGAGATGTACATATATACGATGTATAGGTGTCAAATCCAGTAAGTGTCAGTATTTGTATGAATATGAATGGGTGCGTGTGTGTGTCTGTGTGTGTGTGTGTGTGAGTGTGCAAGTGAGTGAGGGAGCCTGTTATGTTTGACGCCGCAGTCAAGCAGCCAATGGGCCAGTTTAAGTCCTTAACAATGTTGCATTTATTATGCAATTATCGAGTGGCCAAAGTGTTCAAGTGTGTGTGCTTAGCCTGTATAACCCATGCAGTGACAGTGATTTACGTCGTCGATTGGCAATTAGGCCAGAGGCAACATGGGCACCTTGAAGACACAGGAATGTGTATGTATGTATGTGTGTGTGTGTGTGTGTGTGTGCGTGTGCACACAAATGTGTGTGCTATTGTGCGATAGATGAATAGCTCGACGAGCTGCTAACTTGCAAATATTTATGAGTGGCCCACAAGTGGCAGCCAGCTACAGCAGCAGCAACGCCGACCGACAACAATGTCAGCATTGGCGTTAACTTTGAGTGTTGTTGTTGCCATTTTGACATATGGCCAAAATGCAGCCACATGCCAAACGCTCTTTACGTGCGACTGGCTGTTACTCTCTATGCGAATGTGTACGTGCTGTGTGCGTGTGTGTGTGACGGCGTGAATTATGCGCAATTGAAGTGGCTTTTGGGGCGCGCATTTAAATTCGTGTCGCGCGTCAAGTGGGTGGCAAACAAGCGTCAGCCATGGGAGGCCGAGGATGAGGCTGGAGCGGCCACTGCCACAGCCGAAAGGCTGGTAGAGTGGCGGCCCACGAGTGGCACAATGATGCGCATCAAATTGGCTAATTGTTTAATGGCTGTTTGCATTGATCTTTGCAGATGAGTCGCCCATGCAAATGTTTTACAAGGATAAAGGCGTCTTTCTCACTGGCGGCACCGGCTTTTTCGGCAAAAGTAAGTTGGCAAACGCAAACACGAACGTGACTTGAATAATTGAATACTTACGAACTGATTTCGTACGCAGTTATTATAGAGAAACTGTTGCGCGTTACGGAGGTGGCCCAAATATATTTGCTGATACGCACCAAAAAGGGCAAGGATGCCCATGCACGCATTGAGGATTTGTTCAACGATCCGGTAAATAATTTCGCCAATATAGATAACAAACTGATTTGTCTAGTGCCCAATTCTGATTAATTGCTTACATTTGGTGCGCTCTGTCATTTAGGTCTTTTCCAAAATGAAACAGATCAATCCCAAGTACCGCTGCCAGATCACAATCATCAGCGGTGATTGCTCGCTGCCTGGCCTGGGCATCTCCCCGTCTGAGCGCGAGACTATCAAGGAGAATGTCAACATTGTGCTACACAGCGCGGCCACAGTGCGCTTCGATGAGAAGCTCAAAATGGCAATTGCCATCAATGTGCACGGCACAAAGGAGATGATCAAGCTGGCCAAAGAGATTGCTCACTTGAAGGTGAGCACAATTAGAATTATTTCACGATATAATTACTACACAGATTGAGTACAGACCGCTCTAAGATAAATATGAGATCAGTATACTCTGCAGAGTCAGAGTTCGCTGCATGTATCTAGTTAGTGAATAATGCTTAAGCCAATCTGTGTTGTATCCAAGTCGTCTCAATGCTCGAGCGTCCAATTAATTGGTTTCATTTCGTAGGCTCTCGTGCATGTGTCGACCGCATTTGCTCATTGCAATTTGCGGTACATCCAGGAGAAGTTCTACAGCACCACAATGACTGGCGACAATGCCTTCAAGCTGACTGAGTGCCTGGACGAGCACACGTTGAATGCACTGACGCCGACGATTATTAAGGGTTATCCGAACACATATACCTACACCAAAGTGCTAGCGGAGAATGTGGTGCAGCAGGATGCACAGAAGTTGCCCATAACCGTATTTCGACCGGGCATTGGTAAGATTAATTTTGGCCAAGCATCATGCCAGCTGCATTGCTTCAATTGCCAGTCTTCTTCAACTTCCAGTTATCACCAGCTATCGGGAGCCAGTGACTGGCTGGATTGACAATATGTATGGACCCTGCGGCGTCATCGTGGGCATTGGCTCGGGCGTGTTGCGCGTTTTCACTGGAAACATGGACAACAAAGCGCACATAGTGCCAGTGGACTTGTGTGTGAATGCTTTGCTGGCCAGCGCCTGGGATGTGGCACGGAATACGTAAGTGGAGCAGCGTCAAAGCCGCCAAGCACAAGCTATTCAGACACTTTTTTAAATAGATACGAGGCGCCGCCTATATATAACTATGTGCCGGATGCCGATAACATGGTAACCTGGCGGAACTATATGGAGACGGGCTTCAAGCATGTGAATGACATACCCATGCGCAAGTCGATCTGGTATCCGTGCTTCACTATCGTGCCACACATGTGGCAATATCATATACTCTGCTTCTTATATCACACATTGCCCGCCATGTTCATGGATCTAATTATGGTTTTGATGGGCAAGAAGCCGAGGTGAGAAATGACAATTTATCCGCCTGGCATTTACATCTAATTAAATCGCATTATTTTCTTTAGAATGATGAAAATCTATCGCAAGATACACAAGTTCAGCAACGTTCTAAAGTTCTTCAGCTCAAATGAGTTTCGATTCGATAATGATAATGTGCGGCGACTGGTTGATAAATTAGACGAGCGGGACAAGCGAATATTCGCATTCGATATGCGAGACTTGGACTGGACAAATCTATTCCGAGTCAGCTTATATGGGCTGCGCTTGTACGTCGTGAAAGATGATCCCAACAACCTACCCGAGTCCATAAAGCGCATTAAGCGGTGAGTCCATAAGCTCTTAAATGTATATAGAGTTCTATATGTAAGTTCTGATTTTGCAGCATGATGGTTCTGCATTATAGCACCTTGGCCATCGTCTATTCGTTAACAGCTTGGGCGCTCTATGGACTGCTGAAGTTGATTTTCTTTTAATTTCTATAGAATTTCATCTCTTTCAATTTCGGATCAGCTTAGTTCTAGTTTTTAGTGCATGGCAACACATTGATTATGTTTAGACCTACGGTTAAAGCGCTATATCCGACATTCTGTTTAGTTTTAGTCTGGAACTGTACAACTACTGCTAAAGTTCATCGATCGTGTAACACATACTGTGTATATATTTATGTACGAACCTAATTCAAATGCAATAAAAACACTTTTTTGGGACATGTTAAATCATATCTGATTTTTATTAATTTAAAAAACAAATGGGCAGAGAGGAAGAGAGGAACTGGTTGTACTCAAGTGCTTTAATTTGGTATTACTTAATTGATTTGCCTGGAGGCAGGGTGTTCTTCCTCTGCATTTCTTGTCTTACTTAGTTTCTTGAGTAACCAAAAACACTAATCGTACTTATTACATCCAATCTATTAAATACATTGTACCTTACAACTTCCTCTTCGCTCTTCCGACAGCAAATAAGCTTCTTAAAAGTATTCAAGTATTATTAATTTTAGTTTATTTTAAAAAATGTTTTTTAACATTGATTAAAATAATAAGATTTTACAGGATAAACCAATGACATTTTAAGTGATTTTAATGCTTCTGCAGACATCGTATTTAAGCGCAATAAGAGATTATGGGATTATCGTTGCACGAGATACCATCTTATTTTTAATAAAAACAAAATATCAATAGCAAGTAATGCAACATGATATTCTGGCACATATTCTAGTATTTTCTTTTTTGTATTTATCATTTTTGAAGCAGATTTCAAGCATGAATGGACAATCTGTGTGGCTATGGGTTGAGGTTGTTAACAGTGGCAAAGCACAGAACAGTAGTAGAAGAGGAAAATGGAAAATGCTAAAACAATAAGATTCACTGATTTACACATTGACTTAGCATTGATATTTTTATTGCATACTTTCAGGCGAGCGGCTTGTCAGAAAGAAATGTCGTAAAAATAATGCCAGAGAGCTTATCAAATTGCAAACAGAAGTGGCATTGCCTTCAGCCATCATCCAAATCCTGTAAGTCGCTTTATCGCATCGCGCACACACATGCATAGCGAGAAGGCGAAAGAGATAGGGAGACAGAGAATGAGGGATACAAACAAACGCATTTGTATATGCTCACACGCTCACACACACGCACTCAGATTCGTACGCCCACATATATGAATGGGCACTTACGTATATAAATAAATAAATCCGCATGTATCACTTTGCAGCGCTGCACTTGTATGATTTCAAAATTAAAATCAGAGCATAACCCAATCACCACAGGCCCCTCCTCTGCCGTAACTCCCTGCTTCGAGCTATTCGCATACTTCAGCCTGGACGGCTCATTCCCAATACAGTCATAAAACTCTCGCACACACTCATCAAACATACATGGGGCGTCGGTTGGGGTGGGTGGGTGTGTGGAAGTGGGAGTTGGAGTGGGAGTGGGAGTGCATATGTATGGGTATGGCAGATATGTTGTGGAAGGACGCGATGTCCCGATGTTGCCGCTGTACAGCCAGTGAGAAATGTTTGTCAAACCGCAGTGAGCGCTGCGCGCAATGATTGAAGCCATTGCGACGCGTCGCATCGTTATCGTTGGGATGCGGATGCTGATGCGAATACTGAGGGCAAGTATGTAGATTTTTCAAAAAATTACGACAGCGTAACGCCCGCGCGTCCAATTAAAGTAAGCGGCAAATGGGGTGTATGCGTGTGTGTGTGTGTGTGTGTGTGTGTGTGTGTGTGACAGACAGACAGACAAGCGGAATGTGCGGTAGCTGAGTAATAACTCCCCAATATGTTGCATACACTTGTGCGAATGTGTGTGCGTAGATCCATACATATATGTTCGCATCTGTGTCTGTATGTGTGTGCACAGACATAAATATAAGAATGGTTTCTGTTGTTGCGGCTGGGGCTAAAATTGCAAGCGTCGCAACACGAACGAGCGAGCAGAACATTGAAAGACCAAACAATCTCAATCTCTCAAATTAGATTTTCAGAAAAATGCACCTCTGGGAAATGCACAATGAAAAAGCACGGGCGAAACACACAGCCTCACAGCACACACACACACACACACACACACATACACGCACAAAACACAGATACGCCAATACCAGCACACACAGGCACACATAGTAGTAGACAGAGAAGCTGTCGGCTCCACACAGCCGAAGCAAGAATACGAAGCCAACATTGTCGTTGCTTACGTCGTGCGTGCTCGGCAAATTGAAAGCTTTCCGAGCATCGGCTCTCAGTGCATTCGCTGCTCGGGCTCCGCCGCGCTCTCTTGCTCACGTAGCAATGCTATAATAACGGGACATGAAGTGTATGGTTATTCAAGGGTTGTTCATTCGTGAAATTAATATTGCGCCAGCCACGACACGAGCCAGCAGCGGCGGCAGCGGCAGCAGCGGCACGCGCGCCACAATGTTTATGTTTGACGTCGCATGTTGTTGTAGCGTTGGCGCTGCAGCTGCATATTGTAACGGTTCTTTATGTGCCTAGCTCTCGCTGACTGCATACTGTAACAATTGCGCTGTCCTTTGCCTAGTTGTTGTGTTCCGATTCCAACTTGTTTCTTGTTCTCTCTCTCACTATCTCTCTCTGTGTCTTTCTCTTAGTTCTTTGCCATTTTCATTTCGTGCTCTTTCTGTTATGCTTAGATATGCGTACGTGTGAACTGCCTGAGTCTGTGTATGTGTACGTCTGTGTCCGTGCGCCGGCATTTTCGCTCTATTGCCAGCAGTAGACCATTATCAGATTTTGTAATAGCTTTACGTTTATTACTTTTTTCAATTTCGTCGTCTTCGGTATTTTTGGCATTTGGCGCACAGTCTGGCATATCAGGCTCGCACATACATATACGATGGCTCTCTGTCTGTCTAGCTGTCTGCTTGACTGAGTGTGTGTTGTTTTGAACCAATTATGTTTTTCCGTTTGTGCACTGCAGTCAGTGTTAATTTGTTGTTAGTTATTAGTGGGGCGGCGGCATTACCCTAGTCGTGTTTTGCACGTCAATTAAAAAACTTGACTGAAGCACTTGGTTTTGTATTTAACTTCAGAGGTTAGACAAGTACAAACACACGCTGGCACACGCACACATTAATACATACTCACACACACACACACACGCATACTTGCACATCTGCTTGTAGTTCCATAGTTGGTTTTGCTGTTGTTTTGCTTGTTTGACTGCCGCTTCGTGTGCAGCTCGCGTGGTCTATAATTATTTAGCCCTGCCTTGTCTGTGCACACTGCCTCACGCCCTCTGTCTCTCTTCCTCTCTCTCTTTCTCTCTCACTCGTTCACGTTCTCATTCTATGCTTCAGTCAGTCCTTTGCTGTGTCTTTGCCGCCGCGCCTCCAGCTCCTCTGCCTTAGTTTCCTAGCTTTAGTTTCGCGCTCGCGCGCGCATATAATAATATTTTAAATTAATTACAACAAACATGCGCGTGTGTGTGTGTCTGTGTATGTGTGTGACTGAGAGTGTGTGGCTGGGCGCGTGTCTGTGTGAGGCGCGTGCTTTTGTGCTTGTGGCTCGACTGCCTTGACTGTCGGCGCCGCTGCCGCAGCCACTGCTGCTGCTGTTTTGTATGAAAAGTGAATTAAAGCGAATTTAGTGCGCGTCGTCCACGTCCAAAGTGCATTTGTATGTCCTGCACTGCTGCTGCTGCTGCTGCTGCTGCTACTGATGCTGTTGATGCTGCTGCTGCTGCTGTCGCTAACTTTATCCTTGGCTGGCTGGTGTTGCATACATACATACACTAACAGAAATACACATATACACACGAATACATTCACAGTTAGAGACACTTTCGCTATCGCACTGTGTTAGTGTGTTTATGTGCTTTTCAATTGCAGCGTGTACGTTGCTTGCCGCCCTTGTCAGGTCTACCCCTCGCCGATCCCCTGGTTATCCAGCTCTTGGCTTTGCCATTGTCTATTAGTATCTCGTTTGCGCTCCTGTTTTCTGTTCTAGTGCTTCTTTTGAAGTTTTCGCTTGCATTCGCATTTTAATTTGAAGTGCAGCATCTCAGTTTTACCCCGCTGCACTGGCTGCATGCGTCTGCGGCCACAAACAAACAAACAAACGGATAGACGGATAGGCACACAGGCAGACAGACAGACCGGGGCCGAGAGACAAGCGCACAAACAAAGAAGTGCTTATGCTCATTCATTCATTTCATTTCCCATTACATTTGCACAGACCAGCGCTGGGGATATCCTGCATTCATTGCCGCCAACTTGGGCTTGGGCTGCGTTTTCACCTGAGCGCCGCCGCGTATGCCCGCCCAGAGGTAAAACTCATAGACCAAGCGAAATGGTTAAAAAGCAAACTACGCCAAGCCATAGCCCAGCCGCCACTTGCTACTACTTTATGCCACTTCAACGCAACTCAATTGCTTTCTTTGCCCCTGACAAAGTATGTGAATGTATGCGTGTGTGTGTGCGCTAGTGGCGCGCTTCTGTGAGTGTGTGTGTGTGTGTGGTTTTATTAAAATACTCCTACTTCTTCATCTTGTCTTCCCTTAGTCCCGCTGCCCTGCGCCGTTTGTGACTGCAAATAAAAATAATGAAAAGCGCCGGCAAATAAAATTTGCACAAATTATTATATTTTTTGCGCTTATTTTATTTCTTTATTTGCGCAAAATGCATTGAGAAAATAAACAAAATTATAAATGAAGGCAGCGCGTGCAGCGTCGTAATATACCCTGCACGAGAAAACTGACAGTAATGAGCATATTTCCGCCTGTTATAATATAGTCACTAAAAATATTATATTATCATATAATCTCAAAAATCACCAATTTATTTTTGGATCATTGCTGATCCAAGCTAGTTAACCTTAGAGCATTTTCCTGAATTAATAGTTTCCAGTCGATCTTCTCTCTATCTCTCTCTTTTATTCGCAAATTTTGTTTCTCCAATGTCAGTTATATTATCATTAATTTAATTCAATGATTATATTGTTATCGACCGTCTTAATTTTTGAAATAGAGGGTATCTCACTTGCTTATAAGTTCCAAATTTGTATTCTCTTGCTTCAATAGCAACAAAATAAATTACGTTTATAAGAACGGACGGACAAACGTCCAGCAAGATGAACATTGTTTATACTCTCGCTGTACGCAGCACGATTTTATATAAAATTTCAAATACAGCTTATTTTGGCTAGTCTATGAAATAACCATACTAATACATATATACTTATATACGTATATATCCTTCATCCTATTACAATGCTTTGTTATTCCATATAAAAAACACGCTTTTCCCATTTGCACCCCGTTTTCACGCCAACTATTTTTTCACTTTCCTTTTATTATGCATTTTTTTATACATTGTAAAATATTTAGAGACTAATTGTATTTTAAACGTTGGCAAAAAAAAAAAAATAAAAAAAAAATATATATAAATATATATATATTTTTTTTGTTTTGTTTTGACTGATACAATCAATATAACTCGCCTAATGGAGTATTCTGGCTAACAGACATGCTCAGTGATTGAAATCGACATATACATGGGTATTTTAACTGAGGCTATGACCAACTGTACAATTGATCTTATTGTGAAAAGGTTCCGACTGTAATAAAATCAGTCTAACGACTGCAACACTTGGGAACTCAGCTAGCACAGAAGAGCGAAAACATAGGAAAGATAGTAAAAAAGAAGCACAGGAAGAGTGATCATTGGCAGACCGAACATAAGGAGAGAGATCATAGTCAGAGCGGCACTACCGCTTACACTGTTGCAACTCCACCTGCTGCGCGTTTTCGTGATAATGATTTGCACATTGATTTCAATACTTGTAACTTTTATTTTAAAGCCTAACAACTGAATAAACTGTGACTTTCTTATTTACCATTAATTAACTTGAAATTAACTCATGTACATTGCTCTGGTTTTCCACGGCATCTCTGTGCAGCATAGGGCTCAAGAGTTTTATATATGTATCGACACTCGATAGCTTTTAATAAATTTGTCGTAAATTCATTAAGGCGACCCATTGGATGCGTCATCAGCTATCTGTCAATAGCATGTTCATGCTCTACCGAGCTGAATAGCAGTCAACTCCATCAAAGAATTTGCATCTAGCTTGTTGCCCTAATGTAATTAGAACTTGATTAGGTAATCCACCGTATTCGGCGTGCAATTAGATTGATTATGTGATAAGAGTACTTACAACAGAGTATCACCAAGTCGCACATTCGCAATTCTGTTCAACTTTTTACATCTAATTTCTCGTTGTTTTTATTTTTTGTTGGGCTGCTTTTATTTGATAATTTTATATATATTTTTTGGTGCAACCGTTTTCATTTTCGTTGTTACAAGCCAAAAAACAATAAAAAAGCTGACGCACAGCCAGCAACAAGAGCAACAAGAGCAACAACAACTGGAATGGCAACACTTGTGCGTGTGTCTCCGAGTCCAAGAGTGCGACTTTAACTGCGAGTTGGGGTGTTACAAATAGTGAAATAGTCCAACGTACATCGTAAATATTTCAACTGCAACAACTAGGGAGCAGCAACAGCAACAGCAACAACAACCAGAGCAACAGCAGCAGTAATAACGAGCAGCAGCAAGCGAGAGAACGAGCATTAGGACTCGGATGTTGTTGCGGGGCTAAGGAGTGAATCGATAGATTGCACCTGGTACACACTACGAAGAAAATGTCCCTAACCAGAACCAAAAGCAGAACCTCTACCAACCTACGACACCAACAAAACCAGCAAACAACAGAGGCAAAAAATAAAAGAAACAACATTCAACAAAAACAATAAAGGACCAAGTCGTATAGGACTTGGTGTAAGTTCCCATCTCCCTCAGTTGCCCGCTTCCCGTTGCCTGCTTCGCTGCAGTTACGCCGGCTTTTTCTTCTACTTACGGTTCCACGCTTCTAGGCTACACTTTGCCCCTCTCTATATCTCTCCCCTCTCTCTATGTAGCTGCCACCGATTGGGACACAGCTCAGTTGAGCGTTGTGCTCAGCAGTTTTGGTCCGTTCCCCAGACTCGCTACCCATGCGAAAATTTGAAGCGATTTATTTACTTTTTGCCATTGCCATTTGCCGTTTGCTGCTGCCCTCATCGTACATTTTGCCAAATACTCTCTTTCTTCTTAATTCTCGCACTCTCTCTCCTCTCACATATATATATTTATATCACTCACCCAATGCAGCAACATACTCTGGCATATGGACATTAAAAGCAATTTTAATCTGGATTTTATGCTCTGAGTATTTTCGAAAATCCTAAAGCGATTCCAAGCCGTAGAGTACATTTTAGATATGTATATGAATTTATTAGCATTGCTTACTCTATGTGAATATGCTATGATCGTGCGATATGGATCTGCTGCTTGAGAGGTGTAGAAAGTGTTTTGCAACTAAAGGTCAGATTATATGAGTATCATAAGATGATTCCATATTGCCAAAGATATATATATATATATATATATATATATATATATAACGTACGAATAGTTTTAACTGAACTTATTGAAGGTAACAATATATCCTCATCTAGTTCAGCATTTGATTTTCAAAGATAAATTTACAATGGTCTGGAGCATTTTCTGACCAATTTTGGCAGCTTTTTTAAGTTATTTGCCGTTAGGGTATTTTACTAGTTGACCAAAGCAGGTTATTTATTATCTTTTCTTACACACACATTTTTGTTGTTTTCTATTTTATTGCACAAAATGAAAATGGTCTTGTTTTTCATTTTTTAGCATTTTTCGCCTGTATTCGGATGGCATCGTAGCTGTCGCCGTTGCCGTTAGCATTGCCAGTGCCATTGCCATTGGCTTGCCATCGTTCTTTTTGGTTACTCACTTTTATTTTTACTCGTATTTGGACGCATTTGTAGCGTTATGACAAACAAGTGTCCATTTATTTGGCAAATTTAATGTTTCACCATTTTCACTCTGGTGACAAATTATCTAGTTTCGATTTCTCGGGACCCATCAAATCAAACACAAAATGGCAAGAAAAGGAAAATCTAAAACCAAACGAACAACTGTGCTTCAATTTAATAAAAAAAAAAAAAAATGGCTAATGGGTCACATTTTATGTAGCAGCATCGTCCTATGGCCAAGGACGCGCTTTGGCTGCTTAGCAGGTCCGGCTGAGCTGCTACTTATCTTTCAAATATTTAATAGTATTTGGTGCTGAGAGGTTTTGCCGGCTGTCTCCAAAAGCGTTTAGCGTCTCCAGCTAATACATAATTTATACCAACAAAATTTGTCATTGCCATTAAGAAAAGCGCGATGCTCGTTTTTCACTAATTGGGCAGGTGTTGGCGCCAGGGCCGGTGTTGGTCCTGCTGCTACTGTCGCTGCTGGTGCCTGGTGCCTGGTGTCTAGTGAAAAATATTCGTTAATTAGCTGGCATGACGTGTTCTATTTGTTTTTGCCCTGCCCGTTGCGACCGAGATCCTATCTAAACTCTATGTAGAACAAAGGTCTAAACATTTGTACACATTTCACTTTTTGTTTAAGATTTCCATGACATGTCATCTAACGCGGGTGGTTGGAAGTTCGGGTCGCAAAGGACTCAGAGATGGGTCAAAAATTAATGAATAGATTATGATTAATGAGCGGCGACATCATTAAAATGTATTTATATATTCAAATTGCGGTTGCTGACCGAACAACAAGACTACCATTCTGAATAAAGCGACGCCAAAGCAAAAAAAAAAAAAAAAAATAGCAAAAATTCGTGCAGGATGTTTGCAGGACATCGCAGACGGGAGGACTTTAGACAAGGCATGAATGGAAAACGGTCGCATGCTGAAATGTCATAGCACAAACACAAAGCGCCAAACTGAAAATGTTTAATCATTAGTTTGAATTGCCGCAAAAAGTTTTTTTTACGGGTGGAGAAACATTTTCTCCTCTTTTTTTTTTTATTTATTTATTTATTTATTTTTTTTTTTTTTGAGCACAGCTATTTACAACATATGAAAAAGTGCACGCAACAAAATGTAATAAAAACCACTGAAGGCAAAACCGAGTTGCGAAGATAAAAGCGCACGCATCCTTGAAATTTTATTTATTTATAGCAACCCAGCTGCCCGCTTGTCCCGAGTCGTAGGTCCTTGTTTTTTCCTAGAGCGGCTGCTGCTGCTTCCTTGCATTCACAGTTCCTTCATTTTGTAATGCTTGTTTGTTTGTTAGCTACGAGTCCAACCGCAAAATCTATCCGGCCCCAGTCGGGCGGCGCTGACGAGCCACAGAATGAGAGAGAAATATAGCCAGAGAGAGAGAGAGAGAGAGAGAGAGAGATAGAGAGAGAGAGAAAGTGAGAGAGAGAGAGAGAGTAGAGTAGATAGATTGTAAGAGGACTTGGTCTGCTGGCATTTTGCATATTGCCCATACGCAACGTTGCCGCTGGGGAAAAGTTTGCAGAGCGCGCCGTTTGCTTTATTAAAAACTAGCAAAAACGCAAAGTTTGCTACGAATTATTTCAATTCTAATTTATTTTGTTTGCAAAAGGGAAATATTCTGGTGTTTTTTGATCGTTGTCGCAGTTAGATAGTTGAATGATAATGACGATGACCAGGACAACGATGAGCACCAACTCCAACTCCTACTCCAACTCTAGCTCGAACTCCGAATACGACAACAACTTGAAGTACAAGTTTGGGTTCGCGTTCAACTACGCTGAGCTGTGTGGCCGCCATACTGTTGGTGGCAATGGCAAATGAGTTTTATGCGAGTGTAGTTACACAATGACATGCACATAACTCAAGTTTGCAACAGCAACAAATGCAGCCAGATCTATGTGAATGACTGAAATTAACTATCAGCAGAGTGGCCTGACCAATGGCTGAGCTGCCACTCGAGCTGTGCTCCCACTTGACTGTTGTAGCTGCTGTGGATTGACATCCAAACAGTCGCAGGAAGCAGCAGCATCACCAGCATCAGCAGCAGCATCTACAGCAGCAACAGCACCAGCGGAAGCATCACAAGGGTCTGTCTCATGTCGAGCTTAGCAATATAATTCTTTATTCGTGCAGTGCATTAGGGCTTTAGCAAGTTTAAAACTTGTTTTTGATTATCTGACTCTCAAAGTGGATTTATCACTAAACTTCTTGTGGCAAAAGTCGGTGTCAGAAGCGATTTTTGCAATTTGCATTTGAATCGTACAACATTTGCCATTATCGCATTTCAACTTACGCTGACTAGATAAAATACCAAATTTAGTTGCTAAACTCCAGAGCTAACTAAAGCTTTGTACTAACGTATTAAATAAGTTATTTAACTGTGTAATATGAACTTTTTAATAATAATAAAAATTAAGTCTCGAAATGGCAGCAGCTTCGTTTGTTATCAAACTCTTAATTAAGAATTAAAATTGAGCGCAGGCTAACAATTTAAGAGTTTTTATTTAAGGTTTAAATATTAAATGTTAATTCATACTTAATTAGCAGCCCTACTATGAAAATGTAAATATTGAAGTAATAGAAATCCATCTTTATACAGCAAAGAACAAAAATTGATTACCCTAAAGCTTAAATTTCAAAAGATAGTCTTAAATAATAAAATTAATATTTTCTTACCTTTTTTATTTCTGATTTTATAACTACTCAAAAGTAGATGCACTTGTAAGCATGAAACATTATTTTCTGTTAGACTTACGATTAGTTTTCTAAAGACTCTCAATAAAAAAAATGGTTGATGGAGAAAAACCTATTAAAACTTTAATTTTTATTAATATTTAGTTTAATTTCACTTTTAGTTATGTTTTCTTGTAAATTGTTTAACTGCAGCTAAACTTCAATTGGTTTTCCATCGAGTTGACATATTTCTGTTGCAGACTTCTTGAACTAAGTTTAGTTAGTTAAGTTTGCTTAGTTTCTGTTTTGTTCTTGATTATGGTTAAATATTAACAGAATCTGCTGCGTAAAATGCTGGAATGAATTTCATAAGACTCAGCTCAACTTTTTACGAGATTGTGTAGCAGCCACACCTCAATGGCGCTAATTCCACCTGACATTTGAGCAAGAGAACCTTAAGCGAATAGAACAATGCTGCGAGTAAGTGTGGCACCAGGATGTCTCAGCTGTCAGTTTAGTCTGTTATGGCCCGCACCGCCCGTGAATCTGGTATTGCACGTACATATTCGCCGTGATAACATTTACAGTTGTTGCATTTTATAATCAAAGTTGTTATTCGGTTTAACGTCTGCTGGCGTCCTCTTGCTGCTCATCAAAGTTTACCCCAACAGACAGAGCGGCAGCCACAGCAAAATGAATGAGCAGCTCCCCAGCCCGGAATCCGGTGGCCAACGCACCCCCCTTCACCATACCACCATCACCAGCACCATCAGCGGCTTCTCGTTCAGTTGGTGGCATAGCCGTTAAACCGACTTCAGAATTAATCAAATCCAAGTCAGATGTTGCGCGCTGCCAAAAAAGTTGTGCACAACAGCAGCACAACAAGAGCGACAGCAATTTGTTGTTGTTATTGTTGGCAGTCGGTCCTTAACAAGCGCTGGGCCCCAGCCCCGTGGTTGCTTTGAGCCACTCGTCCACTTGGCATTCACCCGGCAACGTTTTAGCCAAAGAGTTAGCGTCCTTTTCATTGCCATAACGCACATTTACGAAATTATATTTGTAAACTTCTCGACACCCAGCCAACTCCACTCCAACGGCTCCCCGATATTCGAGCCCAACCCACGCCCACATTGTCGTTCCTGAGCGACCCCAACCCTGAGTTGGCTTTAATGTACAATAAAATTGGCTGAAGTTGGCGCGTACATCACAAATATTAGCGAATAAAGATGATGACTTGATGACGATAATGAGGCTTGATGCGGGGCCGTGCCGTGGCATGTCATGGCATGGCATGGCTCGGTATGGCGTGGTATGGCCCACATGACTGGGTTGTAACTTAATGACGTTGTACAGCCGATTTGCTGGCCGCAACCAATATGCCAAAATTGTTTCGACCCGCCCGCTAATGAACACTCAATTACAATGATGTACTGCCAGCGAGAGTCAGACAGTCACTCGAACTGGTCCTAGCAACTGGCCATGTCCGTGTGCGCTCATTAACATTTTGCCACGGCCAGAACACGAAGTTCGACAACAGAACAACAAAACGTGGCTGGGATGGCACTCCGTTAATGAATCTTTATCCAAGCGGCTGATTTTTGCCTGTTGTCTGCTTTAAGTTGCTCACGTTCGCATCGTGTGTTTATGGCGTTTGTGTCTGCCACAACATTAACGGCAAGATATTCAAAGATAATTCGCCTTAATTCACTGATACTTGATCCAGGCACGACCTCAACGGCAACAGCAACGGCACAAGCAGCTTTAACTTTCAAGCACTGCAAAGCTCAGCAATTGAATTTCAATTTGGAATTTCGTATTAACTGTTTTACGTAATTGTTGATGGTCTTTAAAGAGTTACATCAATCCAACATTTATTAAGCTTATGCAGATTTAATACATCATGGCTTTTCTAAAGTCTTATTATGGCTTAATTAATAAGTCGCATTATTATAATATATATATATATGAAAATTTTAGGCTTTCAACTTTAATAACAGCAACAGCAAATACTTGAACTCGTTTCTCCGTAGTCTAGCGGGCGAACAGATTATCTACATTCCACATAAAAAAGAATTAATAAAAGAAAAACAATATCATCTCTTAGCTTTAAAGGCGCGCAAGCCAATAAAGCTTATTGGATCGCCAATACTTTGTATAACATTATTTAATCAGTCATGTAGTAATTTCTTAATAAATAATCATTTCGATCAGACTTTTAATAGACAAAATCTGTACATAAATGCATAAAAGAAATGCACACAAAAATTATGAGAAACGGGTGCACTTATATGAAGAATATTACTGTTTCAAATGTTTTCATACATTCATCATCCAAAGTCTTGCAATATATATCTAAACATTAATATAAATATATCTCTGCCTCTCAATATTTTTATAAAATTAATTTAGAATAAGTCTTTCAAATACGAAATTTTATTGGAAATTTTTTTTTTGCTTTTTTTTTGTATTGATTAAATAAGCTAAGAAATCTTAAAAGTTTATTTATTATTATTTGATCTTAGCATACTACTTAAAGCAAGGCATACAGGGTACTTGCAGTACATCATTAGAATGTTTGGGCATATTTCAGATTCGACTTGCTCGCTGACTGGTTTTGTTAATGAATTGTTTTTGCAAATTGACGTTTAATTCGCGTAATTAGTGCGCCGACATTTTAGGGTATGTTTCCCAGGCTTTTTTATTCTCGTTGTTTTCGGTCTTTTCTGTTCTATTTTTTTTTTGTTTTAATTAAATTCATTGCCATATTTATGAAACTTTTTTTCATTAAATTTAGCGTTTTCCTTGTGCGGCGCTTCGAACCCTTAGAAATATTTGCGCCAGCCAACCGAATGGCCAACGCCCACCCCGTTTGCCTTAACCCACTGCCATCCGTTCAGGGTGAATATATATATATATATATATATATATATATATTTTTTTTTTTTGTGGGTTTTACGCATTTTTGTTGGCCTTTCGTCGTGGCCCCATTTGGGACCGATGGGCTGCGTCTTGGCCAGAAAACGTTATAAAAATAAAAAATAAAAATTCTGACACCTAAATTGCTGTGACATATTTGATTTATGAGGCCACCTATTTGCCCCAAAAGTACGCAGCAACAAAAATAAAGCCGTTGGACGACAACAGCAGCCAAGAATGAAAAAAGGACCAAGCCGAAAGATGCGGCAAGCGGGCGACACATAAAAAACACGAAAGGAAGTGCCACTAAAACAATTACAAAATAAAAACGATTACACGCCACTTCCGGCGACATAAAAATGGCGCTTGCCGTTGACCAGCGCCGAGTCCAAGGCACATCCTGACGACTGGGGAGCAAAGGGTTGCACCACTCTCTCAAAGATACACACACACACACACACTCATCCGTTTAATAAAAGAGGCCACTAAAAGGCGCAAGCAATACAGCCCCATAATCTTGGGTTAAAGACCATTAAGAATTTTTATTTTCAATTAAGCCCGATTTGCCTTAATGCCCCACAAGGCCGAAAACGACGCTGGCGATGGCAATGGCTCTGCCGATGTCGCCAGCATCAACAACAAGAGCGGCAGCAGCAGCAGCAGCAGCAGCAACAGCAACAACAATCACTGCGACAACAATAACAGCAATAGCAACATCGTGTGGGCTGCCCGCCAGCAAAAATTTATATGCGCTGCAGATTCTAAAAGGGTCGACCGGCCGCGTCGTTGACTTAACGCGCTGCCCAAAGTGGCGCGTTCAACCAGAACCTCCCCCCAAGGAACTTCTGGACGGCATACGCAACAGCAACAACAACAACAACAATACAGGCAGCAGCCGCAGCATCAAGGGGGCCGAGAGCACGGCTACATTCAAATGCGATTTTTATGCCATTTTCAATACGCTTCCCTCTGGTGAAGCACGGGGACAACTCTCATTCCCATATACCCCGCTATAAACAGTTATAGCCAGGGAGCTGAGACGGCGGGCCTGGCACATTGGTTCTAGGTAGCTGCACAGAAATCTCTAGATCAACCAAAGGCAAATACGGGGACAAGCGAGATATTTATATACATATATAAAGATATATGTATATGAATAGAAGAATGAGATAGATAGGGAGTGAGAGAGTGATAGAGATGGATGGAGTTGCTGAAAGAGACAGGAAAACAAACTGAAAACTGCAAAAGAAAAACACAAACAACTCGGCGAGCAACAAAAGTTTACCGATATAAAAAGTGTGGACTGCTCGAGTGGCCGCCTCACAGACATGGAATAAAATAGAACAGAGCAGAATAGAATAGAACGGAATAGCTTAGCCAGGCGGTTTGGCTGGCTGGCTGGCTGGCTGGCTGGCTGGCTGCCTGCCTGCCTGCCTCTTGCCTCCTTGCCTCCTTGCTTCCTTGCCTAGCCGCTGGCTGTTTTCGGGGTGTGGGCACAAAGTATATTTAAGTGCTTAAAGTAAAATGATGTCGTACGAACTCGAAACTAAAAACAAGTTAGTATGGTAACTTTTGGCCTAAGGCTGCACACAGCCACCACTTGGCTATCTGTGTGCGTGTATATGTGTGTGTCTTGTGTGGATGGTACTGAGGGTGTGCTCGCAATCCGCACAAAAAATCGCTGTAGCGTATCTTTGAGCTCGCATCTTTGAGATAGTTTAGCGTGAAAATAAAGTAAAGTACGGTAAAATTGTTGGCAGTTGATTATTGAATCGCTTTAGGTCAAAGCTCACGAACAGTCAGCCAGCCAGCCAGTCAGCCAGCCAGCCAACAACAAGAGAAACAACAACACGAAACAAGTCAGCAACAGCCACAGCAACAGCAGCAGCGGCAGCAGCAGCGGCAGCAGCAGCAGCAACATGGCAGGCAAGTAGAGATTAAAGCGTTTATTGATGCGCAGATTGCGCGCATTTTAGCCACGAGGAATTGTAGAGGGGTGAGGGCGTGCCAGGACAGACAGGATGCTAGTGAATGCCTCCTTGCCTTGCCGCATCCTGGCCGCCTGTCTATACTATATAGTATGTGCCTGTGTTGTCTGTGTGTGGGTGGGTGTATGCCGCATCTGGAACTGAAATTGTCGGTGGCTGTCCTTGCTGTTGCCGTTGCTGTTGTTGTTGGTGTTGCTGTTGCTGTTGCTGCTTACGCTCAAATTGAAATAATTAAATTGATAAAATGTGGCAAAGATTAAGCGCCGCACTTTATTTGGCTTAAAGGCATACCAAAAAACCTGACTAAGCCAACTGTGGAGTGTTGATTAAATAAATAAGCCGACATCGCCCAAGGCTCTATCAAAATATTTGTCTGCTTGCGTGTGCGCCTGTGTGTCTTTCTGTTTGTGGGCATGTGTGCGTGAGCTGTGAATGTGAACGTGTGTAACAGGTAATGTTATTTGTCTTTGGCATTATTTTCAAATCGCTTTTGAACTGCCATTTGTTTGACTGCACCCGGCAATGGCCTTTGGTCCATGGTTTGGCCCATTGTGAACTGTTTATTCGGCATTGTGCGGCTGGCTGTGCTTCCAATCGCATCCATTGCTGAGCAGCTGCTAATAAGTAGCAAAAGCCAACTCAACAATGTGCTTAGGCATTCGACTCTAAATGGCTGTGGCCATGATCCCTGCGAATATTCAAATATTTCATTTCATAATTTGAAGAACATTTTCATTTGCCTAATATAGGAGCAGCGCTCGTGCGAGACACTCGATTTAATTGCGTTCGCTTGTTATGTTGATTTGAATAAATAAGTGGCATTATGATTACTCTCTCTGTCAGTCTCTCCCTCTCTCTCTCTCTCTGTCTCTCTCTCTCTGTCTCTCTCTCTCTCTCTCTCTCTCTGTGAGCTATG